>OY992538.1:3157266-3729581 GCA_963921195.1 Pegoplata infirma | reverse complement strand
AAAAAATATTGAAAAATCTAACGTTCAGGTAGAATTTCGATCAGTTGAATCCAATAATTAACCCCCTGCTTTTGATGTACAAGAAAAATTTATAAAATGTGTTTTTAACATGGACAGGCCGAAATTTGTTTATTGGCATCTAAAGATAAAAAAATTCAAAATTTGACGGAAATCAGATATTTAAGAGGAACGTTTCAAAAACTTAAAAAAAAATTTCCTTTATAGCAGATTTTTTAAATTTTTACCCGACTTTCGGCACGTGTTTTCATTACAAGGATTTTAACCCTTTAAAGCCAACTTTAACCTAAATGAGAAACCATTTGTCTATCCCTCACCACCCCCTTATTTGGGATTAGGCATTTTTTCAAACCTCACAAAATCAGGGGTTTTAGCGTTTCGAAATCGAAAACTCGTAAACCTATTGTAATTTTTGACAGAATTACAAATAACCCAATTTTTGTTATTATTTTGACCTTCACTGTATATTTCTATAAGCAAACAAGGTAAAATATTTGTATGTTAAGGTATTTTCATTAAAAAAATAAATGGTAAAGATGTTTAACATTAATAAAAAATACACACACACTCCAACATACATTCAACGAAATGATAAAAATTGCTATATGAAATAACATATACGAACAAATATGTTATTGGGTGCCACATTCGAAAGGTTCACCCTAAAACTATGCTTTTATAAATCGCACCAGTTCTAATTGCTATTCTGGCATAAATTTTTCCCTTAATCCTAAAAGTATGCTTACTTTTTTTTACACAAAACATCGGAAATCGTTTTAACCAGTCTCATCGTGTCAACTGGCCTTTAGAAATGTTCCAAAAAATATTTTGTCTTTTATTATACATATTGTATTTTATTCGACCTTTTAATAATATATTAATAAAAAAAAAAAAAATCGGGGTCGAGGTCTATTATTAATATAATTTGTATTTTATTAAAAATTGTCATAAGTATTTTACCACAAGAAGTACGCGTACTGATTTTGTTTGATCCGTTAATGGCTTAAACACATTTATACATACAAAAATTGTCTGTGTAGTAGTAATATAACTGTATAATAACAACAACAATAACAAAAGCAATCACATTAATATCTTTTAATATCCTTGTTGTTATATACACATACATATATGTATATTTTTTTTGTTCATACATACAACCGTTTGTATTAACTGTTTGTACGCAACTTTGTAACAACATAAAATATCAATAAATGATGTTAAAAATAAAAAATATTTTATAAAAATACAGTAGAATATTGAAATCAGAATCCTTTAAAATGCAACACAATGATCTTAAGATGCAAAAACTTTTACTGTCTTTCTAGAAATATTTCGACGAAAATCAAAAATTTCGCTAGAGCCGTTTTTAGAACAAATCGCGTTCGAACTTCAAAAATATACTTTTCAAGCTAATCTTGAAAACTGTGAAAGACACAACAACAACAACATCCTCGTTTAAGGCAACTGAGCGCCGAGATTGAGGCTCTAGTATCTGCTCACTGCAAAGACCTGTGGTTACGGCACCTTGAAGAGTCGGATAAAGGTTCTAAGCGTCTTTGGTCGACGATTATGAACCTTTCGAATCCCCGTAGAAGCGGAAGACCCACTCTCACTTTTGAGAGTGGCACGCCGCTTGACTCCCAAAAGTGCTGTGCTGCCTTAAACCGACAGTTTGTAGAGCATCCAGCTAGACCCAACAGGGACCAGAGAGTCATCCGAAGGAGGATCAGATCTCTACCTCACACTGAGGATGTAGAGATCACTCCGGTGGATGTCTCTAAAGCTATCAAGGAAGCGAAAGCCTCCACGGCAATAGGTCCAGATGGTCTCGCTATGATCATGCTTAAACACGTGGGGGAGAAAGGGTTGACATACATGGCAGAAACATTTAGCCTGTGTGTTAACTCCTTGGAGATTCCAGACATGTGGAAGCTCGGGAAGATTATTCCCCTTCCCAAACCTGTGAAGCCCATTAACTTGGGGAGCTCCTACAGGCCTATAACACTACTGTCACCAGTGGTTAAGGTCCTGGAATCTGTCCTTCTCCCTACTCTTAAAGAGAATCTCCCATGGCGGACCACCAACATGGCTTTCGTTCTGGTCACAGCACAACAACTGCGTTGTGCAAAATCACGACAGCCATAGCCGGAGGCCTTAACAGTAAACGCCCACACGACACGGTCTGCCACACGCAGCTTCTGCAAGACCTGTATGACTCTACTCTCCCTAATGTCCACAAACGATGGTTGGCGAATTACATGGCTGGGAGGCAGTCATATGTAGAGTTTAGAGGTTCCAGGTCGGGACTTCGGAGAAATAAACAAGGTGTTCCACAAGGGGGTGTCCTTTCACCCATCTTGTTCAACACTTATATCTCCAAAATCCCGACCCCGCCTCCAGGACTGAAATTGATATCCTACGCCGATGACTGCACAATTTTGTGCACAGGCAGGGATATCGAAGCCCTGGAGGAACAGCTTAACAGCTATCTGCCAACCCTGACAAAATTTTTGGCAGATAGGAACCTCCAGCTCTCGACACCCAAGTCAACGGCCACGCTCTTCACCACGTGGACTAAAGAGGTTAACAGGGAACTCAATGTCCACATTAGTGGGCAGAGAGTTCCCACGGTGAAAAACCCCAAAATTCTTGGGGTTCACTTCGATAGCCTCTTTATGTTCGCGAGGCATTCTGAAGAGGTGACCAGGCGAGTGAAATGGAGGAACTCCATTTTGAAAGCGCTAACGGGCAGCACCTGGGGTAAAGATAAGGAGACGATCTTGACTACATATAAAGCCATAGGTCGTCCCCTTATCGATTATGCCTCCCCGGTATGGTCGCCGTCCGTTAGCGACACACAATGGAGAAAGCTCCAAACGGTGAAGAACACGGCCCTCAGGGTGGTAACAGGGTGTCATTCTATGGCATCCGAAGACCACCTCCATGAGGAGACCAAAATTCTGCCCGTTCGGAGCCATTGCTCCCTTCTCACTCGTCAATTTGTACTTGGATGTCATATGACCGAGCACCCCAATCATGCAAGCGTCGTTGGTACGTCGGCACCAGAGGTGAGACAGGTGAGGTCTGACCTACGGTCCGAGAAATCGGCCGTAGGTCACCTCATCGGTCATGTGCAGAGTGGCAAATTAAAAGAGGCGCAGGACCGCCTACACTCTGAGATCGTCTCGGAATCCATTGGGAGGATGAGAGACAATGTTGTGTTAGGTGGCAGGCCCCCTCCCCTTTCCGAATCCGAAAAGAGCCTGCCACGTAAGGTCCGCACGACATTGTCCCAACTCAGGTCAGGTTACTCTAGGGGGTTTAATAGTTACCTGGCCAGAGTTAACCCTGACATCTCAGACTCCTGCCCTCTTTGCAACTCTGCACCGCACGACACCATACAACTCTTCGAGTGCCCGGTTCGGCCCACGACACTCACACCTAGGTCATTATGGACCAATCCAGTCGAGGCAGCTCGCTTCCTCGAACTGGAAGGGTAACCTGTTTTATGTCTCCTATCCCAATCCCTTTCCCATCCCCATCCCAGAATATTTTTAATAATATATTTAAAAATAATTAAATTAATTACTAACATTTCTTTGTATCTGCATGTGAACCTCCAGTGGACGCTACAACAACACCCCACCCTTTTTGGGTGGGGTGTTGTTGTACACCTTCCCATCGCGATAAAATTATATATAATTTGATATAATTTTATATAATTTGATAAAATTATATATAATTTTATCTAATTTTTTATAAAACTATATCAAATTATATATAATAAGATATAATTTTATAAAATTTTATATAAAAAAATTCGGATATAATTATATATAATTTTATTTTATATATAATTTTATATAATTTTATCAAATATATAAAATTATATATAATTTTATCAAATTTTATATAAACTTTATTATTTTTACACTAAATAAAGATCTTACGAAGATAGATCCAATCGGTCGATGTTTGGACTTGGACCCATTTTCTAAAAAAAAAACACTGGTGTAGGGTAACATTAATTCTAAGATTCCATTTGTAACTCGAAGATTCCATTTTTAATTCGAAGATTTTAATTGTAATTTGAAAACGAACCAGTAGATCAACAAAAAATTATTTTGCACACTTAAAATTTTTTTTTGTTGATTTATTTGTTCGTTTTCGAATTACAACTTCTTCGAATAAAAGATTTCACTGTATGTAAAAAAATATAAAATAATACTTATTGTTAGTGCATGCACATGGTCATACGAAGTACCTGCCCAATAGTTTATGGACAATAAATACAATTTTGGAGCCAAAAGTTGGGTTAGGATCACAGACCATATAGACATGCAACACGAGTGCTTATTTTGGTACTTTCAATATGGACGCATACAAAATACTACTAAATTTACTTCTCTACCTAGAATACGTGTGAGCTTTTGCATCTGTATTTTCGTTGTTTGTTTACGTTTTGTATGAAACGTCAAAAGTTACACGCGCGTGCCGTCACTAATACATAAACATGTGCGAAACTTATTCGTTTCACCGCTATGGTTAGGATTTTAACCTCCCAATTTCAATGTCAATTACCTTAACACGGTGATGGAGGTAACCACATTTTGCCTTTTTGGTAGTTAGTACTTAGTATCCATAGCCAATACCCGGTAAGCAAAATGGAAAGGAGTACTCATTACCAATTTGTAGTAAACTTTTTTCTTTTGTGGGAGTGGATATAATAAATTTATTTAAATAATGATAAAATTGTAATACTTTTTTTATTTTTTAATATTTTTTACATTTTGAAGGGTACGAAATATTCGGAACAGCCGTATTTAACACTCACTGGTTTATGTTAAATTCCACACCAAATTTTTTCGTTTTTTGTAATACTCTTTAATCCTTAACATTGTGGCCAGGTACTAAACACTCCCACATTTTATGAACATATTTCGTTTAAACTTTTTTACATGAATGTATAATAAATAGTAAATATGATTTTTCATTAATGAAAAAAAAAGAAGCGAAATAATAAAAATCACAGCAATATAAATTAATTTAATGTTTAATTCAACAAAATTTTATTTTATATCACTGTGCAACAAATTTCGGGTCATCGCATTGAGCCTCAATGCCTTCAACGCCATATGAAAGTAGACAATCAAATGGACAAAATCACCAAAGGGTTTTGTAAAGTCAGTTCGGATTTCTTTTTTATAGCCCACTGAAGTTTTTATTTTTTTTATCAAAGGCGTTTGGAAAACGTCCAAAATACTATAATAAGAACACATCTGAGCTTCAAAATATGATTTGATGTCTTCAGTGAAATTTTATGGCGGTTCTTTTCTAAGAACATTTTAACCCTCTAACTGCCATTTTAAGGGATCATTTTAGTCCTTTTTTAAAAACTAAACACAGAAGTCTAATAAAACGTCCATTTAGAGGGTTAAAATGTTCTACAAATATTTTCCTCATAAAATTTCACTAGGGGTTGTCGAATGTTCAAAGTTTGTGCGACATGCGCAAAGTGCTTAAAAAGGGTCAAGTATAAATAATCAATGTTTGTTATTTATTTTTTCCAAAGCAGTGTTAAAAAATATCGACAAAAAACAGTGCAAATATACTTTTGAGCTAAAAATGTTGTTCTGATGTGTTTTATAAAACTGTATGATGATTCTTTTCTTTGACCAAATTAACCCTCTAGCTCCCGTTTTAAAGGGTAATTTTTGTCCTTTTTTAAAAGAAATACAAAAAAGTCTATAAAAAAAATGCAGTTAAAGGGTTAAAATGTTTTACAGAAAGTTCGTCCAGCATATAGAAAATGCTTAAAAATTTTAAAGTATTAAAATTTTTTTTTTATATTTTTTTTGGCCGAAATAAAAAAACAAGTAATCAAGTTAAATTCGACTTTGTCGAATGTATTAATACCCTCCACGATGTAATAAAGTTTATTTGCAAAAAAAAAAATATAAAAAAAAAAAAATCCGCGAAAAAATGTTGTTAAAAAAAAAATTCGACGAAAATGTTTTTTTTTTTTAATATGTTTGTACTTGTTTAAATACCATTCGGTGATCGATTCTGTTCACATGTGTCAACCAGCCGCCGAATCAAAGCTTTTTGTGTCTTTAGGTTATGTTGTTTCGTTCATAACTTTTGAACCGCAGAACCGATTTCGCTCAAATGCAATACCAAACTGCTTAGGGCAACAACAAGTAAATATGCTAACTCTTTGTTATATCTGTTTAATACTTTGGCAGTGATCCCCATTTCAGATATCTTGGGAAAAAGTCGCGTGATGCCGTTCTAGCGGAAATTTGTTGGCGGAGCAAATATATATTATTTGACAAAAAAGTCAAAAAAGTTTTGGATTTAAAATAAAATCACAATTTTTTTTTATTTTTTTTGAATTTTTTTTCGCAAGATTGAAGAAATAGCTATCTATTTGGGACACATTTTGCTAAAAACAATTGGTAAGAAGTTACATGGATGAGAAAAAACACCTCTTTGGCCAAAATATCAAATTCGACCCCCTCTAACCCAGAGAGTCCTTGACCGATCTCGTTGAAAAATTGTGTCTGCACTACTATCCAATAGGATAGTAGATCGGGATCAAAAGTTGTGTCAGTTGACACGAAAACCTCCATATATATTATTGATCAGTGATCGATTTTAAGACATTCTAGCGAGACATTCTAGCGAGACATTCTAGCGAGACATTCTAGCGATGCCTCTCCGTCTGTGGAAATGGTGATCACGGCCAATGTATTAAACAGATATAACAAAGACTTAGCGTATTTACTTGTTGTTGCCCTAAGCAGTTTGGTATTGCATTTAAACGAAATCGGTTCAGCGGTTCAAAAGTTATGATCGAAAATGTAAGAACACCTCGAAAATTGTGGTACATTCAACATAGCCTAAAAACACAAAATGCTTTGATTCGGCGGCTGGTTGACACATGTGAACAGAATCGATCACCGAATGGTATTTAAATAAGTCCAAACATATTTAAAAACAAGTAAAAAAGTTAAATTCGGCCTTGCCGAATGTAGTGATACCCTCCACAATTTCAAAAAGATTATTGCAAAAAACTTTATTTAAAAGGAAATTACTTGTAAAAAAAAAAAAATTAAAAAAAAATTTCCGCGAAAAACATTTTTGTTAAAAAAAAATCCGCGATTTTTTTCTTTTTTTTGTTAAAAATATGTTCGTACTTGTTTAAATACCATTTGGTGTTTAATTATGTTCACATATGTCAACCAGAAGCCGAATTAATGCATTTTGTATTTTTAGGTTATGTTGAATGTACTGAAATTTTTGAGGTGTGCTTACATTTTCGATCATAACTTTTGAACCGCTGAACCGATATCGCTCAAATGCAATACCAAACTTCTCGGGAGAACTTCCAATAAATATGTTAAGTTTCAGTCATCTCTGTGCAATATTTTGTCCGCTACAGCATTTTCCACAGACAGACAGACAGACAGACGGATAGACGGACAGACGGACAGACGGACATCGCTAGAATGTCTTAAAATCGATCGGGCATCATGAATATATATACTTTATGAGGTCTCAGACCGATATTTCGATGAGTTACAAACGGAATGACAAACTTATATATACCCTCTATCACTAAGTGGAGGGTATAAAAAAAGAAAAATTTTCATCGAATTTTTTTTTACCAAAAATTTTTTTCGCGGATTTTTTTTTGTTTTTTTTTTTTTTTTTTGCAAATAAACTTTTTTACATCGTGAAAGGTATTAATACATTCGACAAAGTCGAATATTTTACTTTTTTTTTTTTTTTTATTTCGGCCAAAAAAAATATAAAAAAAAATTTGAATACTTTAAAATTTTTAAGCATTTTCTATATGCTGGATGAACTTTCTGTCTTTGCCGTGCCCTAGTAAAATTTGATGCAGAAAATATTTGTAAAACATTTTAACCCTTTAACTGCATTTTTTTTATAGACTTTTTTGTATTTCTTTTAAAAAAGGACAAAAATGACCCTTTAAAACGGGAGCTAGAGGGTTAATTTGGTCAAAGAAAAGAATCATCATAAAATTTTATAAAACGCATCAGAACAACATTTTTAGCTCAAAAGTATATTTGCACTGTTTTTTGTCGATATTTTTTAACACTGCTTTGGTAAAAATAAATAACAAACATTGATTATTTATACTTGACCCTTTTTAAGCACTTTGCGCATGTCGGACAAACTTTGAACATTCGACAACCCCTAGTGAAATTTTATGAGGAAAATATTTGTAGAACATTTTAACCCTCTAAATGGACGTTTTATTAGACTTCTGTGTTTAGTTTTTGAAAAAGGACTAAAATGACCCCTTAAAATGGCAGTTAGAGGGTTAAAATGTTCTAAGAAAAAAACCGCCATAAAATTTCACTGAAGACATCAAATCATATTTTGAAGCTCAGATGTGTTCTTATTATAGTATTTTTGACGTTTTCCAAACGCCATTGATAAAAAAATAAAAACTTTAGTGGGCTATAAAAAAGAAATCCGAACTGACTTTGCAAAACCCTTTGGTGATTTTGTCCATTTGATGGTCTACTTTCATATGGCGTTGAAGCGATTGAGGCTCATTTTTCTTGTTGCACAGTGTATGTAGTTAATTCAGAATGTTCATTAGGGCAGAGCAAAACTTTTTAGCGAAAATTTATTTAGTGTAAATTGTAACTTGGATTTACACGGAAGATATCCCACGACTAACACTCCTATTGGTATGCAAACTTACAACAACTACCGAAATCCCAAAGGGGTCTCTTGCCAACAATGTCTGGACCATGTGGTCGAACCCCAATGCAGTCTAGATCCAATAATAAAAGTTTCTTCTAGTTAAAATTTACATAAAATTAAATTACTTTGTTTTCCTTACTTTTAGAAAAAATATGAACTGCAACGAATAAAAAAAATCTTTTGCACTAAATCATTCCCGTTATTTTTCTCAAAATTTAGCAATTTTCCTATTTTTTGGTTCACTTTTTTGAGTTTTCATGTTAGTTGTTTTTAACAACATTTTTTCGCTCTTTCCTATTGTATTTATTATTCAATATTATTCTTTCAAATGAATTAAAGTCAATGCAGCTACTATTTAAATTTTTTTTATGATTATTAATGTTAAAGTTGTTTTTCGTTATCTGAATGTTGGCGTAATATCTACACTTTCCATCAAAAAGAATCGGCCCCTTATTTTCTAAAAATTAAAGACATTTCTGGTATTCCCATACCGCCCAGTCAGAAGTTGCCAACCGTACCAAAAATTTTGTGTTGGTACAATATCGGGATAGCCAAAAATACAACATTGTATAATGTAAAACAGTTTTACTAAAAATATTGTGTTGGCACAACTTTGTGTTTAAATAAAACACTACACTGTAGATTATAATTTAAAAGATAAACATTTTTATTTTTTTAAAAAGTACTTAAGTAGTTGCTTTTTCAACCAATTTGTACAAAATGGTAACTAAAAAGTACTACATCGAGATTTTTAATACATCCCTAAGCAAGAGGTCAATCTAATGTCGTAAATTTGTAAAATCAATGTTAACCCAACGTCAAAACAAAAGTCGAGCGATCGTTGGCCACTGTTATCATTTTATCCTCGGAATGACGTCGTAGACTTAGAAACGGGTATGATTTGCCAACGTTGGTACCGTCGTCGCCAACTTCATTCCAACGTTGGCCCGTTTGTATTTTTCTGCCTGGACGGTTTCAAACACTTCCCGAGTAAAAAAGTTCCAATATAATTGTATATAATTTTATAAACATCATATATGATTAAATAGAATTATATAGAATTTGATGCGAAAAATGAGTCGATAAAACTATATAAAAATTGATCAATGTTTCATATATTTCGATAAATTTTTTATATAATTTTATGCGAAATTTGGACCTCTATTTATATATAATAATAGCAAAATTATATAATTAGATATAATTATATAAAAATATATAAAACTGTATAAGACTATATAAAGTTACATAAAATTATATATAATTATATATTATTAAAACAAAATTTTATGATTTATATAAAACTTGATATAATTTTATATAACTTTTTAAAATTATATATTGTTTTATATAATTTGATATAGTTGTATGTAATTATATCTGATTATATAAATTTGCTTTTGTTATATAAAAATAGGGGTCCAAATTTCGCATAAAATTATATAAAAAATTTATCAAAACGCAAGTAACATTGATAAAATTTTATATGGTTTTATCGACTCATTTTTCGCATCAAATTCTATATAATTCTATTTAATCATATATGGTGTTTATAAAATTATATACAATTATATAGGAACTTTTTTACTCGGGTACAGTTATATTGTTGTCATCAGTAGGATTTTTAATTTCGGTTTGTTTTGTTAATAGGTAATTGTTTTTTATAATCTGAGAATCGAACTATGGATATTTTGTTATATTTGTACCATTTATCATCAGAGGCTGGGCGTAACCTTAGACTTCACAGCTACCACACCCAGTTGGCAAAATAAAATCACACCTGACATACTGCTGACTCTCCCCTTATGAAATCGCTGACATCTTCATACAATTTTTCAAAATGTCATCAATGACATGTCAGCAGTTGGTCAGCAGTGTCCACCAATATCGGTGGCCACGTAAAATTCGTTTAAACAACCGCTGACCAACTGCTGACATGTCATTGATGACATTTTGAAAAATTGTATGAAGATGTCAGCAATTTTATAAATGGAGAGTCAACAGTATGTCAGGTGTGATTTTTTTTGCCGACTGGGGCATTAATAGAATATGTTTTGACAAGTAATAGCTTTGTGTCATATTACAGCTGTGTTATGTATTAAAAGTTTCTATAGAATAAATTTTACCAATTTCCAACACTGCTATTTCTATTTTTAGTAATTTCAATTTTACTTCATACTCAGCGCTGCCAGATAAATTTTGTAAAAAATCGTCAAATTGACGATATTTTTGGAAAAAATCGATTTGAAAAAATCGTCAAAAAATTCGTCAAAGTAAAAATACACTATTTTTTAATAATGATGTTTTTTTATACCGTCAAATGATCAAAATATCATGCTAGGACCCTATGAATTATATATATTCACGATCCTTGATCAGTTTTTAGAAGATCTAGTGATGTCCGGTCCAATAGCACAAAATTTAAAGGCAAATCTGAGAATTTCAGATGATTCTTTTTCGTGAATTCATGTGTTAAAAAGCCGCTTACTTAATACTTCATGACAGACATTGGTAGGTCACAAAAATTATTAATAAAGTCTTCTTGTCACTAAATAAAATGTTTACACTCAAAAAAAGAAAATTTTTGTTACTAAAAAAGTATTTTTTTTTAGTCAAAAAGTATAAAAATGTCTCAGAAACTGAGAATCTGAAACATTTTCTACAAAAAAATGTCTCAGAATATAAAACAGATTATGACGAATTTTTCATATAAAAAATATCTCAGATACTTATACTTTTTCAGAAAAAAAAACTCTCTGATTTTAGACGAAAAATGTCTTAGAACCTGAAACTTTTTCTATACGAGAAGTGTTTCAGAATGTACAACATTTTTAATACGAAAAATGTCTCATAATATATAAAACAGTTTCTATACGAAACATTACCTACTCAGAATCTGGTACTTTCTATGGAGGAAGAATTTCTCAGGTTAAGGATTTTTTATACGAAAATGTAAATTTTTTTTTAAAGCAAATTAAAAAAAGTTTTCGTGTAAGCGAATGTGTACAAATGGTTTAATCGGTACTACCTAAAAAGCTAAAATAATTGCTGAACTGTGTTAGTTTTTTTTTTTGTTCAACTGATGCAGTGATTGGCCTTTGATAACTAATTGTTAATTAAATAATTATTGTTGGTTTATTGAATCTGCTAGAATAATTAAAAATAATAATAGTTTAATACTTTAATCAGGTCAGTAATGTATACATATATCAATTGTAGAATAAAATTCTTTACGTAAAGTAGGGTGGTACACAAATCAAGAATTTTGTATAACTTAAGATAAACGCTTTTAAAACTAATGCATTAAATGACCATTTATCGGAAACTTTATGCACACTCAAAATATTTTGCAGACAAAAACACACTCAAAAAAGTATGTCATTAACTCTTTGTAGTTTATTTAAAAAGTTTTACGTTTAGTCGTTTTTAAAAGAAAAAATATTTGTTTGATGTTCAGTAAAGGTGTCCTTAATCGTAAGGTAATTTTTCAAAATCACTTTTTAATACCTGGTAGGGTCCTAAATTGTAGCTTAGTATCAAAAATTAGTGAGTCAAAATTTGGGGACAATCGGATAAAAATAACTCGTGCCGAAAATGGATTGAAGTTTTTGGACACTCTTATGTAATGAAAAAACCCTTTTTTTCTAGTTTTTGGAAAAATATTGGTATATGATATTTTTTGTAAATTTTTTTGACAAATAATATAAAAATGATAATTAATTACCTTTCTAAAAATCTTAAAAAAATTTAAATCGGATAAAAAATAAGCATTTTACGCATACATGCCCCAGACCATTGCACGGGTTTTAATGCCAGAATTTGAAAATTTTGAAAATTTTTAGGCAAAAAAATAAAAAAAAATTAATTGTATTTTATTATCTCATTAAATACATGTTATAGATAAAAACTAAAAGATATGGTAGTCTAGGTTTTTTTTCATTTGGCATGGGTAGTGATATAATTTCCGCGGATTCCAAAGAAAATGTGTTTTTCAATATTAATTTAGCAAATATAGAAAAAAATTTCTGTATTGTACGATACGAAGTGTACCTAAAACATAAATTCTGTTAATTTTTGGAGAAAACGGGCATATTTAACACCTTTTCGTCGAGGTGCAATGACAAATTTGGGACATTATACATTTCTATAATACAAAATATCTGCATATATCAGATTTCTCAAAAGTTACAGAATTTTCGTTTCAAACTTCGGTCCGTACAATAGAGCACAAATTTTCCAACATTTGCTAAATTATTGTAGAAAAACGCATTTTATTTGGAATCCGCGGAAATTTTATCACTACCCGCGCCAAATAAAAAAAAAGCTTGACTACCATCTGCTATTTTTAATATTAAACATGTTTTCAATTTGATCATTAAGCTAAATTAAATTTTTATTATTTTTTTGCCTAAAAATTTTGAAATTCTGGCTTTAAAAACCATACAATGGTCTGGGGAATGTATGCGTAAAGTGCTTATTTTTTATCCGATTTTAATTTTATTAGTCGTTTTGGAAAAGTAAATCAATACCATTTTCATATTATTTTACAAAAAAATTAACAAAAAATATCAAATACCAATATTTTTCTAAAACTAGAAAAAAAGTGTTTTTCGTTCATATAGGAATGACCCAAAACTTCAATCCATTTTCGGCACTAGTTATTTTTAGCCGATTGTCCCCAAATTTTGGGTCACTCATTTTTAGATACTAAAGACCAATATAGGACCCTACCAGGTATAAAAAGGTGATTTTCGTTTTTAAGGACACCTCTAATGTTCAGTTTTTATTAATGACTACTTCTGTCCTTTGTTTCAAAAATATCACACTAAAAAATCAAGACTTTCATTAACATTTAATTTTTAAAGTCATTTATTTTTGTTCTGTAAGTAAAAACTACTGATTATTCTTTAAGTTTTTAATGATTTGTGTAAATAATTTTTTTTTAAATTGTTGGTATTTTTGAATGAGATATCATTCGTTTTTACCTACACAAGTAGGTTATTTTTTTGTAGAAAAAAAAAAAATCAAAAAATTATTTATAGACATATAAAAACATGTTTGTATCAAGTAACTTTGGCACGATGTCTGGCCAGAATGTAGTTGATTGTAGATTCCCCAAAATTTTATTAAAAATTTTTTAAAAAAATATTTCAATAGAAAATTGTAAGAAATAACCTACAAAATCGTGAATTTTTAATGTTTTCGTAGGTTATTTTTTTGGAATTTGTTGGTAAGTATTAATAAAAAAAATTATTGGGAAAAAAATATTGATGAAAAAAAAAATTGTTCAGTTTAACAAACTGTACTTTTATTGTATGTGAGCATTTGTTGGGTTCTTGAGAAATTCTAATGATTCTGTAAATTAGAAAACTGTGTACATACGTATACTTGTAAATACATATACATATAATACAAGGGTGGAAAATCCCGTACTAGAATAATATATTGTTTAAAGTGCTACACACGCGCAACAGATGTTTACAACAATGTTTGCAGCAAGCAGGTAGCCTAGTTTAGTATTATAATTTTCATAAGTAGTACTTAAGTATATATATATTTTGTAAATAAAGAGTTAGCGGTCGAGCGTTCGAAAGTTCGACAGTTCGCTTAAAACCACCAAAGCCGACTCGTGTTTTATTTTCTCCGCTGTTTAACCGTTCATTATGGTGACCCCGTAAAAACGTTTTAAAAGTATTTTAAGTTTCCCCCCACCAGTGGTAAGGGACTTAAGATACTCTTAAAACGGATAGAAGCACGCTGACTTTTTAAAATTTGTTTTTATATAAAAGATTAACAAAATTCCCCCCACCAGTACTAAGGTGGGGGGAGAAAGTGCAAGTGAAAAAAACTCGAGTTTTGGTAAAAAGTGAAAAAAATCCAATGAAAAAGGATTTATGTAAAAAAAAACAACAAAATACAAAATAAAATCCTGTGAAAAAGGATAGTATTAAAAAAAAAAAAAACTGTGAAAAAATATTTGTTTAAGACAAAAAATTGTGAAAGACAAAAAAAAAACTTTTTTTGAAAAAAAAAAAATCCGAATGAGGGATTTTTTTTACTAAAATCAAAATATATACATAAGTATTTTGAAAAAAAAAACCGAACCAATATTTTTTGAACAAAGATTCTTGTATTCTTAAATAATAAAATAAAAAATCGGTCCGCGGCGCGATAATAAATAATTAATTATTAATAATAATAATAAATAAGTAACAATGAAAATTAATAGCAATGGAAAAAAGCAACGAAAAAAAAAAAGATTGGTAAGTTTGTTATTTAGAGTTATTTTTGTTTAGTAATGGCCAGAGACCAAATATAACAGTTATATGTGTCTTTTTGTTTTAAAAAGATCATGAAACGAATGTTAGTATTTTATATATGAAAAGACTTCTAGAGATGTCCCGTGTTAAAATTTGCAATAACATTTATTTTTTTTTTTGATTTTTTCAATAACAGTATAAAATAACAGTTATTAAAAACTTTGTGTTCAAACAATCTAAAATAACCTTTATTTTATATTTATTTGAGTAAATAGCTGTTATAACAGTTATTTAAAAAAAAAAAAAAAAAAAATCAATCAAAGTTTATATCTTTAAATCAATGATTGAAGTATTAGATATCAATAGGATTCTTCTGCATATGTTTATTGTTGTTTTATTTTAATAACTCGATTTTTTTAAGGCTCAGAGAGTTTTTATTAACAGTTTTAAAAAAAAAAATAAAAGTTTTTTTATTTCTGTTATTTTGAACAGATATTTATAGAAATCATTAATTTTTATTAGAAAAAACATTTTTGAACAGTTAAATTTGATTTTTTTCAATAAATCTCATAACTGTTATGGTCTCTGGTAATGGCATATACATTTGATCCAAAAAGTGGCGGATAAAATATTTTACGATTATATAAAATCATATCATTATTTTTTTAAATATTATTAAATTTGATTCATTTGAATCCTTAAAATGGGCCTATAAATAAATGTATATGTTATCATTGAGTCGGGTAATTTCATGCGTATAAAAATTGAAAAATCGCAAATGCTTCTTAAAAGTAAAAAAAAAATGCATTTTAAATTGGAAAAATATGCATTAAAGATGTATTGCTTTTACTAAAAAAAAAAAAACAGGGTTTGTCATTAATTTTAACAAAAGTTTTTTTAGTGAAAACAATTTTTGATTAGCAAAAAAAAAAATTTTTATTTACACAGTTTGTGATAAAAAATTTTTATGTGAGCAAATTTTCTTAAGAACTTTTTCCTTTGAGAGAAAAAAGTATTTCTGGAGCAAACTAATTTAAAAAAAAAAAATTGTTAAAGAGTTTTGACTAGAAATATTTTATTTTGAGTAAAATAATTTTTTAGTCATTTCTGTAAATATATTTTGAGTGGCAAAAATACTTTGTAATTTTGTTTCTTAGAATCTATAAATTTTACTTTTCAGAAATAAATTTCTACAAGATATTGCTCAGAACATATTTAAAAAAAAAAAAAAAAGAAAATAAAAAATAGTATTCTATTCTACAAGAAATAGTAAATTGATTTTGAATTTTGCTAAGGTTCAACAATAAATTTTGATTAAATGTTGATAAAGAAAACAATTATTGTGCAAAAATGTGCATTTATACCAAAATAAAGAAAAATACGGAGCTACAAATCGATGCCATTTTATTGCAAATTTATTCAGATAAATATTAAATGTTTAGTTAGAGAGCCGAGTGCACTAGTTATTTTATTAAAAAATGGGGGGAATACGATGCTATATATAGACTTAAAAATATCTATATCATACGTCATTAAAACGATATATAAACATAAATAATTGTATATAATATATGATTATATTAGATTTTTCTAACTTGGGAAAGACACCTACTTGTTAGTTATTATTGTTTGGCTGTAGGACTTTTTTGCATTGGGAAATGACCTGGTTATAAACTACAATTCTCTGAGTAAATAAGCTTAGGGTAGTGTGGGTAGACCAGACCAGTACCAATACCAAGCTTTAGGCTCGGTGAATATTGGGTCAGAGGAAATGCTTTCGGCTTTCCTGTATTTCATTCATTAAAGGAAATTGAATGAAAAAGTCCAGTTGGAACAGCAATTGAAGAATTCAGATGAGCTTTCGAAATTGAAAGCCGTTTGAGCTTTCTCCACTTTTCAAAGCCATCCTTGAAAGCAGGCCAGTTTACTAAACCAAGTAAAAATCTGGTAAATCTTTCGGGAAATAACAAACGCAATCTTTGGGGCAGGCCATAAATTGGTAATCTCTCGGGAGCAGGCCATAAATTGGTAAATCTCTTGGGGGCAGGCCATAAATTGGTAATTCTTCCGGGATATGGAGCGATGCATGCTCTGGAGGCAGACCAAAAACTTGGTAAATACTTCAAAAATGCAATCTTTGGGGCAGGCCATAAATTGGTAAATCTTTCGGGAGCAGGCCATAAATTGGTAAATCTCTTGGGGCAGGCCATAAATTGGTAATTCTTCCGGGATATGGAGCGATGCATGCTCTGGAGACAGACCAAAAACTTGGTAAAGACTTCAAAAATGCAATCCTTGAGGGCAGGCCATAAATTGGTAAATCTCTCAGGAGCAGGCCATAAATTGGTAAATCTCTTGGGGGCAGGCCATAAATTGGTAATCTTTCGGGATATAGAGCGCAGTGTGCTCAGAAGGCAAATCAGAAAATGGAAATCCTTCGAAAACACAAAAATTAAGCTATTTTTAATGTAAGGTAAAAAAAAAAAAAAAAAAAAATTCAAATTATAAACTCATTTGGACGCGTTGGTAATACAAACCATATTATCCAAAGTATCAATGAGGAAAGTTGTAGGGAAATTACATTTCAAATCCATTAAATAAAATTTTGATTCGGTGAGTAACAAATCTCATTAAGGGATGCACGAGCCTTGGAAAGCTGTGCAATCCAAGAGAAAACAATTTTTCGAGCGTTAGTTCACAAAGTTTTTGTCTGAATTGCAAAAATGATATTTGAATAAACAATGTAAAATTATAAGACCAGAAACACTGGTGATTTTTAAGGAAGGTATCATTCCTCCCTGCACCTGGAGGCGGGGGAGGGTCATCCGAACTATACTGTGTTCGGATGGGTTATGTAGACTGGTGGACGTAAGGACCAGCAATGGGGAAACCAAAAGGTCAATCCACAATGTTAGTCCTTTTCCCACATATTAAAATAGAAATAAAACATTGGACAAACCAACCAATGGAAGTTCTACAAAAACAGTAATAATGAAAGCATGGACAATCCAACTTTGAGAAACAAAAAAGAAATGGTTAATCCATCTTTAATAAAAATTGTAAACCAAAAGAATATTAGTGACAATAAGATCAATTAAATATAGTAAATATATGATCACAGTTTTATTAACGTTGTTAGCTATTTTAAGTCTAATTAGTTTTCAATTTAGTATTAAATATTACAACAAGGCAGGGATCTTCTTCGAAGAGGTCGTGATTGTTGGTTTAAAAAAAAACTACTTAGAGTGTGGTGGTGCACATCTATCAACAGAACGGAGTATGCAGTGGTAAAGCGAGCATAGATGAAGCCATAAACCAATTACCAAGAATTAAGTGAAAGCAGCAGAAGATTTATAAAACGTTTGTCTTAAAACTGCCATGAGAAAATTCTGCAGAACTTGCAACAAGGTTATACATTTCTGCAGAAACCAGTAACGAGTTTATCCTATTCAATGTTCGTATTCCGTTAATCAACCACGAACTAATTTAAGTCCATGAAATATATACTTATACAACGGTGCATGATGGGTACTCAATTGAGATTCAGCCAAGCAGCAAGTATTTTTTGATTGAGGAAAGAAAGACAGTGTACTATAGCGTCGAAGATGACAGCTTTAATCGATGCCAACAAATTAAAGGCATGATGATAGGCCATCAGATTCATCCCGTCTACAACACAAGAGGCACAAGTAACTGCGAAATTAATTTGTTTCTAAGAACAAGAAAGATTCCAGAAGATTGTAAAATAGCCATTAAAAGATTTCATAATTTCTGGCAACAAACGCATACATTAAATACATGAATATTTTCGCTTAATGAAAGAACATAAAATGTAATGGACTAAAGCACAGTGTTGTTCTCAAAGATGCCGGGTTACTAAAAATGCAACCGGATTGTCACTTTGAATCGCCAGCAATTAATCTATGGGCATATGATGCCTACAGTACTGATGTTAACTATATGTTTCCTAGCACAAATCTATCAACATTTATGCCAGATCTAATACAACTTAAATTGAAAGCCGACACTGAAGTCTACAAAATACCGGATATAATAAAACCATAAAAAATATATACCGGATATTTTAAAACCATTTGTTCACACAACTGGACGTACATCATCACCCGCCACGGTATCAGCATGACAACAATCATCATTATCATCATAATAGTTAACGCCCTAATTTGGAGCCTGCGAAAAATATGCCACATTTCAGTCAGATAATTGTCTGCCACAGTTGCGTTACCTCGTTTGATGTAGGGTAGTATTAACTAAATGATATAAAATAATAATTGCTTGTTTCTGTTTCATTTTTTAAAATTTTTGAAAGATTGGAATCTTTCAAGGCCGGCAGAATGTTCAGTTTAACAAACTGTACTTTTATTGTATGTGAGCATTTGTTGGGTTCTTGAGAAATTCTAATGATTCTGTAAATTAGAAAACTGTGTACATACGTATACTTGTAAATACATATACATATAATACAAGGGTGGAAAATCCCGTACTAGAATAATATATTGTTTTAAGTGCTACACACGCGCAACAGATGTTTACAACAATGTTTGCAGCAAGCAGGTAGCCTAGTTTAGTATTATAATTTTCATAAGTAGTACTTAAGTATATATATATTTTGTAAATAAAGAGTTAGCGGTCGAGCGTTCGAAAGTTCGACAGTTCGCTTAAAACCACCAAAGCCGACTCGTGTTTTATTTTCTCCGCTGTTTAACCGTTCAAAAATAATGAAAAAAAAATTGATAAAAAAAACAATTTTGATAAAAAAAATATTAATGAAAAAAATATTGATTAAAAAAAAAAATATTGATGAAAAAAAAAATATTGATGAAAAAAAATATATTGATAAAAAAAATATTGATAAAAAAAATATTGATAAAAAAATATTGAATAAAAAATACATTGATGAAAAACAAATTGATATAAAATAACTATGCCGTTATTCCAAAAAAAAGTAATTCACATAAAAAATGTGAAAATTAAAATTTCCGAATTTTTTTGGTGTTCTACATTTCGCATCCGAATTTCTTTTTCGTTTTGTTTCACATAAATAAAATTTGGTACAAGTAAAACGAATGCACTTTTTTCCTAATAAATTTTTAAATTTAAATTTTTCGATTTCAAATTCGAATGAAAATGTGATCAACAAAACACTAAACTTGATTTGATATGATTCGGAAATTTCCATGTGAATTGAAAAGTTGTGAAAGACAGAACAGAGGCCTATGTTTCGTTTTATTCACCAGCTGGTGAATATTTTTTTTATTCAACGCAAGGTGAATTATTATCCAAGTTACAAAACCAAGTTACTAAAATTTTTGGTTTTAAGAAAATGAAAACAGTAATTTTTATTTTGTTTCAGTCAAACTGAGGTGGCGTCCTGGAACTTTTTTTAAAATTGGAAACCATCCCAAAAACAAAATCATATTAAAAAAATCATTTCTGTTGTAAATTTTAACTTAAGGTTAATTTAGTCTTGATGTATCGTAAAGTAGATCCAAAAATCTCGGTAAAATTGAAACGAAATTGTCTATACATCGATTAATAACTTTGAATTTCTTTAGGGCATACCCATTGAACAATGATGCTGATTACGGCGAAAAAAAAAATTGGAGGTCATCTTCAAGGTGCAACCAAAGCTTAAAGTTTGCATCCGTAGTGCATTTGGTAAAAAAAATATCCCAGAAAACATTCTTCGGAGCACTCCAAGTGTAGGACTCTTAAATTGATCTAAAAAATTATTATTTTTAGAATCCTCATTTTTCGGAGTCAAAAAAAAAATCCAAAATTAAAACAATTTATTTGAGTTTAAAATTTTTTTTTCCAAAAACACTCAATTTTTGAATTCAATATAAAACAATCCGTTAAGAGTACAAAAGGAGTCTTAAACATGGAGAAAACTGTTGCATATGTATTTTTGTTTAAACTGACTCCTAAAAGGTTTAAAATTTTAATATTTTTGAGCCATACAAAAATGTATTGGTTTTTGAGTCAACAAATATAATTTTCTTTCAAAATAAATTAAAAGTCAAAAAAAAAATATTTTCTTTAAAGACGCTTTTTGTAAATAGCATTAAAAACGGGGAATTTTTCAAAATAAAGTCATGCTCAAGATCGAAGAACTTGGGCCCACCAATGGATTGTTGTGCAGAGAACAATAGGGATTTGTTGCAATTTTTTTAATATTTTTATTTATGTAAACATACATTTGTTGTTTTTATTACACATAAAAAAATATGGAGGAAACAAATTTGAGTAATCACTTGTTTAAATTTAAAAACAAAAATTGAGTAATTTTTTAATTGGCGCAATTAAAAATTTACTTAAAAATTTTAAAAACAATTTAAGTAAATAATTTAATAAAAATTTAATAGTTTTTTAAAATTTTTTTTAAACTCTCATAGTTTTTTGAATTCTCTTTTAGTTTATAGTTTTTTGTGTATATTTGTAATCGTCTTTATAAAATTTTCCTATGTTTTTGAGAAATAAATATGTTTGGTAAAGTTTGAAAAAACAATTTTTTTGTTTTTTTTTTTTTGTAAAAAGATTTAAAACTTTTTTAAACTAAAAAAAAAAATAAATAGATAAATTTTGAGTAAATTTTTAATTGTGTCAATTAAAAATTTACTAAAATTTTTTTTTAAACATTTAATAAATTTGTATTAAAAATTTACTCAATACTATTAAATCGTTTACTGGTGCAAAATTGAGTAATTTTTTACTCAATAGTATTAAAAATTTACTCAAATATTTTTTTTATTTTTTTCTGTGTATGTAGATGTATTCTTAGATTTTATAATGATTTTTAAATAAACAGATCTGATCTCGAGATTAACGGATTTTATTTTTATAAAAACAAAAAACAAAAATACCACCCAGAAAAGCACCATGTTTTATAGCAACCCAAAATGACTCCAAACAGACTTCAATTATTGAAAAAATTTACCCTTTTTGAATCTTTTTTTGGAGTCGTTTTTGAGGCCAAAAAGAACGCTCTTTTGGATGAACCACTTTCATACAATAATTTGAAATTTCTGTTATATTTTTGGGGCCCATTTTGGAGTCAAAAATGAGTCTACTTGTTTGCTGGGATTTTTTTTTTATTTTTAAAATTGGTGCCAATAATTTTATTATGTTTTTGTAGTTTTCATGAAATAATTTCGGTCCAGCACACATTTTGAAATTCTAAAGATATGTATGTAATTTATTAATTATTTTTTTAAGTTTCTACATAAAACTCTGATTTGTAGATACAGAAACGTAAGCTTAAACT
The DNA here is from genome assembly GCA_963921195.1 of Pegoplata infirma. Lineage (NCBI taxonomy): Eukaryota > Metazoa > Arthropoda > Insecta > Diptera > Anthomyiidae > Pegoplata > Pegoplata infirma. The sequence continues at coordinate 3,707,270 of OY992538.1, read as the reverse complement.
CAGTTTGATACAAAAACTAAAAAATAACTCTAACAAAATCCGTTTTAAACAAAAAATTAAAAAAATTACACATTTTCAAAGTTTCAAAACGATGCGCTGGACCAAAATTGCTCCATCATAACTTTGTAAATATTTTTTCCTCAATGTCACCAATTTTAAATTAAAAAGAATATTTTTTTTACCAGATGCACTACTATGCAAACTTTAAACGCTGGTCCCTGAAGATGACATCCAAAAATGATTTTATTTGTTTCCCCTTATCTCTTCAATAACAGCCGTTCTAAATATGTTCTAAATTTTTTCATTTTTCGGACCCTCTATTATTTAGGTTTACTTTATTACTTATTTAAAAATGTTAAATTTGTGTCATTTGGCAAATAAACTCTAATAAATAAACAAATAATTTTTTATAACATTGTTCGCATACTTATTGTGGTACACACATAAATATAATGACTTTATTAAAAATTTATTATGTCTTAAGAGTAACACTTGAAATATTTTGTTATTGTTTGTGACTACACTAGAATAAATATTGTCACAATAATTTTATTATGAAGTTTCCTTAGAGACTACTAATCTTCTTTGAAGCCAAAATTGTCTTTAATATGAAAATATCAAAAATGCTTTTGCTAAATTAAATTTTATATAATTTCAAGATTCTGATGCAGAAGTTTTAAACACACAAAATAGGTGTGTTTTATGAATGTTTGGTTAAAGTAAATTTAGGTTTATTTTAATAAAAGTAAAACTCAGTAGAGGAGATATTAAAAGACTTTTAACTTGAATCACTGTATACAACAAAATTCTATTGAAAAATTGAATAACTCCGTTACTGTGTCAAACAAAATTAACGCCAAAAAATTCAATTCTAATATATAAATTTTCCTTCCGTTCAAATAAATAGAAATTTATTACTTATAGAAAACCCACCTAATAATTGATATAATATAACGTTAGATGAATTATCTTACTTCATGTCTTTTATTATTTCATTTTGATTTATTTAATTTACCAAAGTTGCAAGTGCATCAACTTGGAATTAGAAATTACATTAATGTGCTCTTGAGTGTGGTTTGCAGTATTTTTGGGTTCATTACACATTCGAGGAAATCAAGGTGTATGCATGCTTCTCCAAATATGCATATTTTATATAAATGTCACAATAACTACAGCTACTTTGCATATAAATGCATCAAATATGCAACTTTTATGTTGATAGTTTTAGTCCAGCATGTATTGTTTCTCTACATTGAAAATTTATGAACAGTGATGATAAATTAGATATCACATTTCTGAAACCATTCGGATTTTTATACCCTCCACTTAGTGATAGAGGGTATATATAAGTTTGTCATTCCGTTTGTAACTCATCGAAATATCGGTCTGGGACCCCATAAAGTATATATATTCATGATGCCCGATCGATTTTAAGACATTCTAGCGATGTCCGTCTGTCCGTCTGTCCGTCTGTCCGTCTGTCTGTGCAAAATGCTGTAGCGGACAAAATATTGCACAGAGATGACTGATACTTAACATATTTATTGGAAGTTCTCCCGAGAAGTTTGGTATTGCATTTGAGCGATATCGGTTCAGCGGTTCAAAAGTTATGAACGAAAATGTAAGCACACCTCAAAAATTTCAGTACATTCAACATAACCTAAAAATACAAAATGCTTTAATTCGGCTTCTGGTTGACATATGTGAACATAATTGAACACCAAATGGTATTTAAACATGTACGAACATATTTTTTACAAAAAAAAGAAAAAAATCGCGGATTTTTTTTTTACCAAAAATTTTTTTTGCGGAAATTTTTTTTTAAAAAATTTTTTTTTTTTCAAAATTAATTTCCTTTTAAATAAAGTTTTTTGCAATAATCTTTTTGAAATTGTGGAGGGTATCACTACATTCGGCAAGGCCGAATTTAACTTTTTTACTTGTTTTTACTAAAATCTCTTAGGGAATTCACATGGGTATCGTATTTGGTGTTGTATGTTGTATGTCCTATCTAAAAACAGGGTTGGTTAAACTTTAAATTAATAATACGACACTTACACGATATGACGATACAACATTTATACCTTTGTTTTGTGTGCTATTTTTAAGTATGCTAACAAGAAGAGAATTTATGAGAAAATTTTCGAATCAGAGATAAATAATTTTTAACAACTCTGTTTTTAAATAGGACAATACAACTTTACAACAAATACGATACCCATGTGAATTCCCTATCTATCATTCAGTTTTACAAAATTTCCGTTATTATTTTTTTTACTTTCAAGAAAAGTTTCTAACAATAAGCTTTTTTTTCGAAGTCTTATTTTTTATTGTTCTCTTATGCAAACAAACCGAAATTTTTAAACATATTTTAAGCAGATTATTTCAAAATTTTATAAAAACAGTTTGCTTTCATCCACTTTTTAAGAAAACTTTCTTAAGGTTTTAACATGATAATGTTTTTAGGCTGGTGTCTAATTTTAAAAAAGTTGCAGGACGCCACCTTAGTTTTATTAAATAAGCTAACAATTAACGAAAAAGAAAAAAAGAATTACTTTTTTCATTTTCTTAAAACCCAAAATTTTAGTAACTTGGGTTTGTAACTTGAATAACAATTAACCTCGTGGTGAATAAAACCGTTTTTCACCAGCTGTTGAAAAAAAAGTATAATTATTTTATCATCAAATTTTTTCATAAATTTTTTTTTTTTGCATCAAATTTTTTTGAATTTTTACAATATATTTGTCTATCGCGCGTAAACTATTGAACAGATGGGAAAGTAACTTGTGTAAAGTTTGTTGCAAATTTGATTAACTTTAATTTGGTTTTTATCACGAGTATATCGGAGGTACATTACTCAAGATATAGGGAAAACAGTGAAAATAACTCCAAAAAACGCAAAAAAATTTATTAGAAGTCTACAAAAATGACGCAGTTAGTGCGCATTTTCGTTGTTAACTAGAGTTATTGTTTAAAATCATTATTTGTTAATTTAATAAATGAAAAAAAAAATCTAGCACTTTTTTTTGGGTCTGTAGAGCATTTTAGCACTTTTTTTCTGCCATTTAGCATTTTTACAAAATTCTCATATGGCAACACTGCCAAATGTACAGCTCTTTTGGTTTGGAGTGCATCTTGCTTTCCACTGACAGATGGACGAATGTATAAAGCTAGAGTGTCTTAGAAATGGATCAATAATATATAAACTAAATGGGGTCCTCGACTGATATTTCAATTCGATTTACATGGAATAGCAAAGCCATATAACATTATTTTTTCTATAAAAAACTTTGATTGGCAAGTACCACCAAACTACCGCGAACCATTATCATGATTTAATGTTTTGGGCAAGAGTACAAAATTACCAGGCATTTTGGAGTGTACAAAGCAAATGATAATAAATTTGATCCCATGATCAAGTGGTTCTTTATTAGTTTTTCCATTTTTAATTACAAATTAAAAAACGCATGTAAACTTTACTATTATAAATTGGGTAAATTTTGGTTGATTAGCACGCATTTTGTGTTAATATCTGCACAAAATGCGTAAAATACTTTTAAACCAATTAAACACAGCAAATTATAAATATTATCCGTTAATTCAAATATTTTACACACAAATGTGTAAATAAAATTGTCAACCAACCAACATACATACACACATGTTAAATAACTAAAACGCCAGATAAAAGTATAAGCTTCCGTAGCGTTATGGTTAAGAATTGTACTTTCAAATCGGAAAGTGTCGAGTTTGATGATTGCTGGCGCCGAAAGTTTTTTTTTATTTATTCATCTCTTTTTCATTTAAATTAACCACTAATGGTCAATTTATTCAATTTACACATTCAGAGTTTAATTACCCAATTTATAGTAGGAGTCCAGTTTTCTACTATAAATTGGGTAAATTTCAACAAATTTAGATTAGAGTGTGGTAACAATAACCGTCCTCTTTTTGTAGCGAAATCGACAAAGGTTTCTGGTAGGAATCGAACCAACGACCCCCTTTTTCATAGGCTAGCATGCTACCAACTAACCTAAAGGGGCTCCCTTTTGACATTATATTTTGTGGGTCACATTGCTTTTCATAAAATTTGAGGACCATAAAATTAGTTTCCAAACTGGACATTGGTAGTAGACTCGAACCTATATAATATAGTTCTGGTGCTATTTAAATTGCCACTACTAAATACAATTTCTTACAAATAATTTTACACATTGTTTATTTTCATCTATGTATTCAGTCTACAAAGAAAACAAACAAACAATATAAAGACAACTGTCATAGTGTCATGCTTGAGTTGACACTTTATAGCAGTAGTCGTAATGGTGCAGTTGTCATAGTGGAAGTAGTAGCAGCAACAATAGTACAAAATGAAGTTTATGGCAAAAGTTTGTCACCCAGTGATTAAGTTAACTGTGAATATCTACACCTAAAGTAGAGTGGTACCATAAACTCTCTTTTTAACGAATTATGAAATAAAATAAGTTAAACAAGTAGTATTGCTGGATAAAAATTTGGAGAGTCTCGAGATTTGAAAATAGTTCCCTGTTTGAGCCGCTAACCATATTGGTGCTCAAATTTTGACACATCGATATTAATGATTTTTCGGCCAACTTTACAGTTTTCATATCTGTGACCACACATTAAAATAGCTTATGTGGAATTTGTGTTTCTATGAAATTAAGGTTTATTTATAAATAGTTTGAATTAAAGATGGTCGCGTGAGTGACTTTCGACTAAAACTCACGACAGGAATATTTTGTGTACTCACACTCAAAAAAAAAAAAAAAATCATTAGAGCAAATTTAAATCAACTCACACTCACACAAGCTTCACTAATTGGTAAAAATCTAATAAAATGTTTAAAGTTTAGCTACATTTTACAATATCTGTTTTTTGGGGGACAAAAGAAAATATGACGAAAAAATAAATCACATAGTTCTCTCCTCATGCGCTCATCTGCTCGTGTGCTCACATTATGTGCACTAATATGCTACTATGCCCATCTCTAGTTAAAATTAAAATTCTATTTATTAATGCAATGTACACCTAGAAAAGTTTTACAGTAACTATTTCCGGTTATTCAAAAAGTTTTTAGTTAAAGTTGTTTTAAACGTTTTATCGTTTGTTTTTCAATAAAAATAAAATATTGAACGATTTATACAGTTGTTAAAATAATAAACTACAAAAGTTACGGAAAAATATTTTTATCAGTTAAATTATTTGTGACTGATTATACCGTATAATTTTACAGAAGTACGGTTTTTGTAGTTTGTTATTCAAAAAATTTTATTTTTACTTCACAAAATAAAAAATTGTAAACAGTTAAAATAACTGAAATATCGTTTGTTTTTAAGGAATGTCTAGTCATTTATTAACGTTTAAAAATAACTGAAAAAGTATATTGTTTCAAATGAAATATAAGTAGTCCGTTTTTTAAAAGGAAAAACGATTGTTTTAAACGTTTTTTCAGTTGAATTTACTTACAAAATATTTTAAGTGTATTTCTTGTAGTTAACTCTGCAGGTAGCAAAAGTAATTGCAAAATGTATTTCGTGAAAACAGTTTATCATTGTTTCGCTTTGGTCTACAGTCGTAAATTGTTTTCATGGAATTATCATTTTAGTTTATTCTACACTCTAATTAAAATGATTTCCGTTTCCTACTGTAAATTGGGTAAATTTACACAAATTGCGTAATTCTACCTAAAATTATTGGAAATTAGTTGGTTTCGCAAATACTCGTTACTCATACGCGGTGTTGGCACAATAACATACAAGAGAATTACTGAATTTTCGATTTCCCTAAATAATTGTGAAATAAACTTAAAACTTTTGAGTTTTGAGGGATGCTCTAGAAAAAAAAAACGTTTTAAATATTTAAATTCTAATTCTAATCAAAAAGTGGGTACAAAATGAAAGTTGTTACCGACTTTATTAAAAAAAAAAAAAAAAACAATATATTGAACTTTCCACAGAATCTCAAAATCCAATTAAAAAACATATTTAGGGCGGATTTTACAGTCAACACTAACAAGGGAAGTATCTCAACCCTTATGAACCGATTTCCATGAAACGTAAAATATATATAAAGGAGACAATTCTAAGGTTGGGGTGTCTCGGCTTATCGGCCATATCGGGGATTTAGGGGTTCAAAACATGGGTCAAAAAATGGCGAAAAAATGGTTTTTTAGATTTTTCAGCCATTTCTTGCTAAGAAACTATATGATGTTTACATATGAGAAGAAAGGTTTTTTTAATACCTATCCAACTGTGGCATAACCTTGTAAAAGTTTGGCTTTGTTAAATACTTTTTTCATGAAAATTTGTAAATTTTGGGGGGTATTTATATGAAGACATAGGCCTACGATGTCCATATGAATACGAAATAATCTTTATTAAATTTAAGTGGACACGTATTTTTTCTCTAGAGGATATTCCGGTTAGTTCGGGAGTCATCGAAATTTTCCCGGAGGTCCACATTGTTTCATAAGGGGACAACGAAATTTTGAAACACTGATATGGCCGATATGCCTAGACACCCCAACCTTAAAATCGTCTCTTTTATATATATTTTAAGTTTCAGGCAAATTGGTTCATAAGGGTTGAGATACTTCCCTTGTAAGTAGAGACTTAAGCTAAGAAATTACTTAAATCAAAAAAACTATTTTATAAAATTCACTTAAGAAAAACTTAAAGGCCGGGTTAGCCATAATACGTAACCGTAGCTTAGATTCTATACAATATTCAGTAAGCAAAAATAGTACAGAACATTTTTATTTATGTTTTGTTTTTTTCCAACGCATGGTATTTTATGTCACGCTAAAACGTAGAGAGAACCTATTTTCAACAGGTTCTCTCTACGTTTTAGCGTGACATAAAATACCATGCGTTGGAAAAAAAAAACAAAACATAAATAAAAATGTTCTGTACTATTTTTGCTTACTGAATATTGTATAGAGTCTACGCTACGGTTACGTTTTATGGCTAACCTAGCCTTAAGTTTTACTTAAGTAATTTATTTTGATTTGACAATTCAAAAAAAAACAAGTAAAAAAGTTAAATTCGGCTTTGCCGAATGTAGTGATACCCTGCACAATTTCAAAAAGATTATTGCAAAAAACTTTATTTAAAAGGGAATTACTTTTGAAAAAAAAAAATTTTTTTAAAAAAAAAATTTCCGCGAAAAAAATTTTTGTTAAAAAAAAATCCGCGTTTTTTTTCTTTTTTTTGTAAAAATTATGTTCGTACTTGTTTAAATACCATTCGGTGTTCAATTATGTTCACATATGTCAACTAGAAGCCGAATTAAAGCATTTTGTATTTTTAGGTTATGTTGAATGTACTGAAATTTTTGAGGTGTGCTTACATTTTCGTTCATAACTTTTGAACCGCTGAACCGATATCGCTCAAATGCAATACCAAACTTCTCGGGAGAGCTTCCACTAAATATGTTAAGTTTCAGTCATCTCTGTGCAATATTTTGTCCGCTACAGCATTTTCCACAGACAGACGGACAGACGGACATCGCTAGAATGTCTTAAAATCGATCGGGCATCATGAATATATATACTTTATGGGGTCCCAGACCGATATTTCGATGAGTTACAAACGGAATGACAAACTTATATATACCCTCTATCACTAAGTGGAGGGTATAAAAAATACAAAATAAAATTCAGGTAATAAAAACAAATAAACATACAAAAAAGTAAAAAACAATGAATCACACAATTGCTGTTATTTCCCGTTTAAAGCCTGAATTACTTTAAACGTGCATGAAACGTAGACTCTTTAACAAAATTCAATAAGTAAAAAAAGTACAGAAGATTTTTATTTATGTTTTGTTTTTGTCAAACGCATTGTATTTTTTGTCACGTTGAAACGTAGAAAAATTCTATTTTCAACAGAATTTCTCTACCTTTTGACGTGACAAAAAATACAATAGAGGTATTCAGAGTCTTGTTGCCACCCCTGGCAATGTAGCAAAAGAGTACTTCTTTCAAAAAATACATGTATTTTGAAAAGTAATTTTGAAAAGTGCTCTTTTACCACCAGTGCCAGGGCTGGCAAGCAAGACTCTGAATACCACTAATGTGTTAGACACAAACAAAACATAAATAAAAATGTTCTGTACTATTTTGACTTACTGAATTTTGTTTAAGAGTCTACGTTTCATGGACGTTTAAAGTAATTCAGGCTTAAAACTTCCGCCGCCTTCGCCACTCTCAAATTCAAGGTATTTCTATCAAATTGCGTGATATTTCCATCATGTAAATGATATTCCCATCATGTAAATAAATAAAAATTTGTAAGGAATTTGAGATTGGTGGACATGCCCCATCAAAAGGGTAATATAACATAATCAAATGGGTAACATAACCAATCTTATTTCTCAATGGCTTGCTGGAAATAAAAAGGTTGTTGGTGTTAAAATCCGAATCAATCGGTGGAGCAATTCTCAATGATGACCTTAGCGTCCGAAGATTTTAATGAAAAGAACAGCAATTGTGTTATTATAGCCTACACCACTATGTGATACAGGGCATGAGTATGTGATGATGTTTGAAAATACCCGAAATATTGGTCCCACCCCCATATTTAAGTATTAGATCGACTTCTGTCTGTTTGTCCATGTAACGTAAATGTTTCCGCTGTTATTATAGGAATGAGATTGCCGGTTACCTTACCCACTTTATGGGCAATCTCCGCCACCTTTAAATTTCTTAAATATACATTTTTTTTATTTTCGTTTTGATGGAAATATTTAATGAAAATACCTTGAGCTTGAGAATGCCGGAGATAGCCTATTAAACGGGTAACATAATCGGCAATCTTATCCCTACAAGTGTTGGTGGAAATAACAGAAACCTTTTCACAGAGACGTTCGTTTGTGTCCAAATTAGAGATGGGATCGTGAGTGACTTTTCAATCACGATCACGCACGCTTACGAAAAAAAAAATTAATCACGCACGATCACGCACGAATTTTTTTTTGTACTCACGCTCACGCACGCTCACGTGAGTAGCAAACAATTTTAATCACGCTCACGATGTAATCACGTTCACGAAATACTCACGAATTAAAATAAAATAAAAAAAATTTGATGCCATGTTTTTTTATGTTTTTAACACTTATTTAAATTTACAAAATGTTTTTGTAATTATAAAAGGGCAATTCCAAAAAATTTAGAGCCAATTTTAGTCGTTTTTGGGAATGGTTTCTTCAGATTTAACTGAAAATTGGCACATAGATAGCCAACATACCTATGATAATGGAACTTTCTATCGTTTTTATACCCTCCACTCTAGTGATAGAGGGTATATATAAGTTTGTCATTCCGTTTGTAACACCTAGAAATATTGGTCTAGGACCCCATAAAGTATATATATTCATGATCCTCGATCGATTTTAAGACGATCTAGCGATGTCCGTCCGTCCGTCCGTCCGTCCGTCCGTCTGTCTGTCTGTCCGTAGAAAACACGCTAACTTTTGAAAGACTTTACAGAGGCTACTGAAGTTTGGCATATATGTTTGTCATTTATCTGGTCAGGTTGGTATTGCAATCCAGCCAAATCGGTCCAGTGGTTCAAAAGTTATGAGCAAAAGAGTAAATTTCGGCAAGGGTGTTTCCCGAATTTCCAAGATAAAAAACACAATAACCTTCGAAAGACAATAATGAGACTACTGAAGCTTGGCATGTATCTTTACCGTTCCCGGGGTCTATTTGGTATTAAATTTCAGCTCAATTGGTTCAGTGGTTCAAAAGTTATAAGCAAAACCCTGAATTTCAGATTAGTTTCATCTAAAATGCCACGTGTTTTAACAAGTTTTAAAGGCATTGGTGGTAACTAAACAATGCTTTTCAAACTTGTTTAATTTTAAAGCAATGCTTTTTAAACTTGTTTAGTTTTAAAAGCATTGGTAACTTAAAAATTACACTCGAAAAATATTTTACACTCAAAAAAAATTTTACACCCAAAAAAAAATTTTATACTCAAAAAAAAAAATTGTATTTTTTCATTTTTGTACACTCAAAAAAAAAAATTGTATTTTTTCATTTTTTTTTTTTAAATTATAAAAAAAAGAGTTTTTTACTCAAAATAAAATATTTGTAATCAAAATTGTTAATTATTTCACGTTAAAAAATGTAGTACCCTTTAAAAAAATGCATTGTGGAGGGTATTCATAGATTCGGCAAAGTCGAATTTAACTTTTCTACTTGTTTAAATTCGGTTTACTGATCGTATTATGGCAGGTCAAACCTCGACTTTTTTTTGCAAAATTAGAAAAACATATCATCACATAAAACATGTTCTAACTTTTTAACCAATTATTCGATTTTCACAATTCTTGGCTCATATGAGAGCTTAAGTCTTGTGCTTTTTGGAAATAATTTTAAATGCAAAAGAATTTATTAAAGAAAAGTATCAAAAATGCAAAAACTTTTTTCTTTGCGAATATTTAAAACAACACATCTTCGATTTTTTTTTTTAAATTCGGTGATAGTCAAAATGTTTTGTATAACATATCCAAAATTCAGAGGGGGATCGAAAGCTATTCTGGTTTGAGTACTAGGTTCGCATAATTTTTTTTTATTTTTTTATTTTTGAAATGTTTTAAAAAATTTAACAGGGATTAGATTATATCCCTTATACAGGTTGTATTTTTGTCACTTTTGCTAAATCATTCGAACTTTGACCCACGATAATTCGAAAACTATACTGAATTTTGGAAATCCAAATATGAAATATGCTATGGCAAATTTTAAGTCAATTCAAAAAGTGGAGCATAATTTTTTTAAAATTGCTCAAAAAACTTATTAAATTTAAATTTATTAATTTATTTGAAAGAACTTAAAAAAATAAAAAAAACGTAACCGCAAAAAAACGGTGAAAAAATTAAAATCACGAAAAAATCACGCAGCAATTTTACTCACGCACGATCAAGCACGAACTTTTTTTGTTACTCACGATCACGCACGCTCACGTGAGTAGAAAATAAAATTACTCACGAATCACGTGATTCACGCGTGATTCACGTGATTCACGGTAATCACGTGATTGGTGCGCATCTCTAGTCCAAATCCGAAATCAAGCGGTTGAAGGTTTTTCCAGTAATGACCTTAGCCGCGTTCTTGATATGGTTTTAACAATACCCACGCACACTGTGCCGTGTAGAACAAGCCAGCGGGACAAAATTGAATCTCCTATTTTTTTAAAAAATGGGTTCAGTGTAATCGATAATAGTCCTAAAGTCACGAAATTACCATTTTTCTATGCGCATAATGTCAGTGAGCTATAAACCAATCCGTTGAAGTCAAAAAATTGGTCTTGGAAAACAATTAATTTTTTTTTAATTTTTTTAATAGTGCTCCTAGACAACAGTATTTTTAACCACTGAATTTTTGCAATATTTTTTTGCAATGGATTTTTAAGAAGAGGGTTGGAACTAGTGAATTTAACTTTCCCTATTAGACAGAGCTTAACATTTTTTTATACGAGTTTTTCAGAAATCCCCAAAAAAACATTTTTTTTTGTTGTAACATTGAACTTAAAGAGAATAGGAAAATGTTGTCTCCACGTGTCCCATGGCTATTTTATTTTTTAAATGAAAGGTACGATACTAGGGTATATTATCATGGCAATATCTCTTTGCACACGCTTGCACATCAGGTATTTTATGAGCGATGTCCGTCCGACTGTCTGTATATCTAATAAAAACCCGACAACTTTCGAAAGACTAGACCGAAGCTACTGAAGCTTGGCATATTTATTTTCAATTTCTCGTGTCATATTGGTATTAAATTATAGCGATATTGGTCTAGGAGTACAGAAGTTATGATCAAAAACGTAAGTTTTAGATAGGTTTCATCACGAATTAACATATTCAAAAAACCCCTAAACACGGTTTAAGGGACATTCATAGGCCGCTAATATGTTTTACAAAGCTATTCTGTCATTTGCCAAAAATTTTACATTAAAAAAATATAAATACACTCAAAAAAAATTTACACTACAAAAAAAGTTTTAGTCTTCACAATATTTTGGAAATTATGGATAGTATTTATGGATTCGGGCAAGTAAATTTTTTTTTTAATTATTCGTATATGTATTAGTATTATTATTATTATTATATTATAATTATCATTATTATTTTATTTATGTTTTTTTAATTTTTCTTAAATATATTAATTTGGATATAATTAATCTGAAATTTTTAATTTTATGGCAATAAATTTTATAAAGATTTTGGAATATGCACAAATTTTGCAAAATTATTATTACTATTAAATAAACATAAGCAAATATACAAAAAAAAATAATAATTGTTACATGCACTTCCTTTATAGTGATTATACCAAACGTAGGGTATACATGTAAGATAAAAATATACAAATTGGAAATATTTATGACCTTAGGAAATGTAAAATGTGAACAAAAATAATTAACTGTTACATGCTCTCCCCATATAGAGGGTATGCCGAACGTAGGGTGCACAAGCGATTTAGAAATATACAAGTTTGATATATTTATGACCCTAGGAAATAAAAATTGTGAAAAAAATAATTAACTGCTACATGCACTCTCATATAGAGGGTATACCGAACGTAGGGTGCACAAGTCAGATAAATATATACAAATTGGAAACACTTATGACTAGGGATGAGATTTCCATGCAAATGCATGTTTTTTGTCGAAAGTCTAAGAACGATATCGACCAACTATCTTTCCGAATCAAGAAATTTGCGTTAAAATGGCATCGATTTGTTTTTGCATGTTTTTGCATATTTTGGTGAAAATGCATATTTTTGCATATTTTGATTTTAAATGCATATTTTGTGCATATTTCTAACTTTTGAGTGCATATTTTTGCATATTTTGGCATAAATTAGCAAAAACACAAATTAAAATTTATTTTTTAAAAAACAATTTTAAATTTTAAAAAATTATTTTGAAAATATGAAAAATTATTTTTTGGTCCATCTAATTTTTTTTTTTATAGATTTTCTTAATTTCTAAAAAATCTTGCTTCTATAAAGTTTTAAATGTTACTATTTAAAGCCGGCGTTATTTTTTACTTTTTGAAAAGTTTTTCCTATGAAAACAAGATTTTTATTGTACACAATTTATTTTTTAGTGCATATTTTTAGGTTTTTTAGTGCATATATTGAATTTTATAGCGCATATTTTAAGCGCATATTTTCGATTTTTAAGTGCATGAAAATCTCATCCCTACTTATGACCTTCGGAACTTAAATATGTCAAAAAATAATTTTGTCCCGGTAGCTTGTTCTAGTCGTCACAGTGTGCCACGGCGCACAGTGAGACAGCCCTATAGTAACCGCGGCAAAAAATGGGTTTTGGCGTGTCGTCCAATTTGGATGAAATTTTCACAGTATATTAACAGATATATGAGTAACAATTCCTGAAATTTCAGCCTCATAACTTCATTACTTTTTGGTCTAGAGCAAGTCAAAGTTGAGGTATGCCAAAGCGCTTGAAATATGTTAGTTCAATATGTAACATTCAAAAGCTTATTAATAAAAAAATACACAATAAATATAACTTTAAAGTATTTTTTTAATTAATTTAGTTGTTGTAGAATGAGTAGATGAAAAAATAAATAAAAAAAAAAACACAAAAAAAAATTCTTAACAACAGAACTGTGGTGTAAAAATTGAACATTTTGCATTTTCAATGGACTAGGAAATATAGAGCAGCCCCTCGCCCTAGGTGCAGGCTTATATCAAATGAAAGATTGAAGTCTCAGCTTTCATTTAAAGTAAAGGACATATAGCAAAAGTTTGCAAAAGTACTTTAAACATACAAAAATATACAAAAAAATACAAAAAATACGCAACGCGCACATTCTGTCGCTTTACGTATGTTAGCATGCAATAGCATGTTATTTTTTTAATTGTTTACACATATTCACTTATTGTTTATTATTATTTTATTTACATTATTCATTTGATTGTTATTTTTGAAGGTCATTGACTTTGGTTTAGATAGTTGCATAATTTTTAATTTAAATTGATAGTGCAAGCTGTGGTTCTTATCTAAGTTGTGTTATGACCACTTTTTAATGTGGTTAGTTTAATTGTTATATATTGAATTTAGTTGTTGCATTATTTATTGGGTTATGTAATAATGAGTGTTCTTGTAATGATATTTTTTGATAAGAGATTAGCATTTCTCTAACATATTGAAAAAATTAGAATACCATGATGATATTAAAAAATTATTGATAGAGTAAAAAAAAAAATTTTTCTTTTTTATTGCATTTCAATGGGAGGTGGGCGTAATAGTGGGCGTGTAATTGTTATTTTTGCATGAAACATTTTAAATGATATAAATTACAGTAATATCAAATTTGAAGGTTGTACCTAAAATATTTTAGAAAATATGGCACTTTTTATGTTGAGGTTGTATGGGTGGTGGGGGTAAAAGTGGGCCAAAGTTCAAAATTTTTTCCGATAATGTTTGTAACAATATAACATTCAAGTATACCAAAATTGAAAGTTATACCTAAAGTATTACGGACAAACGGCATTTTACAAATTTCGATTGTATGAGAGGTGGGCGTAAAAGTGGGCGTATTTTCCAAAAAATTTTTTCAAAAAACTTGAATTGTCTCAAAAATAACCTGTGCAAAATTTCAGAGCTCTACAATGACTCCTTGTATTTAATGCCGGCGTTGTCTCACTGTGCGGCGTAAGATTTTAATGGAAAAGAACTGCATTTGTGGGATTTTTCGTTGTTTAAATTTTTGTTTTGTATATTTTTATTATTATTTTATTTTTTTGTATTCCTTTGGAATTGTCAAATCAAAAATAATACTCTGTGTTACCATATTTTTAGCATATTTTCTTTTCAACTTAAGTACAAACTGTAAAATGGAATTTAACTTAAGTAATAAAAAAATACTTAAATAATTCTTATCTAAGATTTTACTTAAGTAAGAACTTAGTTTGGACTGTAAAATCCGCCCTTAGAAATTTTAAAATTTTATGGGGAGAGTAAAGCTACTGAATTCGATCACAATGCTGCATTTAGTTATTATTTGGTGCTTTAATGGTTGTCAATTAACACATGTTGCAGTTTCATCGATATAAGCTATTTTAATATGTTACCACACACAAATATCTTTAATAGGAAATAAAACAAACTTAAAACAAAGAATAACTATTTTGTAGCCATTTTTCTCATTTGTTTTAGTCAACATACATACATACTTATGTGTAAAAGTTATCTACAATTGGTATGTCTACATATACATTTAGACATGGCTAAAGGGATGTATTCCATTGTATAAAATGTTGTCTAGTATGTATAAACAAATAAAATAAACGATTTTTTTTGTGTGTTTTTGTTAAAGCTTAAAGTGATTAGTCAAAACACATACATACTTGAGATAAATAATTGTTTTTATTGTAGTATATACATTAGGGTGGCACGAATTGGTTTGTTTTGATCCAAAAACACAATGTTAAAATTTTAAGCTAAAGCGGACAATATTAATTCATAACAATTTAACCCGTGCCGCTGGGAGCCTAAAGTTTTACCCTAAAAAAAACAAACCAAAAATTTATTTTCAATGGCTAAACTTTAAGCATTTTTTGGTTAAAATTTAAAATTTACGAGTTTTTTAATGAAAAGAAACCATAATTTGCCCGGCAATCGACGAAATGCTAAAAAAGTAATTTTTCGTGAGGATACATAAAATGTGAAAAAGGGCAAACAAGTGAGAGTGAGGGAGGTCGGCGTGGGCAGTGGGGGACATATTCCCCTTCGCAATAAATGTTTACTAATATATTTATTATGTATTTTGCACTATATTTATACAATTTTATCATTATTTAATTATTTTTTTTATCCGCGCCCACAAAAGGGGGCGGACAAAAGAAATGACATTTTCTAGTGCCCTAGAACCAACTTCAGGACTTTGAACTTGTTGTGATATAAAAGTGTTTTATTTTCTAAGAAAAATTAAAAAAAAAAATGTGAAAAATTGCGTTTTTAGTTTTTAAAGTGGAAACTTTAATTCCCCTAAACCGATTTTCACATTTCCGAACTTAACCAGCTCAAAAACATCGCTAGGATGTCTTAGAATCGATCACTGGCAATTTCTGGACAAGTATTTTTTTTTTTTTTGTAATAGAGTACTTTTCCAGTGTTGGAAATAACAACCCTTAAAGTTCATTACCAGCTGCTACTCAACTGCTACTCAACAAAACAAACTATTGGCCCGGCGATAGACGAAATTGGAAGGAAGGTATTATTCGTGCCACCCTAATATACTGCACACATAAATATATTTACATACAAACACATAAAAACACATTTATTAAATTTGTGTCTGTGCGAATGTGGAATTTTATTTATTTATACAAAATACTATAAATAATTACCATTGTTTGTATTTGTATCTCTACTTACTCATGTATGTGTGAGTGTCATGCATGAATCCTTTTTTATTTATTTGTGTGTTTGTGCGTATGTCTATGTGTTTCCAATAATACATTAAGTGTTAAATATTAAAAACATTCTTTGATTTGTTTTTACATATTTAGAAATTTTGTGATTTAAATTCAATTAGTGTCTTAAATTTTAAAATATTTTTTTTTTGGGGAAATTGATATCGATCACTTGTACGTGAAAGTTATTAAGAGGAGTTATCATCAACTTTTTATACAGTGCTTAGTAGAGTGGTTCATCCCTCTAACCCAATGGTTCCCAACCTTTTTTGGGCCATGTCCCACTTTTAAGTTAAAAAAACTAAAATGTCCCCCCTTAACTCAAGAAAAATGTGTAAATTTTTCAAATTTGTTTTAAAATTCAAAATTTACTTGTAGTTAAGTAAACTTTTTGTTAAAATCATCTTTAAAACAAAGTTTTTAGCAAAAATTTTCAACAACCAACTAAATAATTTAACTAAAATAATAATTTTTTTAGTTTTTTAACAAAAAAATCATAAAAAATTTACTCGTTGCCCCCCTGAAACATTCAATTTGCCCCCCAGTGGGGCGAGAATCAAAGGTTGGGAACCATTGCTCTAACCCTTTTATGTAATTTGTTACAAAAAGTTTTGCCTGATTTTTTCAGTGCATATGAAAAAGAAAAATAATAATTTTTTTCTTGCGGTCTTACCCCCCCATTGAATGTTGTTTGCTGCATTATTTTGCATACGTAGTGCATAAGAAAAAAAATATTTTTTCTTTGCGGTGCTCATAACAGATCTCTACACTTTTTTAAAAATCTAAAAAAAAAAAAAAGTGCACCAAATTACATGAAGGAAGTGTGGGGTCACTGACTATATACATACTCGACAGTAGAGTTTTATAAGAAAAAATGGGGGAAAACTAAGCGATTTTAGGAAAAAACACAGCGGTTTTTAGTCCGTTTTACGCTAACGTGGCAAAACTTTCATGACTTAGGAGTGAGTGAAACAACAAAAACCGATCTGGCATCCATTTTTCTTATGGCGCGTTATATCAGTTTTCTCTTTCTAACATAATTCGTAGAATAATTTGAAAATATTAACCATATGGTTAAAGAACATCTGCCACTTATGTCGAGTCTGTATTAGTCTGTGGTGGGGTGATGAGAACGCGAAAAAAACATCCCAGCAAAACTTTGGTAATGGGTGGTGATTATACCATGTAATGGGTATCCCTTTTTTGTAGCATTATTTTGGAATGTCTTACCAAACATTTGTTCCACATCGTATTATTTTAAAGTGAAAAATAATGCTTTACTATCCCAGCAAAATTTTTTGGAATCGTTTCTTTGGCAATGTATTCTAGAATAGATTCCCCAGTAATGTTACTCCACTCCTCTACTGTTTCCACGGAATCGATAAAAAAACTTATAATTTTTGGAAAAAATGTCAAACTGAAAATAAAATTTATAAAAAAAAAAAACAATTTATTTGTTATTTTTTTGGTGACAAAATTATGGATTTTCGCAGCACTAATTGTGCTTTTAAATACATTCTCGATACATATGTCAGAAAAACCGTAAGTACACATCTTAATTTGGTATATCTACGTGGTACTTACAATTTGTTTCATGGTTTCTTTCAGATTGTAAAAATTTATGTACATTTATGCTGTCGGCTGTACTGATGGAAATATTAAGAAGCATATTCTATCCATTTTCTCAAAACTAAAAGCGTGGGATATTATATTCATTGTTAAGGAATGATCAGGGTTGTACCATGTATGTATCCACAGTTTAAGATAATTTTTTATAGGTACAAAAAGTTTTAAAGTCCGATATTTTTTCTTAAGGGAAAATGTGGCGAATTTTATAGCAAAAATGTGTCAAAATCTAAGCCTTTTCTATAGAAAAATTTATATTTTTCCTATAAAAAAAGTCCCGGATTCTGAGACATTTTGCCTATAGAAAAAGTCTCAGATTCTAAGACATTTTTTCTATAGAAAAAGTCTCAGATTCTGAGACATAGGAAAAAAATGTCTTAAAATCTGAGACTTTTTCTATAGGAAAAATGTCTCAGAATCTGAGACTTTTTCCATAGGAAAAATGTCTCAGAATCTGAACCTTTTTCTATAGGCCTTTAGAAAAAGTCTCAGATTCTAAGACATTTTTCCTATAGAAAAAGTCACAGATTTTGAGACATTTTTTTCCTATATCTCAGATTCTGAGACTTTTTCTATAGGACAATGTCTCAGAATCTGAGACTTTTTCTATAGGAAAAATGTCTCAGAATCTGAGACTTTTTCTATAGGAAAAATGTCTCAGAATCTGAGACTTTTTTCTATAGGAAAAATGTCTCAGAATCTGAGACTTTTTCTATAGGAAAAATGTCTCAGAATCTGAGACTTTTTCTATAGAAAAAATGTCTCTGAATCTGAAACTTTTTTATAGGAAAAATGCCTCCGAATCTGAGACTTTTCTATAGGAAAAATTGTCTCAGAATCTGAGACTTTTTCTACACGAAGAATGTTGCAGAAAAATTTCTCAGAATCTGAGACATTTTTTTTTTTTTAAATAAAAATAGAAAAAAATTCTTAGAATCCAAAATTTTTTCAGTACGAAAAAACGCTCAGAATCTCAGACTTTTTCCATAGCAAAAATGTTTTAGAAGCTGACACATTTTACTTTTTACTACAAAATTTCTCAGAATTTGAGACATTTTCTATTGGAAAAATTTCTCAGAATCTTACAATTTCTCTCTAGAAAAAATGTGCCTTCTTTTTTATTGGTTGTTTTATTCCTTAATACATAAGACCATAGATTTTCTCTTGATAAGATTATTGTGATAAAATAATTGTTAATTTATACTATATACTTGTGTATTTAGTTTTAAAATGTTTTTAAGGAAGAAAAATAAATAAAAAAAATGTAAAAAAAAATATCATTTAATTATTCAGAACCAATCCATAATGCATTACATGGAACAGATATGTAACCGTTAAAAAATCGCGGAATCCATTCATGTACCACTACATGCAACATATTCTAGAATAGATTCCGTAGAACAGATAAGTGTTCTAGTTTAGAGGAAAAGGATGTATTGCTTTCGTGACAATCTCAAACAAAAATCATCGATGATGCAATGCATAGTAGAATCGATTGCAGGGTAGTATAGTTGATTCCACAACCGATTCTTTGGAATCGAACATTTTGCTGGGTATATGGTTTTTCTGGAAATATGTATAATTTTTATAAAGTTTTAAGTCCAATAAACATACCAAATGTATGTTACCGTTGGAATTATAAAAAACAGTCATGTTTACTTGAGTGGTACTTATTTCAAATTTGATTTCGGATTTTCGCTGATCCTGGAGCTTGGATTTGTTAACCGACCTAAATAAGTACCTGATACAATTTTGGGCCAAATCGGTTAACTGCATGACCGCGCTAGAATCGGTAAAATTTTCGAGTTTTGGGCAAAAACGCACTAAATTATAAAAAAATAAAATTACAAATTTAAGATTTTCCCAGATGTAGTCAGGTAATAAATATAATTTTTTTGTGATATCGGTTATCCATATAAATTTGTCAAATAAATTGTTGAAAAATGTGTAGAAATTAATTCTACACATTTTTCAAATCAGAATTTTATAATTTTGTTTTCTTGTTGTGAATAAAATGTTAAAATACTTGTAACTGCCGTTGTTTATTTACTCAAGTACCAACTTTTTTCTGAATTTGTAATTATTCGATTAATCGAACAATTTTAAAATTTGATACGTTTAATCGAATAATTTAAAAATAACAAATATCGACTAATCGTTTAATCGAACTATTAAAAAAATCAGATTAATTGAACACCCTAGTTATAATATCATTACCTTTTTTGGTTTTATTCTTATAATTATACAAATTTTTCCAGAAATTTCCTGTTCAAAGCTGATGTGAATACAAGACACTTTAATAAAGAGAACATGTGCTTTAAATTGCAATTCCATCAAGATGATCCAAACATTTTTAAAAACAATTAACATTTTTGAACCAAATTCTGGTATTTTTATACTTAATTTTATTTAATATATAAAATACATTTCTTAAAGTCTTTTAGCTTCCTAATTTCAAATCCGTCACCCAAAAAAATTTCAAAATCGCTTCTCAAGATACCCGCATAAAAATTGATTAGATATTATCTGATCTGTTTATATCTATTTATATATGATCATGTCTAATTAGATATAATTCTAAGTATTTTAGAAAATATGTTGCAGAAGTTTGTTAAAAAAATGTTTTTTTATAGAGTAGCGTTATATTAAAATAATTTAAACCATGATTGATACGTGAATTAATATTAAGTTTCCCTTTCTGACGAAATCGTTTATTTCAAGGGAAAAACATCAATTGTTCTGCTTAAAATACAGCAAAATAAAAAAATTCGCATTAATGTTATTGTTTAATACAACAATAATGACGTTGGCGATGATGATGATAATGTTGATGAAACACACCAAAAAAATACAAAAAAAAAATTGTATGTTTGGGTGAGTTTGTTACATTAAAATCAATATTGCTTTGTTTATGTATGTGTCTAAAAATGTGAATGTGTGTGTGTATTTCGGTGAATGTATTTGTACGCTAATGTTTTGCTGGCATTGTAATTATAGTAATTAATTATTCTAAATAACAACAATAACAAAACTAACATACATACAATATTAGGATGGCAGCGAAATGTATTGAGAAAATCTTTTAAGAATTTTAGCATCTTCCGGTCGGATTATTGTGACACATGGTAAAAACTGACGTGGCAAAAATTTAGCAAAATTAAATAATTATAAAACACACTTATATTAAAAAATCGAAAATATTTTTTTTTATGATTTTTTTTATCGTAGAACTTCGATCTCTTCAGATTTAATCGATTTGCTTCAAATTTTGACCACATGAAATTAAGAATATGTGGCACAATAATCCGTCCGAAAAATGGTAAAATCAAAAGTATGAATTTCGCTACCACCCTAATAATTATAGAAATTGTAGCTGTTGTTGTTGTTGCTGTTGACATTGCTGATGTTTTTGTTATTCTATTACTGCCATTATCTATGAACGAACCTACGTATATATGTTTGTTTGTGTGTGTGTATGTATGTGTGCTATGTGTTGTATTTATGTATTTTGCTATTGAAACTCGTGTCATTGTATTTAAATTTAACTGCTGTTGTTATTCTTGTATGTATGTAGTTATAGTTGTTGTTTTTAGTTATTTTACATAATAGTTATTACGTCAGTGATTATGTAAGCATAGTTGTTAATTTGTTAAAATCTCTTGTAATTGAATTGTTTTATATTAAATTTACAATTTACAATAGCCAAACACGTACACATACACACACATACACACTAATACAAATGTATGTATTAATTTATCCATTCACTCACTTAAACAGACATCCATTTGACTTACACATTAGGGTGGATCGAATATTGCTTTTTGCAGAATTTCGTTCCGGCTCACCGACAGATGTGTTGGAATAGACCTAAAAACAATGTGGTTAAATTTTCATGCAGATCGGTGGTTATCTTCCGCTGCCGAAATGACGTTGAAAATCCGCGATTTCTTAAAAAATAGTATTTATTTTAAAAAATTGCCAAACTTACAAAAATCAGTTAATTTTCTTTTTTATTTCAGTCAATCTTTTCAATTCGATCATATTTTCTTAGAAAAAAATTTCAGCTTAAAAGGACATTGTTAACCCCTCTAAAACGGTTGCCAAATATGACCCATACATTTTGCACTAAACTCAAAACCACTAAATTTAAAAAAAAAATTTTTTTTGATTTTAAGTTGCACAGTCTAAAGTTTTTATTGCATTTATTTCAAGTATATATAAGTTCGTTTGACAAAATTTTTTTTTGAAAAAATACGAGATTCTTAAACAGCGCGTGTAACGGTCTGTTTCCAGGACATTTTGGGAAAATTGCATTTTTTTTTAAAACTCAACATTTTGAGTTAAAAACTGTTCATTTTACACTAGATTTATTATAAATTATCAAACTTAATATAGAAATGTTGGATTTTAAGAAATTCTTTAACCCTAAACAACTTTGTGCCCTTAATGACCCATGATGAACAAATGCATCTAGCAATAAACCGCTTTTGGCGGGCGACTAACCATTAGGAAAATATTTTTTTAGTTAAAAATGGGATCGTGAGTAAAGATGGGAGCGTGAGTAGAGATGAGAGCGTGAGTGAATTTGACCAACTCACGCTCACGAACAAAAAAAAAAAATCACGCAGGAAATTTTTCAAGTTTGTATGCAGGATCACGTGAGCGAAACATATTAAACTCGTTCACGCTCACGAAAACTCAACATAACTACATTTTGACGTGTTTTATTTTTCTGTCACCATAAAAACCACCATAAATTTCACTCACGTTTACGAGTGAATCACATGAAATTTGTGCCACGTGTGCATTTGTACAAATTATATTTTTAATGCAAAATAAAAAAGTGATACATATATTTTATTTAAACAAGTTTATATATTATTTCCCGTTTAAATGCACCCACCCAGAAAGCATTTTCCCCTTAAATGCCAGAATGCAGCAAGTAAATATTCTATTGAAATTATTCAGCAATGTTCTTGTTTAAATGTGAATTACTTTTTAAGTCAAATATAAATAAATGGTTAATGGTGGGTACGGAAAAAGCTTTAAGGGTGGGTGCATTTAAGCGGGAATACTATTTGAATGCTATTTGAACTTTTTTTGTTTCATTTGCATTAAAAATATAATTTTTAAAATTGCACTGTTAAACGTGAGTAAAATTTCGTGAGTTTGCATGATTTTTTATGGTGACAGAAAAATGAAACACGTCAAAATTCAGCTTGAGTAAGATTAAAATGTGACACTCATGTAACCCTGCGTAAAATGTATGCAAAATTCAAAAATTTCTTGCGTGAGAATTTTTTTTTTCTTCGTGAGCGTGAGTTGATCGAATTCACTCACGCTCCCATCTCTACTCACGCTCCTATCTGTACTCCCACTTCCATTTTTAATTGAAAAAATTTGTTCCCAATGGCTATTCGCCCGCCTAAAGCGGTTTATTGCTAGATGCATTTGTTCATCATGGGTCATTTTGGGCCCGTAGCTGTGTAGGGTTAAAGAATTTCTTAAAATCCAACATTTTTATATTAAGTTTTATAATTTATAATAAATCTAGTGCAAAATGAAAAGTTTTTAACTAAAAATGTTGATTTTTAAAAAAAAAAGTGCAATTTTCCCAAAATGTCCTGAAAACAGACCGTTACACGTGCTGTTTAAGAATCTCGTATTTTTTCAAAAAAAATTTTTGTCAAACGAACTTATATATACTTGAAATAAATGCAATAAAAACTTTAGATTGTGCAACCTAAAATCAAAAAAAAAAATTTTTTTAAATTTGGTGGTTTTGAGTTTAGGGCAAATTGTATGGGTCATTTTCGGCAACCGTTTTAGAGGGGTTAACAATGTCCTATAGAGCTGAAATTTTTTTCTAAGAAAATATGATCGAATTGAAAAGATTGACTGAAATTAAAAATAGGATTAAGTGATTTTTATAAATTTGGCAATTTTTTAAAATAAATACTATTTTTTAGGAAATCGCGGATTTTCAACGTCATTTCGGCAGCGGAAGATGACCACCGATCTACATGAAAATTTAACCACATTGTTTTTAGGACTATTCCAACACATCTGTCGGTGAGCCGGAACGAAATTCGCCAAAAAGCAAAATTCGATCCACCCTATTACACATACATTCATACTTAAATTGTTTAAGGAAGTGATTAACTATAAAGCTTTATACAAACATTTGTATTCGAATGAGAATTTGAGAATTTTAAACAGATTCATTATTTAAAAAATGCATCGGCTATTGTTAGTGAAATTAATAACAATGATTTTGTATTGTTGAGTGAAGTTTCAAAAATAATAAAATAATACAGTGCAGAATGCATGCACAAGCCAAATTTTACAAATACAAACATATGAGGAATTCCACACCAACTGTTCCACTACAGAAAAACCATATCTAAGCTAAAATAAAATTTAGGTCTTTTCAAAAACAGGGCCTTGTAGGCATAGTCAAATATTGAAAAAAATTCTGCATTTTTTACCCAAGTATCTTTATTTGATTATTAATGCAAATTTAATAAAACACAGTGATGTCTCTTAAATAAAAGTTTTTTTTTTATACACCCAGAAAAGTTTTACAGTAACTTTTTTACGGTTATTCAAAAAGTTTTTAGTTAAAGTTGTTTTAAACGTTTTATCGTTTGTTTTTCAAAGAAAATAAAATATTGAATGATTTACACAGTTGTTAAAACAATAAAC
The DNA here is from genome assembly GCA_963921195.1 of Pegoplata infirma. NCBI lineage: Eukaryota > Metazoa > Arthropoda > Insecta > Diptera > Anthomyiidae > Pegoplata > Pegoplata infirma. The sequence goes on along the minus strand of OY992538.1, from coordinate 3,682,456 downwards.
TACAAAAGTTACGGAAAAATATTTTTATCAGTTAAATTATTTGTGACTGATTATACCGTATAATTTTACAGAAGAACGGTTTTTGTAGTTTGTTATTCAAAAAATTTAATTTTTACTCCACAAAATGAAAAATTGTAAACAGTTAAAATAACTGAAATATCGTTTGTTTTTACGGAATGTCTAGTCATTTATTAACGTTTAAAAATAACTGAAAAAGTCTGTTGTTTCAAATGAAATATAAGTAGTCCGTTTTTTAAAAGGAAAAACGATTGTTTTAAACGTTTTTTCAGTTGAATTTACTTACAAAATATTTTTAGTGTAGATTTGTTTATGGGCTATCGATTAAAAAAATAAAAAGTGGAAATTTTTAGAAGAAGTTCTTAATTTTTGAAATTTAAAATTTAACTTTTGTAATCAAAAAAATTACACATTTTTTTTAATGTAAACTGCCTTTTTATCTGTTCTGAAATTTTCAGAGATATATTTTGATCTGTTTTCAAGAATTTTTTTTTTTAAAGATTGCAATGTAATAATTTAATACAATAATGGGGTATATATAACCTGACCAACTGCTTTTGACAGAAAAGCGGGATCTAAAGGTTGAGAAAGAGGGATTTTGATCTAAAAAGCGGGATTTTTCTTTAATCAGTTAAATTCTACTTGACCGAACCCCTGAATACCCTCTACAATGCACAAAATTCTGGAAATAATTTTAAGGGATTGTAATTTTTTTATGTAAAAAATGCATTAAAATTTTTGACCAGAAAAATTTTGTATTTAGATTACGTCAGCAAACATAGTCTCTATCCTAAGGATTTTTTTACCAACCTTAGGATAAAATGTTTTAGAATCACTGGAATTGCATACATTTTCTTACTGAATATGATAACTTTTCTTAAAAGTAAATGTTACATATTTGTTATAGAAAAATGTCTTAGAACTCCAGACTTTCTCTATAGAAAAAATTTTGATACTTATTTGACTCAGAATGTAAGAATATTTTGATAAAAAAAATATATCTAAAATTTTAAGAATTCTTCTGTAGAAAAATGTTTAAGAATCTTGTAAATTTTCTATAGAAAAAATCCGTGTTTCAGAATCTGACAAGAATTTTTTTGGAAAAAAATTTCTAAAATCGGATAATTTTTCTAGAGGAAAAACTTTTCAGAACCTGAGGGTTTTTTATGAGAAATATACATATTTCAAAATCTTAGAATTTATTTTATGGAAAAGAAAATTTTTAATTTTATGATGGTATTCCCGTTGACATTTTTTACCCTTGCAAAGTGCGAAATGCAGCATTTATTACAACAAACTCAAAATTATTTTTGATTTTATTTCATCTCATGTGCTTGTCGTAATAAATGTTGCATTTCGCACTTTGCAAGGCTAAAAAGTTCTGACGTAAGTTCCGTCAATATTTTAGAATCTGACAATTTTTCTATAGGAAAAGTTTTTCAAAATCAATGATTTTTTTCCAATAGGACAAATGTTTTAGAAATTTTCTATAGAAACTATATCAGAATCTAAGTTTTTTTTGTGTATGAAAAATCTTCCAGAATCTAAAATTTGTTCTGTTGGAAGATACTGAGAAATTTTTTAAAGGAAATGTGTCTTTGGGTCCGTAAATTTTTCTTCTGAATTAGCGTCTTAAATTTTTTCTTTAGAAAAATGTCTAAGAACCAAATAATTTTTCTATATAAAAAATGTTGCCGAATCTAAGAAAACATTAGAACCGTAATATTTTCCTATTCTCAAATATTTTATATCGAAAAATGCCCCTAGAAAAAATCGGTTAACTGTTTGGATCTAATTAATATATTTGTATCTGATCATATCTTTTTGGTCCAAAATTTTTCCCCAATTTCGGGATCTGATTAGATGGAATTACGAATCAGATCTGCCAGATCTCGAAATTTGAGACAAACCTCGTGTCTAATAGATCTTATCAGGCACAATTGATATAATTAGATTTTCACAAATGAGACCAGATATAATCAGTTTTCTCTCAGGTCTATCAGAATTTTTTTTAGGAAACATTTTTTAGAAACGATAATTTTTTAGAATCTGAGATTTTTCTTTTATGAAAATTGTTTCAGCATCTGAGGATTTTTGTGTAAAAAAGTTCTCAGAATCTGAGAATTACTTTAAAATATGAGAACTATTTCAGAATTTTTCTGTAAGTAAAGTGCATAAGAATTTGAAAAATTTGTATATAGAAAGAATGTCTCCAAATTTCAGAATATTTCTAAGAATGAGACATTTTCTATAATAAATGCTGAATCTGAAAAATTTGTTTATATGAAAAGGGTTTTGGAATCTGTATATTTCTCAGAAAAGGTTATTTTTCTATATGAATAATATTTTAGAATCTAAAAGTTTTTCTGTAGTTATTAAAATGCCTTAATATCCGACAAATTTTGTGAAGGAAACATGTATTAAAGTCTAATACTTTTTTTGTTGAAAGTTTTTTTTTTTTCGAAATATTGGAAGTATCACAATGAAAAAATTTTATATAAAAAATTAATTTCAATTTATTTTTGATGTAAGTCGATCCGGTAGGGTTCTCTTGTGAAGATTTTTTTGAGTAAAAAAAATTTCTTAACATTTTCTTTACACGGTAAAGAAATAGTAAATATGCTTAAAAATATCTCAAAATATTATAAAATAAACTAAAAATTGTACTTTGCTACTCCAAAAGCCAAAAAGCGGGATAAAGCGGCATGAAGCGGGACTTTTGCTTAAAAAGCGGGATCGGAATTCAAGGCGGGATGAGACATCAAAAAGCGGGATAATACCGCCAAAAGCGGGATAGTTGGTCAGGTTAGGTATTATATAACTTATGCGTATGAGTAATAAAAACAGTAATAATACTTTAAATAGATATAAAGGTTTCAGAATCTGATACTCTTTCCAAAGGAAAATTCTGTGAACTTTTCTACAGAAAAAAATCTGTGAATTTTTCTATAAAAAAAACTTTATGAGAATCTGAGACTATTTTTATAGAAAAAGGACTCAGATCTTAAGAATTTTTCTATATGATTAAAGTCTCCAAATCAAAGATTTTTGTTAAATTAATAAAGTCTTAAAAACTGAGACTTTTACTTTATAAAAAATGTTGCTGGGTTGGCCCATGATTCATTTAACTTGTTTCCAATTTTACTTTCCTTTTTTCTCGTAAGATCCATACAAGTTTAAAGTAAAATTTAAATTCTGATCTTGTTTTTAAAATACATTTAAAAGGCTTTAGCCGAATCTGTTCAAAAAATTCCAAAATGGAATTTTGTCGAAAAATTTAATTTTTTCAAACCTTGACCGTTTTTTTGGAAAATGAATGGGCCCTTAAAAATTTTTTGCTGAACTGGAAGCAGTTTTTGGAAAGGAATCACGAGCCAAAATACGCGTCCAAACCACCTGAATTCAGGTATGATTTCTGTAGGCAATGTCACAGTTTAGAGCACTCTTTGGTAGCACAGATAAGATACTAAAGCTCTCTTTGTAGAGTTGATTAAATCTTTTTTTTTCCCAAAAATCATTTAAAAAGTGTCAAAGATGTCAAAAAGCAAAGTATGTTTGAAATTTTATCAAAAAAAATTATATTGTGCTCTATTCGGGAGTACTCTTTCACCATTCACAAAATTTGATATCCTTTCGAATTTTAAGATTTTTAAATTTTTTTCTTGTAAATATTGAAGACATTAACTAAGTAGGATTTTTATTTTAGCAAGAAAAAAATTTCAAATCTTAAAATTCAGAAGAATATCAAATTTTTAAAAATTTGTTGAATGGTGAAAGAGTACTCCCGAATCGAGCACATTATAAGTTTTTAAACAAAAAAAGATCTAAACAAAAACTTCGCAAAGCGCTCTTTCGATGCGCTATGATAAAATGAAAATACCTAGAATACCAAAATCTCGATTTATTTTTGCTGGGAAAAATTTTTGTATTCTCGTGCGTTCTGAAATGTAAATTTTAAAATAATTTCTTATTAAAGAAAATCAAGTGATTAAATCCTCGTATCATGAAAGCAGCACAATACGTCAACAAAAGGTACGACGTAAGGTCCCATGGTGGAGTGGTGCTCTCGATGATATGCGGAAGAAAGTTAGAAAACTTTTTAATGAGGCCAAACATACTGGGAACTGGGATACTTATAGAAGTTCACTGACTGAGTACAACAAGGAAATTAGAAGATCCAAAAGGGCATCTTGGAGGAAATTCTGTGAAAGCATAGAAGATACTCCTACAGTCGCAAGACTACATAAAACGTTAGTGAAATCCTCTACCAACGAGATGGGTCTCTTAAGGGGAAATAACGGTATCTATACCAAGGACCGAAAGGAGACTTTGGAGTTGTTATTACAAATTCACTTTCCTGATTCGATCATTTGTGATCCTTCAGGAAATAATATTATATACGACCCCATAAGATTTTGTAGGAGAACATCTAATCTTTCAGGCGTCATCTTCGACCCGGATAAGGTTAGATGGGCCATTAAGTCCTTTGATCCGTTTAAGTCCCCTGGGGGGGACGAAATCTTCCCCGCTCTTTTGCAGAATGGGTTAGACTTTCTTTTGGATACATTAGTATCTGTTTTTAGATCTAGCTTTATATTTGGACACATCCCTTCTCTTTGGAGGAAGGTAAATGTTGTATTTATACCTAAGGCTGGAAATAGACCGGCTGAATTGCCAAAATCATATAGACCCATAAGTCTTACATCCTTCCTACTGAAGACTATGGAAAGATTACTGGATCTTCACTTAAGATCTACGTACTTGGACCAATATCCTTTACACAGGAATCAGTACACAGAAAAAAAAATTCATTCCTGGAATAAATTTTTTCATAAACTGTATGAATTGAACATGACTTTTTTTTCCCAAACCATGTTCATACGGTGTATGAATTTTTTTATAAATATTATGAACAAATTCATGGGGATTTTTATAAAATTTTTTTGCAAATTTGTACACAAAATCAATTCTATGATGAATACAATAAAAATTAAGAAAAAACAAATAGATTTTTATCGCAAAAAAATGCATTTTTATTTATGTATATTAAATTCATTGGTCTAAATTTAATAAAATAATTCAAAATACATGCAAAATTTGTGTGATCGCCGTGCATATTATTGTGGGTAAGCTTCATCTCTTAGCACTAGTAAAATTATCCAACTCATTCTTCAAGATAAAATTGCTGTAAATAAAATAAGAAGAAATACATTTTTTACTTCAAAATGTTTATGGACTCCATACTTTTCACACATACCTTTATTTTTCTTATTTGTTATATATCCTCCATGGTACTCGAATATAAAATCCCACTTCTAAAGCATTTTTTTTAAAGAAAATTAATTGTTTGACATTTATTTTCTATTTTTTAACTAAATAGTTTTTTGATTTTTTTTTAAATTGAAACAAAATAAAAAGATTTATAAAAAGTATAAATAAATTCATACATAGTATGAACTGAAATTAAAGAAAACAATTCATACTATTTATGCACAGAATTTTTTCTGTGTATGCATATGCAAAAGGCAAATCTACTGATTCGGCTTTACATCATCTGGTGACAGTTATAGAAAAAGCCCATAAGGACAAGGAAATAGCTCTTTGTGCCTTTTTGGATATTGAGGGAGCCTTTGATAATACTGGTTATGACTCCATTGAATCTGCACTTCGGTGTAGAGGTGTAGATCAGGGTACATGTAGATGGATTAAGAACATGCTAGAGAGCAGGGAAATAACCGCATCTATGGGTTGCACTCGAGTCACAGTGAATGCCGTTAAAGGCTGTAATCAGGGCGGCGTCCTATCTCCACTACTATGGTCACTGGTGATAGATGACTTGCTTCAGAGGCTAGATAATATGGGTTATCAAGCAATCGGTTACGCGGACGATTTAGTAGTTATAGTAACTGGTAAATTCGACAATATCATCTCGGATATTATGTGCAACGCTCTACGTTTGATAATGGGCTGGTGCACTGAACAGGGTCTTTCCATTAACCCTAACAAGACTATTATAGTCCCGTTTACTAGGAGAAGAAATCTCAATTTAGGTATAATTTCCGTAGGGAATACTATTATCCAACTCTCTAAGGAGGTTAAATATTTAGGAGTTATCTTAGATACGAAACTTACTTGGAATTCACATTTAGACGGCACTATCAAAAAGGCTATTGCGGCATTATGGGCAGCGAATAGGATTGTTGGTAGGACCTGGGGATTGAGCCCCAAAATGGTCATGTGGATCTACAAGATGATTGTAAGACCGATCATGACGTACGCTGCAATAGTATGGTGGCCGAAGACTATGCAGAGGGATGCCACCGTAAGGCTAGGCAAGGTACAGCGTCTGGCTTGTACTCTAATCACGGGTGCTATGAAAACCTGCCCAACTTTGGCCCAAGAAGCCATTTTGGGTCTCACACCTCTCGACATCTTTATTAGATCTACGGCAGCTATGGCTGCGCGTAGAATGAATATCGATTACTCTGACCCTCGCAACTCGAACGGCCACTCCAATATTCTTTCTTCAATAGGAATTAGGGAAAATCTAGATATGCCGACGGATAGAATAAACACTGTGCTTCGCTTTGGAAGGAAATTTGAGATCGTGATACCGAGTAGACCAGAGTGGGATAAAGGTGGTCCATATGTGGATACTAGAAGCCTAAACTGGTATACTGACGGATCCAAAATGTCCTCTGGAGTTGGCGCTGGTGTCTACGGTCCTAACACGCGGATCTCCGAACCAATGGGTAGGTGGCCTACAGTTTTTCAGGCTGAAATTCAGGCTATTGCAATATGCGCTAGAGTTAATATTGCAAAGGGTATGAAGGGTACTCATATTTCAATCTTCTCTGATAGCCAGGCAGCACTTCAGGCGTTGTCTTCTTGGGAATTTAAATCCAAATTGACACTGGAATGTTTTGATACCCTTCAACAGCTGGCCGGGAGAAACAAAATTACTCTATTTTGGATCCCTGGTCATAGAGGTTTTGAGGGTAATGAGATAGCGGATGAGCTTGCTAGAAATGCCTCCGCTACTCCTATGACCGGACCCGAACCCTATTGTGGGGTAAACTGGTCCACCTTCTCGAACATGATTAAGGGTTTGGAAAGAACCGACTTCTTAAACTTGTGGGAAAATTCAGGAGGTCTACGCCAATCCAAAGCACTAATCGCGCCATTATCATATGGAAGTATACTTAATCACACCAAAGGTGACATTAGGTTACTGACAGGTTTTCTCACCGGGCATTATAAGGTAAATTATCACTTGCATAATTTAAACCTTTGTGCATCGTCTTTGTGTCGACTTTGTCTTGAGGAAGTAGAAACAACGCAACACATATTATGTGAGTGCGTCGCAATATGTAGGATCAGAAAACGGTTTTTAGACAAAGAATTGCTTAATTCTGCGGATATAAAGCTAGCTTCTCCATCCTCTGTTATAATGATCATTAGGAACATTGAACAGAGTTTGAATTAGATTAATGGATCTTGGCACAAAAGACCCATAAGGGTCGCAGTGCCGGCCGTTAGGGCTAGATCACCCCTTGAATAAAAAAAAAAAAAAAAAAAATTAAAGAAAATTATTTAAAAAATTCGGTTAATCGATAATCGCGATTAACGGCAATTTTTTTAATCGTAATCGCGATTATGAAATATCTCGATTACTTGCAAACTCTAGATTTTTTCTATAGGAAAATGTGTCAGAACCTGAGCATATTTCTATTGGAAAAGTACTTCAGAAAATTTTTCATAATCTTAGACTTTTTCTTTCGAAAAAATGTCTCAGAAAATGATACTTTTTCTTTCGGAAAAATTTCTCAGAATCTAGGAAATTGCCTCAAAAATATTAAAAAGCACTAACAAGGGAAGTCTCCCTCGTGTCACCCTCCGATCTTCATGAAATTTGGATATGTTGTTAAGAACGAAAATTACTTCGACACGTATTTTTTTTAGCGGCCCAAAATCATTTTTTGGGGGGGGGGGGTCGATTTGTATGGGGGGATATTGACATTTTTCAGTTTTTTACGATTTACGCATATTAAAACAAAATTAATATAGGCATGTGTGGTATCAGATTAAAGGTATTAAAAATACCTATCTCGTGGTGCTAACAACGGGCCAAAGAAGTTAACATTTTTTGACTTATTAACAAAATTGTCCTAAAATTTTGGTATTTTACTCAATATGACGAAAAGTTGTGCATGTTTGGACACGTTCTTAGCACACGTAGATAGGTTTTCCAAAGACCTTTCATTTGGTATGTAACATGAATAGGTTTCTTTGCATAATATAGGAGATAAACGAAAAAACTGAAAAATGGCCTTGTCTTCCCCCCTCCTTTTTACCCCCTAAATATGAATTTGGGCCGCTAAAAAAAAATACATATCCATTTATTTTTTCTGATCTACAAAATAAAACCAATTCCATAAAGATCCGGGGGTGACACTATGGAGACTTCCCTTGTATGGTAGAAAATTTTACTAATCAAAATAGATAAATTTTTATAGAAAAGCGTTTTGGTGTAAAAAGAACGTTTTCAAATCTCAGACTTTTTCTGTAGACAAAATATTTCAGTTTTTTTTTAAGGAAAGTGTTTTTAGATTGCGCAAATTTTTCAATGAGAAGAAAAACTTAAAACAGGAGAAGTTTCCTATGCTCTACGAATAATTTTTCTAAATATTAGAATTTTTCGGAGGAAAAAATGGCTCAGTTTCAGAGAATTTTTCTACATGAAATTTTATCAGAGTCTAGTAATTTTTCTATAGCATGAATTTCAGAAATGCTTAAAGCTTTTCTATGGCAAAAATACCTCAGGACCTCTGAATTTTTCTATTTAGTTATCTAGGATAATCCCTGGATAACTAAAAACAATTTCTGTAAAATTACAAAATAATTTGTTGGAAGTTACACAAACTTATATTTTAAATTCAGCAAACAGAATTACTAAAATTACTGAAAATATTTTGTAATTTTTTAAACTGAGTGACATAGAATGTAGTTGAAATATATATTTCAGCAGAAAAATCTGCTAAAAGCTTGCTAATTCAAACTGACAGTTGTTTTACAGATTTTTCGACAAAGTTTTTCTTCTAAGTGTAGTTATAGTATAATTAAGAAAAAAAATTTAACCTTCAATAACATAATTTATATTAAAGTCAGTTTTTATACCCTCCACTCTAGTGATAGAGGGTATATATAAGTTTGTCATTCCGTTTGTAACACATCGAAATATTGGTCTAGGACCCCATAAAGTATATATATTCATGATCCTTGATCGATTTTAAGTCGATCTAGCGATGTCCGTCCGTCCTGTCTGTCTGTCTGTCCGTTGAAAACACGTTAACTTTTGAAAGACTTTACGGAGGCTCCTGAAGTTTGACATATATGTTGGCCATTTACCGGGTCAGGTTGGTATTGCAATCCAGCGAAATCGGTCCAGTGGTTCAAAAGTTATGAGCAAAAGAGTAAATTTCGGCAAGGGTATTTTGCGAATTTACTAGATTAAAACCACTCTAACATTCGAAAGACAATTCTGAGGGTGCTGAAGCTTAGCATATATATTTGTCGTTCCCCAAGTCTGTTTGGTTTTGAATTTCAGCAAAATCGGTTCAGTGGTTCAAAAGTTCTAAGCAACGCTCTGAATTTCAGATTGGTTTCACCTTAAACTGTTGAAAACTCGTTAAACAAGTTTTAACAAGCATGGTGAAATACCAGTTTTTTTAAAACTTGTTGTTGTTTGTTTTCCTGCTGTGGCAGTTTAGTTGTTAGACAAGTAAATATTTGTTATTGTAATTGTTTTTGTAACTGTATGTAACGGTGTTTAGTTAGTATTTTTGGAAAAATATCAAATACAGTGGGATTTATGTATATGATTGAATGTTAGTTTGTTTTTGGTTTTTAAAAAAGAGGATGGTAAAATAAAAAGAGAAATATATGTGAAATAGTTTTTTTTGTATTACAAATATGTATGTAGGTATAAAACAACAAAAATATTTTACAAAGTAATTTTGTTACTCAAATAAATTGTACACTAAAAAAAATATTTACACTCAAAAAAAAAATGTTACACTCAAAAAAAAAAAATGTACACATTATTTTTTTTTTTTTAATGAAATGTCAGACTCAAAAAATGTTGACAGTCAAAAAAATTTTACACTCAAAAAAATTTGATTGATTAAAAAAAAGTTTTACTCAAAATAATATATTTCTAATAAAATATTTGTCATGCAATTTTTTGAAATTTTTTTTTAGAAAATTACTATCAGATAACATTGTGGAGGGTATTCATAGATTCGACCAAGTCGAATTTAATTTTTCTACTTGTTTTTACTAACATTGTTTTTAAACTCTGTTTATGTAAATTTTATTATTTTCTAAACAAAGTTCTATATAAATCTATTTTTTTTTGTCTTCACGCAAGTCGACATTACAAGTTAAATTTAGTTTGAACATGACTATAAGTCTAATCGAATTATAGCGATTGTCCATCTAAAATGATTTCATGTGTATTCTGCAAGAATAAATTCTAACTTGTTTAGATTAAAAATAAAACAAGTGAGTGTTAAATTCGGCTGTGCCCTACAATATGTATTTTTTTTTGTCAGAAGCGCTTTGAGGGCAAGTGGTGCATGGAGCCGCAGGTGATAATGGAGGACACCTTTTCTTATTTATTTATTATATTTTTGCACTTAAGTAATACTTTATCACAATTTTATATCTACGGCCACAAAAAAGAGGCTAGCCAAAAAATACATTTTTAATCCCTTGGGTCCAAACGCAGTACTTAAAACTAATTTTTGACATAAAAATGTTTCATTTGTTTCAGAGTTTGGTTTAGTTTTTCAAAAGAAACTTTTTTCCATTTTGCCGATTACAGAACTTAACCTGCGGATGATCATAAGAAATATTCCTGACAAACTTCAGGAGATAGCATTTTTATTTTGGAGTGTATCGTGTTTATACAGTCGGATGGTTGGACGACAATTATAGAATGTCTTGGAATCGATCATGGATTAATAGTATATATGGGGCATTCCATGTGAAATCGGACACTTTGAAAAACTTTTTTTTTAGATTTTCCCAATTTGTTTACAGTTTTTAGTACCCTTCGAAAACTCCTTTGTGGTAAATTTTCAGATTTTTTTGATGACCCGTTCAAAAGATATCAAATTTTTAAAAATTGGTAGTTTGTTCCTTTACTCAAACTTCTTTTAATCATAACTTCTTCAATAATGGTCCAAATTTCAAATTTTTTTTTTCAAAATTTTTGTTTTTTACGTACTTTCTAAAAAAAAATCCCCAAAAATTCTTAAAAGCGCTCTAGTATGCGATTTTAAAGTTTTAAAATTTAAATCTCATTTTTGAAAATGTTTGTACTCTTCGATTTTTTTGAAATTTTTTTGAGTAAAACTTCTATCAATTCTACAAATTTTTTGCCCAGGAAGATCTTGGGATAACGATTATTACTATTTTTTAAAATTTTTTGAAAAAATTTTATTGTAATTTTTCAATCTTAAAATCATTTCTACTGCTCCAATGGTGCGTCATAGAGGGGTCCTTTATAAGACCGACCCCCATTAATTTTTACGTCTTAACATTTCTTTGGAACAAACTAATACCCTATCTCCAATTTCTAAGGGGGCTCCCACACAAAACGACATTTTTTAAAATTTGTTCCAACCGATCTAACTGCCCTAATAGTGCTCTTAGAGCAACAAAATGTATGACCGACCCACAATATTTTTTTATTCCAAACATTTTCTCTGAACACAGCTACCCTCTATCTTTAACTGTTAAGGCGGTCCCCATACAATATTTTTTATTTTTTGTAAATTTGTTTTATTTAATCAGCTTCTACCGGTCCAATGGTGCGTCCGAGAGGGGTCATTAGTGAGACCGACCCCCATTTATTTTTACCCAACAACATTTTTTTAAAACATACCTACGCCCTATCTCCACTCCCTAAGTAGGCTCCCATACAAAATTACATTTTTATAAAATTTGCTCCAACTGTTATTTGTATGGGAGCCTACTTCGGGAGTGGAGATAGGGCCTAGGTATGTTTTGAAAAAATGTTGTAGGGTAAAAATAAATGGGGGTCGGTCTCACTAATGACCCCTCTCAGACACACCATTGGACCGGTAGAAGCTGATTAAATAAAACAAGTTTACAAAAAATAAAAAAAATTGTATGGGGACCGCCTTAACAGTTAAAGATAGAGGGTAGGTGTGTTCAGAGAAAATGTTTGGACTAAAAAAATATTGTGGGTCGGTCATACATTTTGTTGCTCTAAGGGCACAATTAGGGCTGTTAGAGCGGTTGGAACAAATTTTAAAAAATGTCGTTTTGTGTGGGAGCCCCCTTAGAAATTGGAGATAGGGTATTAGTTTGTTCCAAAGAAATGTTAAGACGTAAAAATTAATGGGGGTCGGTCTTATAAAGGACCCCTCTATGACGCACCATTGGAGCAGTAGAAATGATTTTAAGATTGGAAAATTACAATAAATTTTTTTCAAAAAATTTTAAAAAATAGTAATGATCGTTATCCCACGATCTTCCTGGGCAAAAAATTTGTAGAATTGATAGAAGTTTTACACAAAAAAATTTCAAAAAAATCGAAGAGTACAAACATTTTCAAAAATGAGATTTAAATTTTAAAACTTAAAAATTGCATACTAGAGCGCTTTTAAGAATTTTTTGGGATTTTTTTTTAGAAAGTACGTAAAAAAACAAAAATTTTGAAAAAAAAAATTTGAAATTTGGACCATTATTGAAGAAGTTATGATTAAAAGAAGTTTGAGTAAAGGAACAAACTACCAATTTTTAAAAATTCGATATCTTTTGAACGGGTCATCAAAAAAATCTGAAATTTTACCACGAAGGAGTTTTCGAAGGGTACTAAAAACTGTGAACAAATTGGGAAAATCTAAAAAAAAAGTTTTTCAAAGTGTCCGATTTCACATGGAATGCCCCATATGTATTTTAAGGGGTCCCCCGACCGTTATATTGATGCGTTACACACGGAATGACAAACTGAGTATACCCCCATGATTTGAAGGGTATATAAAATAATAAAAAATTTTTATTTAGAAATCGCCTTTAAAATATTAAAATTTAATCCAACTAATTTGAGAATGAGGAGATATTAAAAAAATAAAAATTTTTTTTTAGAATTCGTCTATAAAATATTAGCAGTAAAATTTATTCCAACTTTACCTAATTTGAGAACGAATGTAAATTTGTATTTTTTTTTACTATATACCTACATATGTTTGAATAAATATTAATCTAACATCAAAATATGTGACCGAGGACAGATTTTCTTTATTTTTTCAAGCCACTGACCTGTATAATTATAATTAAGTAAAACAAAGGATACTACTTTCTCCACATACGAATGTAAAAAAAATAAAAAAACCCAGCACACTTTCACATTGCATGAAACAAAACTACTCGTATGATGTTGACAAAAATATCCCTTCAAACATTTTAAATCATTTAAAAGAAATCTTTGTCAAGTGTATTTAATTCATTTTAATAGTAAATTTAAACTGAAACATTAGCGGAAACAATTAAAATATCATTTCCATCAATTTGTAAACTTCCAGTAGATTTTTCTGATGAAATTAATATTTTAACTAAATTTGTTGTCATTCAGTTTGATAAAATAACTGAGAATTTGCTGTAACTTTTCTGATTGATTTTGTGGCTTTTCGAACCAACTGTCCAGCAAAAAAAAAAAAACATGTGTTCCATGAATAGAGGAATAGGTGGTATGGATACTATCCGTATCGAAATTGCATTTTCGGTTTTAAATTTTTTCAAAAAGGGCTAAGGAGGCGTGGTTAAATACACTAGTTTACAAAATGAAAAAAATTTTCTGCGAACGAAACGTGACTATATTTCAAAAAAAAATTATCAAAAATTTTGTTCACAGATTCAGTAATTTTAAAATTTTTTAAGCGTTTTTTGGAGGTTTTTAGACTATTCTCTTCATATCTCACTTTGTATAAGAATGCCATATTTGCAACAAATCGCACAACCATTGTTTTAAAATCATCTCATTAGATTATGTGCAATTAACATACATATGACAAAAATACGTTTTTGGGTAAGAAAATCAAAATTTGGGTGATCGGCAAAAACAGAAATCGTAACAAATATTTTTTTTGTTTCCTCCCGAGTAAAAAAGTTTTTATATAGTTGTATATAATTTTATAAACATCATATATGATTATATAGAATTATATAGAATTTGATGCGAAAAATGAGTCGATAAAACCATATAAAATTTTATCAGTGTTACTTATGTTTTGATAAATTTTTTATATAATTTTATGCGAAATTTGGACCCCTATTTTTATATAACAACAGCAAATTTATATAATCAGATATAATTATATACAACTATATCAAATTATATAAAATAATATATAATTTTATAAAGTTATATAAAATTGGTTTTTATCGCAAGCAGATCGGAGGTACATAACTCAAGATATAAGAAAAATAGTGAAAATACTTCCAAAAAAACGCAAAAAAAATGATTGGAAAAACTTATCCGTGAATAATTTTTTCGACAATATTTTTGAATTTAGCAAAATAATCGGGGTTAGTTCGCAGTTTGGTTCTAAGCCAATTATATTGGAAAAATTGTCAAATTTGTGTCAAGTTCCCTTGATTAAATATTTATCAAATTAAAACTAAATGCACCACAATCTCAAAAACTTACAATCTTGTATGATTTTTTTTTGGCTATCCGTTAATTTTTTTTATTTTTTAAAACTTTCAGAACCCGCGGGTTCCCGTTCTGAAGTTTTTCATTTGTTAAAAAAGTTAATTTATCAAAAATCCGGCCACATGTTTTTTAAAAGCTAAGATGTTTATCTATCCACACAAAAAAAAAAATCAGAAGGTTATTTTTCGCATTTTTCGGGAAAATCGCATTTGAATATTAAAGTTCATAAAACTTCTGTGATTCTTTTGTATATTATTGTGCCAACACCGCGTATGAGTAACGTAAATTCATGTGGTTTCGCAAATATTCATTACTCATACGCGGTGGTGACACAATATAATACAGTGGTCGGCACAAAGAGGCATATGAAAGTATTAGTGTTTTAATAAAAATATGCATGTGTTGGTGTATTTCTTCAACAAAGCGACATCAACCTGCTTTGAAGAAAGTCAGCTTGCTACTGAATAAAATATTTGTTTTTTTTATGCTCTTTGTTGATTTTTTGTTGACATTCGTGTTGTATACATGTGAATTACCGATTGTGTTCGGCTCCAGCGTGCAATGGGTGCCGATCAGCGATGCCAATTCAGCGCGTTTCGCGCTAGATTTAGCGCTTTTTAACCACCCAAAAAGCGCATTTTTGAAATCTAGCGCGTTTTTAAAAAAGGCGCTAAGCTAGCGCGTTTTCAATTTTTCATTTAGCGCCTTTAGCGCTTTCTTTAAACAACTAATCATTTTGAAAAAAAATGTACATTTTAGAACAGAAACGTCCTAAAAACCGTCGTAAATCCAAATTTTACACGTAATTGTTGTAGTACAATCATAGAAATGTAACATTTTGTTGAAAATTAAGAAAAAGTGTGGTTTTTATTTATAATAAAAACAGAAAAAATTTAGTTTAAAAATTATATTTAGCAATTTTTTAGACATATTTTGTGAATAGGCCTCATGATTTTATAAAATTTTTTATTAAAACCGTTAAATTAAAATTATTTTTTAGCGCTTTTCAATTTATTTTAATGTTGCGCTTTTTAGCGCTTTTTGAGTCATTGTTTTGCGCGTTTTGCCAGTAAAAAGTTGGCATCACTGGTGCCGATCACTGATATAATACAAGAGAATTATAGAAGTTTCATAAAATTCAATATTCAAATCCGATTTTCTCTAAAAATACGAAAAATTCCCTCTTGCATTTTTTGGAGTGGATAGACAAACATTTAAATTAAAGAAAAAATGTGTTTTGCTAAATAGACTTTTTAATAAAAATTAAAAATTTTAGAACAGGTTCTGAAAATTTTCTAAAACGGTATTTACACCAACGAAAACAACTTGATTTTGAATATTTTTTTGGTTTTTGGCAAAAACTACATAAATTTTCCATACAATTTAAAAACTGCGTTGCCAACTAAAACTGAACAAAAACTAGAATTTAGGTTGTGGTCTATGCTACTATTAATTCAGTGTGAATGTTTTTTTCAATTTTCTTTTGGTAAAAACGAATGTCAAAATAAAAATATTTGTTTTTTTGTTAAATTAATATTCAAATCTTTTAAAAAAGTAAATAAATGTGTAATTTAATTTTTTTAATAACGTGTGGCTATTGTAATTTTGTGTTTTTTAGTGAATTTAGAAAATAATTAATTTGATTTGACAAACAAAAACTCTTTTTATTCGTTGGTTTTTGTTTGGTCTAAACATAGTATAAAATACAAATTTTTAATGAATACCACATAAAAATATATACAAAAATGTAAATTTTTGAAATTGTGGTGCATTCCATTATAATTTGATAAATATTTAATCAAGGGAACTCGATGCAAATTTGACCATTTTTCCAATATTTAACCACGCCTCCGGTTAAATATTGGAAAAGTTGTCCAGTTTTTCAAAAACTGAAAAACCAAAAGCGTAATTTTCTTACAAGGGAAGTATCTCAACCCTTATGAACCGATTTGCCTGAAACTTAAAATATATATAAAAGAGACAATTCTAAGGTCAGGGTGTCTCGGCTTATCGGCCATATCGTGGATTTAGGGGTTCAAAACATGGGTCAAAAAATTGCGAAAAAATCGTTTTTTGGATTTTTCAGCCATTTCTATTTAAGAAACTGTATGATGTTTTCATATGAGAAGAAAGGTTTTTTTAATGCCTATCCAATGGTGTAATAACCTTGTAAAAATTCGGCTTCTTTAAATATTTTTTTTAGGAAAATGTGTAAATTTTGGGGGGTATTTATGTGAAGACATAGACCTACGATAACCATATGAATAAGAAATAATCTTTATTAAATTTAAGTCGACACGTATTTTTGCCCTAGACGATATTCCTGTTAGTTCGGAAGTTATCAAATTTTTCCCGAAGGTCCAAATGGTTTCATAAGGGGACAACGAAATTTTTAAACACCGATATGGCCGATAAGCCGAGACACCCCAACCTTAAAATCGTCTCTTTAATATAAATTTTAAGTTTCAGGCAAATCGGTTCATAAGGGATGAGATACTTCCCTTGTTAGTTCCATACAGGGCTATCCATCCCACCTTTTCAGACATTCATGGCACACATGTTATTCTATAGCGGGACATTAGGTGTGGAATGCCTCCTTGCTGAATTTTATAATTTAGAGAATAATTACAATTGGAGCGGGAAGCGGTTTTCCGTAACTCTCCCCATACACTTTGAAAACAAAATTCCGCAGCGTTTTCCTGCCGAAATAGATGTATTCTATTTTCATGGCGTTTTTTTTATCTCTCTCATTTTTTCTCTCATTTTATTTTTTAGCGTTGCCAGATTTTAACCAAAAAAGTATTGTTTTTCAGTACAGTGTTGTCAAATACAAGTAATGAAAATAAAAAACAAAGCAAAACACGAAAAAAAATATGGAAAATTATTTAACAATGGAGTTTGCTGAAAAATTATTCGATATTGTTAAACAAAATATGATTTTTTATGCAATTTTTCAAGTTTTAAAGATGCAATATGTAAAATTTTTTTCACGGAATGTGTATTTTATTATTTATTGTTTCGAATAAATAAATTATGCAAAAGTTGCTGTTCTATTTAATTATTTTTTTTTAACTCGCGAAACTTGGAGCAGATGGCATAGGTACCACCATAATGCTTTCACCGCCACTCCAGCATTTCAAACTAAAACGAAATACCCTAACTGTCGCCAAAGCAAATCGAAGATGGAAGGAACTTGGGACAAGTCGTATAAGCAGAATTTTATGGCCACGCTATGATTTAGGAAGAACTAAATTCTTACTTACACTTACGAGAATAGAATGTCGTATGTTGACAGGTTTAATAACGGGACACTGTCTTGTCGGAAAACATGCCAAGAACATGAATCTTATTACGGACGCAAACTGTAAAAGGTGCGAGACACCAGACGTCGAAGAGACCATTGAACACATCCTGTGTCACTGCCCGGCTTTGGCACGAACTCGACTATCAATTATAGGAAGTTCACAGTTCGAGACTTTGGAGGAAATTACGAGGATAGACCTGAAAAGCTTGAAACAATTCGCAATGAAGGTCAATGTATTTAGTTTACATCGATAAGCGGAAAAAGTTTTGTGGTATCGCTATGGACCAATTGGTCTATGCGGAGTGCCCATCTGGCACCGCCACCCTAACCTAACCTAACCATTTAATTATTTTCTTGTATTGTAACAGTTTTATTAGATTTTGTCTCTTGATCATAATTGAATGAGTTCTTATAATATTGAATAATTTTTATTGTTTAAATATAAAAAATTTTCTTTTCAAAAGTAAAATTTCTAAATTAAATTAAAATAATTATCACAACAATCATACATTTCGAAGTTGAATGTCAAAAATAATGCAAAGAAAATCGCAATCCGCTTGACGCTTAATTGTGATTAATCTCTTACTTTGTACAATTTTCAGCAGATTTTTTTGTAATTTTAAAGAATTTTTTTTACGTTATTTTTCTTATTTTATATGTTTTTTCATACCCAGTAAAAACTTTCATTTTAACACACAGAAAAATAATTTTCCCACAGAATTTTTTAGTTGTATCAACTAAAAATTTGGTTGCTGCTACTAAGTTTGGCTGTGACAACCAAATATTTAGGTAGTCTCAGTTGTAAAAACTGACTTAAGTTGTGATTACCGATATTCAACTGCGACAATCTATATGCAAATGTTCCAACCGATTTTTTGTTCCAATAACTAACTTTCAGTTTAAAATCAGCGAATTCGTTTTCTGTGTGCAAGTAAAGAGAATTTAAAGTTAAAGTAGATGAAAACCAAGCTGGTAACCATATAATTGACGATTACCATGCTTTGTTTGTTGGGATACTTTAGCATCTGACCACAGACACATTTTTTTTCTAACACATTCGTTTTTTTGTTTGTTTTAGCACAGCACCTTTTAAATTAACGTGCTCAACATGTATTCTATTAAATAATTGTACAATGAATGGTTTAATGTTAATTATGGTATTTGTCTAAGTGAAAAAAAAACAAAAAATGTCAAGCATGATACGACTTTTAGCATGGAAAATTCTATTTAAAAATGTGTGTTTTTTTTTCTTCTACCTACATACTTTATTTGTTTTTGTAACAATTAGATGACAAAGAGAGATGTTAGAGTTGACAAAGAAAAAATGTATACTTTAAGAATGTTTAATTATATTACAAACTAATAATACTTATGTTAGTGGTACAACAGCAGAAAAATCTGATAAAATACACCCATTTGGAGTTATGTGAGAAAATCTGATAAGACAGCAGAAAAATTTGCTGAATTTTGCTGGAAAATCTGCTGATTTTAAGTTAAAAAAACTTGTGATTTCAGATAAACATGGATCTTAAATGAATTTTATTCATGTAAAAAATAAGAAAGATTTGAGCGTATTTTTTTTTCTAAAACTAATTAAAGTTACTGCTGTTTTTCAATAAAATTTTATTTTTCTTTTTAAATAAATCTTTGAAAAAAACTTAGAAAATATTCTTGAAAACAGGATAACTAAATATTTCTGTAAAATAAGCAAAATAGCCCTCTAATTTTTGTTATTTTTTAAAACAAAATGACGGGAAATTTATTTAAAATATCGATTTCGTCAAAAAATCTGCAAAAAATTTTAAATTTAAACTGAAAGATGTTTTATAGACTTTTCAATAGAAAAATCCGCATTAAGTTTAAAGCTTAAATATGAAGTTTCTTAAATCAAAAGGAATTTAAGAAAACATCTACTGGTTTAGGTTTTACAGCACTTAAAAAAAAGTGGCGAATGTGCCCCTCTCTACCCTACTTGTTCGTACACCTGCAGGGAAAATATTCCCGTATTAACACTTTCTAATCCAAAGTGTTTTTATTTCAGAATGTCACTATTGATTACATTCTACGACCAATTTACGTTATAAATTAGCTTACAGTCAGTTATGTTTAAAGTGAAGAGATTATATTTTCAACATATTTTTGTTTATTAAATATAGTGTATTACAATTTTCCCAAGATAAATGAGTTAATTCTAGAAAATATGTTACTGCTAACAACATGCAATTTATCATGGGTAGCTACCCAGTCAGAAATTACCAACCGTAAAAAAAATTTTGTGTTAACACAATGTCGGGCTTTCGAAAAATACAACATTCTATATTGTAAAGTAGTTTTACTAAAAATATTCAGCCTTACCATAGAAAAATAAAATATATTTAAAATCAGCTTTTAATATTATTTAAAAAAAAATTGTTTTTGTTTTTAAAATCGACTTTCAAAAAATGTATTAAAAATTTTAATTTAAAATAAAACTTTTGTTAAAATGGACTTTTTGTTTTCTTGTGGTACGGGCCATTGTTTCTACGAAAATTTAAAAGTTTAAAATTTTTATTTTTTTAAGTTTGAGATTTACATAGACCTCGACACACAGAAAAATAAATTTCCCACTAAATTTTTCAGTTCTATTAACTCAAAATTCGGTTGATGCTAATATATTCAGCTGTACACTCAGAAAAGAAATATGACTGTGGCAACCATAATTTAAGAGCGTTATGTTATTATTGAAAATTGTATCATAATATATATTCACTGCAACCATATAATATTTGTTGCAATCATATAATGGTCCTAAATTATATTTTTTCGAATATTTTAGATCATAACATGGTTGCTGCAAAAATGTTATGGTTGCAATAAATATATTTTGATACAATTCTCAATCATAATATGATGCTCTTAAATTATGATTGCCACAATCATATCTCTTCTCTGCGTGTGAGAACCGAATTTCGTGGTTGTTTCAATTAAAAGCCAGTTATATCAACTGAATTCAGATGTGACTACCGATATTCCATTGCGAAAACCAAAATTAAAATGTTTTAATCGAATTTTTGTTGCATCATCTTAATATCAGTAAGAAGTTAAAAATTTCGTTTCTGTGCGAACTCTTTTATCTAAGTGAACACTTCAGTAGTTGCATTTTAAACATATTTTTAGAAAATGGTAATTATCAAGCGCTTAATCGAGATTTTCAATACATCCCTAAGCATCCCTACATCCAATGTTGTAAATTTTTCAAATCAATGTTTACCTAACGTGAACACAAAATTCGTTGGAAACTGGCATCATTTCAACTTCGGATTTTGAACTAAGAAACCGGTATGATTAACCAAAGTTTGTACCATCGCCGCCATCTTCATTCCAACGTTGGCCCGTTGGTATTTTTTTTGCCAAGGTAGTTATACACACACATAAAATGAGTATCATTATCATTGAATGTGGTTGATCTTTACAAAGAGTGCCTACTTCAAATCAACAAACTAACTACACTATTCCATACACACTTGTAAATCCGTATGATTAGTTTGGATGCCTATTTAGCATTCAATGCCAAGATAATGAATTTCATTGAAATTAATCATGTTCTATAGTAAACGGAATGGGTTTTGAGTTGTTGGAGATTGTTATACATACATGTGTATGGGGGTGTGTGCGGTCAAGAGTTATATTCAAGGGCGTTATTATTAGCGTAGATTACACAGATTGCTAAGAAGCATACATAAACTTACATATTAGCGTATCCCGAATTGAAAACTTTTACGCTTTACATGGGTGAAATAACACAGCAATTTTTTCTAGTAAAACCCATTTAAAAATCATTTATTTTTTAATTTTAGCCTTTTCAAACTTAAGTAACTCTTAAAGGTTACTTGTATAGCTCACCTTTAAGAATTCTCGTTTTGAATCTGTGTGCTGACGAAAGGTTCACACTGTAGAATTCGTTATATTTTTTATGTCGATTAAAAGTACGATACAGAACCACAAATCTGGACTTGGGTCTTCGGATTTGTTTTATATAACGTGCATTTTTTGAGTGCATTATTGTCAACTTTTACACCTTTTAATTTTTTTTAAATTAACATATCAAAATTTGGCATTTAAAAAAAAAAAAAATCAATAATCATTTTCGTGGGACACAAAGGTCTTCTATATTAAATATTTTTTTCCATATAAAAAGAAAATAAATATGGATTTTTTTTGTTTTTGAACATTTTGTAAATAAATGTATTCTAAATTGTTTATCAATGCATTTTGAAGAGTCATAACTCCTTAGGTAAATATCGGATTTCTATAATTGAAATTAATATGGAAAGCTAGAATACTCTACTTTAAACGTAAAAGTTAAAAAAAATGTCTCAAATAAAAATGCATTTTAAATGCAAATGAAATTTTTAGTGCATTAACAATTATTTTTTTTATTTACACAATTTTTTGAATTTTTTTGTTTTGATAAAAGAAATCTGAGGGAAAGTTTCTTTTTATTTACACTCAAAAAATTATGTCATTAACTGTTTGTGGTTTATTTAAAAGGTTTTACGTTTAGTCGTTTTAAAAGAAAAAACATTTGTTTGATGTTCAGTTTTTATGAATGACTACTTCTGTCCTTTGTTTCAAAAATAACACACTAAAAAATATAGACTTTCATTTACATATAATTTTTAAAGCCATCTATTTTTGTTCTGTAAGTAAAATCTACTGATTATTCTTTAAATTTTTAATGATTTGTGAAAGTAATTTTTTTTTAAAGTTGTTGGTATTTTTTAATAAGATATCATTGGTTTTAAACTACACAAGTGGTTATTTTTTTGTAAAAAAAAAATCAAAAAATTATTTATAGAAATATAAAAACATATTTGTATCAAGTTACTTTGGCACAATGGGTAGAGTGTCTGGCCAGAATGTAGTTGATTGCGGGATCGATTCCCCAAAATTTTATTGAAAATTTAAAAAAATATATTTCAATAGAAAATTGTAAAAAATAACCTACGAAATCATTAATTTTTAATGTTTTCGTAGGTTAATTTTTTTGGAATTTGTTGGTAAAAATAACAGAACTATCATTAATTTTTAATGTTTTTGTAGGTTATTTTTTCGAATTTGTTGGTAAAAAAGAATGAAAAAAACTTTATTTTTTAATGTTTAATGTTATTTATTTTAGAAAATTTTGACAGCAGTAAAAATAAATGTTGATGTTTGTTAAAACAAATGAATAATTACTGGGAAGGGTTTCAATTGTTTATTCACTGGTTTCAAATGTGGTTTTCATTTGTTTCTGCCTACAAAATATTTTGAGTGTATCTTTCAAGGGTATTGAAATGTAATTTTCGAAAGTAAAACAGTGAAATTCGGGACATACTTCTACACATACATCAACGATATCTTACAACATCATAATAACCTTTTCATTATGTTAAGAACACCAAAATCATGTTAACAAACTAACACGTAATGCAAACTTACACCTAAACACCATAAAAATACATTCATATGAATGAGACAGCATTTTTCAACTGCTGGGCTAAAATTAATTGCAAAGTATTACCCCTTCAGACATTATAATAATAAAGAAAATATTTTTTTTTAGTAGAAAGAAAGTAGCGTAGTTGGCACTTTGAAATATTGTAAATATGAAATTTTTTTCTTAAGTAGAGCGAGGTTTTACACCTTCAAACAGTTTAATAATAAAAAAAATATGTTTTTTATTCATTGAACACTCCAGCAAAAACTTGGTAATGAGTACCCTTTCCCATTTATTTTACCTGGAAATAGCTATGAATATTACTAATTACGAAGTGCAACAACCAAAATTGGAATGGGATGAAACTAAAAGCAAATGAAAAATGGTAAAAATGTTTTCAGTGCACTGAAGTTTTCAAATCTCTTTCAAAAGCGTTTTGAATAAGTCAAAAAAGAAGTACTAAATTTGAGTCTTAGGTAAATAATATTAAGAGACGTTTTCAATGAAATTTTATGGCGGTTCTTTTCTTAGAACACAACAGCCCTCTATTTCCCATCTTATAAGGTGTCATTTCAGTCTTTTTTTAAAATACTATCATGGACCGCTGCAGCAGCGTGCATTTAAAGGGTTAAATGTTCTACAAATATTTTCTGAATAAAATTTTACTAGGGGTTCGTTTTCAAAGGTCCAGAGTTCGTGCGAAAAATTAAAATTCTTAAAAAAGTAAAATTGTAGATTATCACATACTGTTGTATTGATTTTCACCAAAATCGTGTGAAATAAGTCGAAATAATGTTATAAATCTGATTCTGAGCTAAATAACGCTAAAAGATATCTTCAGTGAAATTTGATGGCGATGCCTTTCTTAGAACTTATTAACCCTCTATCTCCCATTATAAGGGCACTCCTTTTCAAATACTATCATGGAACACCACTAAAACGTGCGTTTAATAGGTTAAAATGTTCTACAGCCGTTTGCTGCACCAAATTTCACTTTTGGTTGTCAAAGGTCAAAAGTTCGTGCGAAAAGTGCAAAATACTTAAAGAAGTAAAATTTTAAAGTATCTTGGTGAAATACAATTTAACAAACTACGATAAATTTAAATTTTCCTTTTATTTAAATTTTTCTTTTATATTACGAACTTTTGGCATTTAAGAAATCCTAGTATAATTTGATGTAGAAAATTCTTTTAGAACATTTAAATTCTTTTAACGCTCGTTTAATTACACTGTGCTACAAAAAACACAAAATCGAATATACTTTTAAAATGAGGTAGTTAAGGTTGTAGGTCTCGTCGAAAAGATCACAAAAATGCCCATCAAACTTGCCAGACACCCTTAAATTTTATAGTTATTGTCAAAAAACGATTTTTTTTGGACTTTTCTCACTAAACCACGTGTAACTTAAACATTTTTCAACCGATTTTCAATTTTTCAACTGTTTTGGATAGAAGAAGAATAGGGCTTTTCACGTGTGTGAATTGGTCTATACATATAAAAAATATATGTATTGATTTTTTAAACAATATCTAATTTTTTGTTATTTTTTGAAAATTTTTTGAGTTTATCAATTTTTTTCTGCTATAGTTCGTTAAACAACATTTATATTTATAAACGTATTCTTAAAGAAAATTTAATTGTGAATACGATTAGCTTTATGCCGAAAAAATCGGATAACAATTGACAGAGCTGTTATAATTTTCCTAAAAAAGAAACTTAAGATTTTGCTTGAAATTGCCGTTCGGATAACCCAGGCAAAAAAATAAAAAAATAAACGAACATAATAACAGGTCGCGTATTATTATTTTAGAGGTTTTTGGCCTCCTGAGTTCGAATTTGACCTTGAAATTGCGCTATCTTATTAAGTTTTTGATATATCATTTTATGTTAAATATCTCAAAAATCTGACGAGATAGAGCAATTTACAGACCAGATTCGGATTCAGCGCGCCAAAAACCTTTGAAAATATTGTACATGACCTCTTATGATAAATTTATTTTTTTTTTTCTGGGATATCTGAACGACGATTTCCTGCAAAATCTTAATTTTCTTTTTTAGAAAAATTATCACAACTCTGCTAATTATTATCCGATTTCTTTAGGATAAAGCTTATCGAATTCAGAATTAAATTTTCTTTAAAAATACGTTTGTAAATATAAAGGTTGTTAAACGAACTATAGTAGAAAAAAATTGATAAACTCGAAAAATTTTCAAAAAATAACAAAAAATTGGATTTAATTGAAAAAATCAATAAATATCTTTCTTATATGTATAGACCAATTCACACACGTGGAAAGCCCCATCCTTCTTCTATCAAAAACAGTAAAAAAATTAAAAATCGGTTGAAAATTTTCTGAATTACACAAGGTTTAGTGAGAAAAGTCCCAAAAAAACGTTTTTTGACAATAACTCTAAAATTTGGGGGTGTCTGGCAAGTTTAATGGGCATTTTTGTGATCTACTCGACAAGACCAACAACATATACTATGTCACATCAGAAGTATTTTTTCACTGTAGCACAGTGTTATTGTTCTATGAAGATATTGGAAAAAAGGACCAAAATTACCTCTAAAAAAGAGAGATAGATGGTAAATATGTTCTAAGAAAAGAACCGCTTCAAATTTCACTGAAGACATCATTTAACGATTTTTTCATCATATTTTTTTTTATTTATTTTTTAAAACGCCTTTGAAAATATTTTGAAAACCTCAGTTGGCCATAAAAATGAACTCGAAGTTTTCAAAACACTTCGGGGGTTTTGGTATTCTATTGGTATACTTTCATTTTTTGTCCCATTCTAGATAGAGCGGATTTAGTCTTTCTTCGCCCCATTTATTAATTTTCATTTATCTTTTTATTTATTATTGATTGACCTGTTAATTTTTTTAATTTTTTATTTACCAACAATCTGCGATAAAAAGATTAAAAAATATATATTTTTTTCTGATTACAAAAATACGAAGTTTAAAATTTATTTTAAAACATTAACATTGTATTCAAATTTATTACATATAGGCCTTTACCACAAGAAAATAAAAAGTCTATTTTAACAAAAGTTTTATTTTAAATTTTAAATTTTCAATACATTTTTTTAAAGTCAATTTTAAAAACAAAAACAATTTGTATTGAAATAAAATTAAAAGCTGATTTTAAATATATTTTATTTTTCTATGGTAAGGCTGATAGATTTTTTATTTAAAATTAAATTAAAATTAATTCTGTTTGAGATGTAATTTAATAGTTTAAACTTAAATCTTATTAGTCCACTTGTTTTATAACACTGTGTTCGGTTAGTTTAATTAATTTGTAAAAAGCGGGGTATCCATTTTGTTAAAGTACGCAGAATTTACCGGTCCTAGGCTGTTTTCTGGTTAAGATTTTGTATTTGAAATATCTAAAAATTAGAACATATGGCCAAATTTGTAAAATAATTAATACTTTCCGTGTATAAAAGTCATGATAACACAGAAAAAAGCGAATTGTTATATTGACCCCCATATTTGTGAATACAATAATTTTTTTCACTGAAAGTGCTCCTATACTGAAATTTTAAATATCAACAAACGTTTGTTAATTTTGATTGTTGAAAAAAGAATTTTGTTTTTTTTCCACAAAGAAATTCAACTAACACAAACACAATTTGTTATTTTGACAAAAGTACAAAAACCCGGTGAAAAATGTCAGATGTTATTCATATATGCTCGCTAGAGTGTCCCTTATTTTGGAAATGTTGGAAATGTTGAGACGGTACCCCCTCATTTTTTTCCTTTTGACTAAAAAATAACTCAGGAAAAATTTTACACCCCTACGACCACGCCTTCCCTACGCGACGGGGCCGTAAAGAGCGGGGCCTTAAAAATCATTTTTCCATACAAAGCAAAAATTTTTTTTTGATTTTAAATTTTTTTGTTATTAATTATAATATAGCTTGGTTAGCTTATTCACGACAAAAAATTTGATTTTGGTGGGATGAGGCTTCAGTTCTAAAAAATTTTTCGAAAAAAAAAATTTAGAGCTTTTGATGTCCTACAGTAAAAATTTTTTAAAAAATATTTTTTTTTTAGTTTTGACAAGCAACCGTTTTAGTTGAATTGTTGCTTTTAATGATATATTTTCATAAAAAATATTATTCCTATCTGTGACATCTTTATCGTGATCTAAAAAAGGGTAAAAAATGCATTTTTGATGTTTTTCGATACACGATCAAGATGTCACAGATATGAGTAATATTTTTTTATGAATATATATCATTAAAAGCAACATTACAACTAAAACCGTTGCTTGTCAAAACTAAAAAAAAAAAATTTTAAAAAATTTTTACTGTAGGACCCCAAAAGCTCTAAATTTTTTTTTCGAAAAATTTTTTAAAACTGAAAGCCTCATCCCACCAAAATCAAATTTTTTGTCGTGAATAAGATAACCAAGTAATATTAAGGGTATTCATTTCAGCTTTTTTTTGGTTGTAAAAATGAAAAATTGTAAAAATGTAACTTTTTATTACAACAAACACATGAAAAAATTTTCCACTTAAAAGTTGCAATTTAAACAACCTATATCCAAGTGTAAAATTATCAGAGTAAAAAGTTACATTTTTCCAATTATTTAAGCGTTGCCATTCATTACTAGTCAAAGAAAAAGTACCAAAATTTGCTACTGTTATTTAAGTTTTTTCTACCTCGGCAGCCCTTATTGAACATGTGTTTGAAATTTTTCTTAGAAGAAAATATGTATACAAATAATTTTGGTTATAATAATAGAAATTAAGAATTAAACAACAAGAAACAACTGTCAAAATGAGTAAAAAGTGTAATTTATAAGTTAATTGGTTCATTCATCGAATAATTTAATTATTTTTGGAAACTTTGTATCGCAATTTTTTTATGTACCCGTTCACATCAATGAGAGTGGATTCTTACATTTTTCATTTTTCCACTTTTACATTCTCTGAAATGAATACCCTTATTATAATTAATAACAAAAAAATTTAAAATAAAAAAAAAAATTTTTTGCTTTGTATGGAAAAATGATTTTTAAGGTCCCGCTCTTTACGGCCCCGTCGCGTAGGGAAGGCGTGGTCGTAGGGGCGTAAAATTTTTGCTGAGTTATTTTTTAGTCAAAAGGAAAAAAATGAGGGGGTACCGTCTCAACATTTCCAACATTTCCAACATTTCCAAAATAAGGGACACTCTCGCCCATATGTATTACATATATGAAGCAAATGCGAAAATTGGCGGCATATGTAAATATATGGACATATATGGTCACATATGTAACATATATTTTTTTAATTTCGTTTTTCATTTTGGAGTAAAGAATTTCATAAAAATTGTTTTAAAAAAAAATATTTCACAATTTTGGAAAAATTTTCAAAGTCTTATTTTTTGAAGTTCGGAAAAAACTTTTTATATATTTTTTTTATTTTGAAATGCTTTTAATTTTTTTTTTAATTTTCAAAGTTCCAAATTTTTTTTTTTTTTAAAGTCCCAGACACAAATTCATTTTTTTTGCAACTTTTTTTCGGGTTGTAACAAAAAAATAATTAAAAAATGTTTTTAGAAAAAAAAAAATTTGAATAATTCTCTAAGTCCTGAGAAAAATTCAAACATCATATGGACATATATGGAAGTGCATGTCATATATGTACAAATGTGTACATATGTGAACATTTTTTTATAAAATTTTTAAAGTTTTTTTTGGCATTTTTTTGTGTTTTGGAGTAAAAAATTTCAGTTCAAAATTTCAGTTCAAATGCTTTTGGAATTTTTTTTTCCCAGTATGTGCAGATGTGTGCAGATGTGTGCATATGTGTATTCATACATCAGCATATATGAAAAAATCAAGAAATATTGCTTCATATATGTATTCATATGGAGCATATATGTTCACATATTTTTCATATGTGATCACTAGGGATGAGATTTTCATGCAAATGCATGTTTTTTGTCGATAGTCTAAATGCGATTTTGACCAATTATCTTTCCGAATCAAGGAATTTGCTTTAAAATGGCATCGATTTGTTTTTGCATATTTTTGCATATTTTGGTTAAAATGCATATGTTTGCATATTTTGGTTTAAAGTGCATATATTGTGCATATTTCCAACTTTTAAGTGCATATTTTCGCATATTTTGATATAAATTAGCAAAAATACAAATTGAAATTTATTTGTTTCAAAAACTATTTTAAATTTTAAAAATTTATTATGAAAACAAGAAAAATTATTTTTTTCTTTTTAATTTTTTTTATAGATTGTCCTAATTTCTAAAAAAAATCCTGCTTATATAAAATTTTAAATGTTACTCTTTAAGCCCGGTGTTATTTTTTGCTTTTTTAAGAAGTTTTTCGAATGAAAACAAGACTTTTATTGCAAACATTTTATTTTTTAGTGCATATTTTTAGGTTTTTTAGTGCATATTTTCAATTTTTTAGTGCATATTTTAAGCGCATATTTTCGATTTTTTAGTGCATAAAAATCTCATCCCTAGTGATCACATATGAAACATGTATGTGCATATATGAACATTTTTCACCGGGAATCTTAATTTTTTTTTCAACAAAGAAATTCAACGAACACAATTTGTTGATCTGACAAATGAATTCCTTTTTTTAACAAAGAAATTTAACAAACACAAACAATATTTATTGATATGATAAAAGAATTTTGAAAAAAAGTTACTTGACTGAGTTTATTAAATACAAAATCGAAGTTTTGTATTGTAGACTAACAGGCCCCCGTTTTTACTAAATGTTTGGTTGATTTACAATTGATGTTTGTTGATTAAAATTTTACAATTTTATTTTATGTGTAATTTTATTTTAAAACTCTTTTATCATGTCAATAAAAAGTGTTGGTGTTTGTTAAATTTCTTTGTTGAAAAAAAAATCCATTTGTCAGATCAACAAATTGTGTTTGTTGAATTTTCTTTGTTGAAAAAAAAAATTAAGTTCACCAAATTGTGTATGTGTTTGTTGAAGAAAACTATTTTTTTTTTCAACAATCAAAATTAAACGTTTGTTGATATTATAAATTTCAGTATAGGAGCACTTTCAGTGAAAAAATTATTGTTTTCACAAATATGGGGGTCAATATAACAATTCGTTTTTTCTGTGTACTAGCTATTTTTTATATCCTCCACTTAGAGATAGTGGGTATATATCAGTTTGTCATTCCGTTTGTAACTCAATCGATCAAGGACCCCATGAAGTTTTCTTTTGAATCAGCTTTCTTTTGAATCAAAAAAAAAGGGCCCAATTTGAGGAAAAAGTCAAAAAAGTTTTGGATTTTTAAGAAAAAAAATCAAAAATTTTTTTTTATTTTTTTTATATTTTTTTTTCGAAAGACTGAAGAAATAGCTATCTAAACTCTTTGGGACACATTTTGCTAAAAACAATAGGTAAGAAGTTACATGGATGAGAATCAACACCTCTTTGGCCAAAATGTCAAATTTCGACCCCCTCTAACTCAGAGATTTCTTGACCGATCTCGTTGAAAAATGATGTCTGAACTACTATCCAATAGGACTAACCTTGGTGCAAATTTCATCCCGATCGGAAGACATCGGTTTCAAAAGTTGTGTCAGTTGACACGAAAACCCCCATATATATGATCCCCGATCGATTTTAAGACATTCTAGCGATGTCCATCTGTCTGTCTGTGGAAATGGTGATCACGACTGAAATTTAACATATTCATTGGAAGTTTTGCCGAGAAGTTTGGTATTGCATTTAAGCGATATCGGTTCAGCGGTTCAAAAGTTATGAATGAAAATGCAAGGACACCTCAAAAATTTTAGTACATTCAACATAACCTAAAAATACAAAATGCTTTAATTCGGCAGCTGGTTGACATATGTGAACATAATTGTACGCCAAATGATATTAAAAAAAAGTACGAACATATTAAAAAAAAAAAAAATCGCGGATTTTTTTTACAAATTTTTTTTTTCGCGGAAATTTTTTTTTTTCAAGAGTAATTTCCTTTTAATAAAAGTTTTTTGCAATAATCTTTTTGAAATTGTGGAGGGTATCACTACATTCGGCATGGCCGACTTTAACTTTTCTACTTGTTTCTATTTGACTTGAGTCATTTTAAGTACTTTGTTAGTATTTCGTGAGCATGATTATATCGTGAGCGCGATAAAAAATTTCTACTCAGAGCATGCATGAGCGTGAGCCAAAAAAAAGTTCATGTATAATAGTGCGTGATACAATTTTTTTATTTCGTGAGCGTGCGTAATAGTGAGTGAAAAGTCACTTACGATACCATCTCTAGTTAAAATACACGAGTTTTTAAAGTTTCAAGAGTCTATTAGTACAAAATATCATTTAATATAATAATTAAATTAAACGAAGCCAACCACATATACTTGGTTATATATAAAATTTATTTGCAGTTAATAATTTACAATTTAATTAATTGTAAAAATCATTTAAAAATTAAATAAAATATCATCAAATACAAACAATTGAATTTATTTCATAGCAAAAACACGCAAACAACAAGCTAATAATTACTGAAATTAAATGCATTTACATACACGCACAACCACACACACACAGTGTGTGTGTGTCACACACACACACTCACTCACTCACACACTAATATACAGAAGTCACACATTTTAACTATGATGATAATGGCCTTCAAAATAGACAACAACATGACAACTGGAAAATGTTGTTACTTGCACACATTTTCTATCCATATGTCAACGTGTTGAGCTTTATATCAGTGTGTGCGAGTGTGTGTGTGTGTGTTTGTAAATTTCAAAAATTCGCATAACGATGAATGCAACTAACTGACTAACCACCATCGTTACAAATATGGGAAATATTGGTAGCACTGGCAGTATCAGAACAAATAACATTAGCATCACCCTTTAACATGAATGCATATGTTGAACATGAAAAATACTGTAAATGCAAAAAAAAAAAACAGAACAGAACCGAACACTCAAAAAAATAAAACTGTAAAGTTAACAAACTTTTTTTTGTTAACTCGAGTTTACTGGCTTTTTAGCAAATTTTTAGTTAAAATCAGCGTTTTAACTACTTTTTTTAGTTAAGTTCGATTTACGAAAATACTAGTTTTGTACAAATTTGGAATTAATTTTTTTTGTCGACTTTAAAACTGAGTTTACGAATTTTTACTAATTAATTTGCTGATTTTTTGTAACATTTTTGTCAAGTCGAAAATTTTAAACATTTTTTGTGTAGCCTCCTATGCAAATCTCATTAGTCCTACTTAAGCTAAACTTAACGCTGTGAAAAATATTTTTTTTTTTTTATTTAAAAAAAAAGGTTAGCTGAATTCACCTAATAAAAAATGTTACGAAATTTTCAGCTGAATTTTTAGTTAAAATTACTGTTTTTTTGCTACATTCATTCTACGAAAAGTTAACTAAATATTTTTTGTTAAATTAACTAGAAATTTAGTAGGTTCAAAATCAGGTGTTTTTTTAGTTAAATTTAACTAAATTTTTTGCCAACTTTACAGTTTTTTTTTTTTGAGTGAATACACAATGTTCATTTCTATTAAGAGTTGCATAGCAATTTGTGTCACCAGCAATTAGTTTTAAGCATATAGAAGATTTTAATTTGATAAAATGCAGCAACTCACTCACAAGCACATACATATAACTAAATATGTATATGAATTTGTATGTGTATGTGTGGTATGTGTGTGTACGTATACGTAAACTGGCACAATATGTGGTCAACATGGGAAACATTAGCATACAATAAAAAAAAATATCGAAAAAAAAAATGAAAACATCTATTTGTTGTCAGCTCTCCATGTCGTTCATATGATGTAGTTGTTGTTGTTTTTGCATGACCATGGCAGTATGGAAACTATCATCCTTATAATCATCATCATCATCATCGTCCGAATGCTAAATTGTTTATACTGTATATGTTGCAGATTTAATTTAATTTCAAACATAATCCACTCCTATCCATTCTTGTATTGTGTTCTTTTGTTTTTCAATTTGATTACCCAATTCTTGTGTCATACGAAATTGTATTAAAATTAACAAATAATTAAAAATTTGTGAATAAACCTATAAAAAATATGACAAAAAAAAACAACAAAAAATTTTAATTAATTCATTAATATTATTAATTTTATAATTTATAAATATATAGTAGGGAGTTTCACTAATTGTAAGTTTAAATTTAACATCGATTTACCGTATTTTTAAAAATCCAAGAAAAAAATATCAAAAAGCTTAAGGGCATAAGATCTCATATTCCGCTTCAAGAGTTACAAAAGTCAAAAAGGATGTTATAGTCATAGAGGTTAAACGCCCTACTATAAACATTAGGGCGTCCCGTCAAATTAAAATTTTCAAATTTCATGTCTTAATACCTGCCAAACGATGGCCACATGAGAGCTGATTGTGGAAAAATTTATGAAAACAATTTGGTCAAAAGGTCATCTTCAGTCGGCAACCAGCGGTCAAAGTTGAAAAAATTACGTATTTCGACCCAAATTCATGTCCGAATTTTTTGACTAAATCTGGCTCAACAATTCGTAAATTTTGCGTGCTTTGTTGGAAAAATATTTTAAAAAAATCCAGAACCTCGATTTTGGTTCACTAATGCTGATTTTTAAACATGAAAATAATTTTTTATCCAAATTGGTCTCAAAAGTTGGAAAATGTTAAGTATGTTATCTAAAAAATTTAAAAAAAAATAAAAAACACGATTTTGTTTTAAAAATGCTGATCAAAATCTGTGAATCGCAGATCAGCATTTCGCGTTTTTATATTTATACCCTACACAAATCTGTGGTACAGGGTATAATGAGTTTGTGCTGATGTTTGTAACTATCCGAAATATTGGTCCTAGATCTACCTTCAAGTATACCGGTCGACTCAGAATTACTTTTGAGTCGATTTAGAGATGTCCGTCCGTCCGTCTGTCCGTTCGTCTGTCCGCCTGTCCGTCCGCCAGTCTGTCCATCTATCGGTTTAAGCACGATACAGGTCGCAATTTTCAATCAATTGACTTGAAATTTAAAACTTAAGCATCTTTTGGCCCAATGACGAAGCCTATCGAAAAAAATCGGTCCATGTTAAGACCTAGCCCCCATACAAACGCCCCTTTGGATTAGGCTTAAATGACTCTAATAACTGTATTTTAATAGATATCGCTTTGATATTTAACAGGTAATCACATTTTGAATGCACGAATCATCATTCCAAATTTAAAGGAATCGGGTCAGTCCTTTTGGTAATCCCCATACAACCCCCTCCCCCGGTATTCAGATAATTCCCTCAAAATTCATAAAAATGGAAATATTTGATAAAAATTTTATTTTAAGGTGTTAAACGTGTACTTTAGTAACCTAATCAAATCGGATTATAATTGGACAATTTTTGACTTAGCCCCCCATATAAAAATTTCGACCGATATTCAGCTAAATCGGTTTATTGGCAAAAAAATAAACTAATTCCACTAAAATTTAATCTGTGTGTGTTTTCTATACTAAATAAAGATCTAAAAAAAAAAGATCCAATCGGTCTATGTTTTGACTTGGGACCCATTTTCCGAAAAACACTGGTGTAGGGTGTCATATGGTCGGTCTTGACCAACTATAACTTTCTTATTAATTTTTAGATAACACAATTAACATTTTCCAACGTTTGTTGTCTAAAATATATTAAAAAAATATAAAAACACGATTTTGGTCTGATAATGCTGATCAGTAGGGCAAGTACTTTCATGCATCTAAAAATCGAAAATATGTGCCTATAATATGCATCTAAAAATCAAAAATATGCACTTAAAATTCGAAAAATATGCACTTTAAATTTGAAAATATGTATTAAAAATGAATTGCTTTTACTAAAAAAGAGCTTTGTTAACATTAATTAGATTTTTTCAAATACTTTAATTCGCTCTACAATATTAATCAAATGTTTTTGAGTGGACTCAGCTTTTAATTGGAAAATATTTTTTTAATGACACATTTTGTGATAAAAAATTTTAAATGAACAAATTTTCTTTAGAAGTCAAAAAATATTTCTGGAACAAATTTTTTAAATATACAAGTAGAAAGTTTAAAATCGACTTGGACGTAAAAAAATGTTTAAAAATGTTTACTAAAAATATTAAATTTGAAGTCAAATACTTTTTTAGTTATTTTTTAGGTGTAAAATTTTTTTGAGTTTAAAAAATTTTTGAGTCACAAAAATTCTTAGTAAAATATTTTTGTGGCTAACAATCTCTACTAAAACGTGTTAAGCGTTTTGTCCAACACGTGAACTCGGGATAAAACCAATCTTAGTTTCCAGATTTGTTCATAACTTCTTAACTACTGTGCAAATTTCTCTAAAATTCAATACCAATCTGACCTGGAGAATAAATGTTTTTGTATCGGCTTTTCTGAGTCCATTTTTCTGTAAGATATTTTCAAAATTAAAACTTTATTTATGAATCTATTTTTTTTTAGAAACAAATTTCTATTAAAACTGTATCAGAATATAATTTCTATTAGAAAATAATGTTTTTTAAAAGAAATGGTGGATCGGTTTTAGATTATGTTTGTTAGATTAAGTTTTTAAAATGATTTTTGAAAAAATGTTAATGAAAATTAAAAAAAGTGCAATTTATATGAAAATATGCAAAAATATGCATTTACACTAAAATATGCAAAAATATGCAACTACAAATCGATGCCATTTTATTGCAAATTTATTGATTCGGATAGATATTTAATTTATGTTATGTTTAGAGTGCGGAGTAAAAATATGCATTTTCATGAAAGTACTTGCCCTACTGATCAGCATCTGTGGACCAACATCGCAGATCAGCATTTTTGAATCAAAATCGTATTTTAGTATATTTTTTTGTATTTTTTAAATAAAATACTTAACATTTTCCAACTTTTGAGACCAATTTGGATGAAAAATATTTTTTATGTTTAAAAATCAGCATCTGTGGACCAAAATCGCGGTTCTGGATTTTTTTAAATACGTTATTTTTTCAACTTTGACCACTGGTTGCCGACTGAAGATGACTTTCAAAATTTTTTCATAAATTTTCCCAAAATCAGCTCTAACGTGGCTATTGTTTGGCAGGTATTACGAAATGAAATTCGAAAATTTTAATTTGACGGGACGCCCTAATACACATATGAGACATTCCACACTAACTGCACACAAAGTATTTGCACTTGTAAGTAACTAAAATAAACTTTAGGTTTTTGTCAAAAAGTGGGCCATGCCGGTATGATCAATTATTGAAAACTTAAACATTTTTTGCCTAAGTATCTTTATTTCATTATTAAGGCAAATTAAATGATGATGTTGTCTTTAAACTAAAAGTTTTTTTTATGGATTTTTGTATCGATTAAAAAAATAAAAATTGGAAAATTTTTAAACGATGTTCGGAATGTTTCAATTTTAAACTTAAACTTTTTTTATTAAAAAATATAACACAATTTTATTATTTTTTTTATTTAAACAAAAAAAAAAAAACTAAATTGCTTTTTATACTGCTCTGAAATTTTCAGAGATGTGTTTTGCCTTGTTATGGAAATTTTTTTTTAAAAATTGCACTATGCTAATTTTATACAATAATGGGGTATATAACGTATGCGTATGAGTAATAAAAACACTTGCTGAAATTTTCAATATTTGACCATGCCCACTTTGTAACAAAACCTACATTTTATTTTTGTTATTCACAAGTGCCCTACGGGCGAATATTCTGCAATTGATTTCATATTTACACGACTTAACATTTTTTTGTTAAACATTTTTTATTGTAAATTTGTTGTAGTTACTTTTTTTTACTCACCAGTGCTATAATTTGCTTATTTAAAATTATGCTGCCGCAAATAAAATTAATTTTATTTTCACATTGCCACAACAAACAAGTTGAAACCATTTGTTTCACTTCAGAGTTGCCAGGGAACCATAAATCTGAATCCTTAATGATCTTAAAGCACTTTAATCCCTAAAAAAAGTAAAATAAAAATATAATATCAACAAATATTATATTATATAAAATTATATAAAACACGGGGTAGTGATAATTGATTTAATTAAAAAAAAATAAAAAAAAACAAGTGAGTATTGTAAATTCGGCAGTGCCGAATCTTTTATACCATCCAATATCGAGAAAAAATGTGAGTCTTGTTTGGTGGGTGAGGTGGGTACATTAAGAGCACATTATCTTTCGCGATATACTTTTATATTTATACCCAAGACCATAAGACATGTTCGTGCCAAACTTCAGAAGTATATCTCTTTTACTTTGAAATGTATCGTGTCTTCCACAGACGAACGGACAGACGGATATCGCTAGAATGTCTTAAAATCGATCACTGAACAACATATACTTTATGGGGTCCTAGACCGATATTTCGATGCGTTACAAACGGAATGATGAAGTGAAAATACCCCCATACTGTGGTTGGAGGGTATAATGGTATACACAATACAAATTTGTTTTATTTTTATACCCTTCAACTACAGTTTAAAGTATACCCAATTTGTCATTCCGTTTGTAACGCAGCAAAATATCGGTCGGGGACTCCATAAAGAATATTTTTGACCCATGATCGATTCTAAGACATTTTATGAATGTTCGTCCATTCGTCTGTATAAAACACGATTTAGTCGAAAATAAAGGAACTATATTTTTTGTACCAGCTCTTTTTTTTTGGGCGTGGACATAAAATGTAATTTAAATAATGATAAAATTGTATTACTCTATTGCAAAAACCTATATAATTAAATTAGTAAACATTTATTCGCGAGGGCCTCCCTCGTCACTCCCAACTCCGCCCAAAAAAAAAAAAGTTCCAGCTAAATTTGTAAACCCTCCAACCACAGTATGGGGGTATACTCACTTTGTCATTCCGTGTGTAACGCATTGAAATATCGGTTGGGGAGCCCATAATGTATATTATTGATCAGTGATCAATTCTAAGACATTCTAGCGATGTCCGTCCGTCCGTCTGTCCGTCTGTCTGTCCGTCTGTCCGTCCGTCTGTGGAGGACAAGATGCAGTCCAAAATAAAAGAGCTAGACTCCTGAAATTTGGCACGAATATGTCTAACGGAGATGGGCAAAATCGGACCACGGGGGGAAAAGTTTCCCCTTTAAGAACTAAACCAACCTCTGAAAAAAACGCCACTATTTAGATTTTTTCTACTTTTGCTTAGCAAACAAAACACTTTTTATGTCAGAAAAAGTTCCCGGAAAGGTTGCCTCCCACCATCCAAACCGCCCCCCACCAAAACAAAAAGACGCCCCTGTGTTTTGTTCTCTAACGTGTTGGAGGGTACAAAAGATTCGGCACAGCCGAATTTAATACTCTCACTTGTTTTTTTTTTAATATTAAAGGCTATAAAAGGATCAGCAAAGCCGAATTTAACACTCTTTCTCATTTGTTTTTTTATACCCTCCACTCTATATAGAGGGTATATAGTTTGTCATTCCGTTTGTAACACCTCGAAATATTGGTCTAGGACCCCATAAAGTATATATATTCATGATCCTCGATCGATTTTAAGACAATCTATCGATGTCCGTCCGTCCGTCCGTCTGTCCGTCTGTCTGTCTGTCTGTTGAAAACACGCTAACTTTTGAAAGACTTTACGGAGGCT
The DNA here is from genome assembly GCA_963921195.1 of Pegoplata infirma. Taxonomy (NCBI): domain Eukaryota; kingdom Metazoa; phylum Arthropoda; class Insecta; order Diptera; family Anthomyiidae; genus Pegoplata; species Pegoplata infirma. The sequence continues at coordinate 3,643,309 of OY992538.1, read as the reverse complement.
CCTGAAGTTCGGCATATATGTTGGCCATTTACCTGGTCAGGTTGGTATTGCAATCCAGCGAAATCGGTCCAGTGGTTCAAGAGTTATAAGCAAAAGACTGAATTTCGGCAAGGGTTTTTCGTGAATTTAAGAGATAAAAAGCACTATAACTTTCGAAAATCAATTCTGAGGCTGCTGAAGCTTGGCATATATATTTTTCGTTCCTCCAGCCTAGTTCGTATTGAATTTCACCCAAATCGGTCCAGTGGTTCAAAAGTTATTAGCAAAACCGTGAATATCATATTAGCTTCACCTTAAATTCACGTGGTGAAAACCCGTTAAACCTGTTTTAAAACTATTGGTAAGTCACAAAAATATTTTAAAACGTATTTTTGTCACTCAAAAATATTTTTATACCAAAACAAAAAAAAAATACACTCGAAAAAAATTTTACATTAAAAAAAAATGTAAAATTTGAAAAAATTTTACACTCAAAAAAAATTTTACACTCAAAAAAAAAATTTTAGTAATTTTTTTTTGAATGTAAAATTCGAAAAAATTTTACACTCAAAAAAATTTTATACTCAAAAAAAACAGTTTTTTTGTTTTTTCAAAAATTACTAAAAAAAATTTTTTATACACAAAATAAAATATTTCTAATCATAACTGTTATTTTTTTCACGTTAGAAAATTTACTATCACTTAAAATGGGCATTGTGGAGGGTATTCATAGATTCGGCCAAGTCGAATTTAACTTTTCTACTTGTTATCTTTTATTTAATTTCCCCACTTTATATTTAATTTTTTAAAGTCTATTCACAGCAAAAACAAATTTAGATTTTTCTTTATTTCAATATTTTTATGTTAATAAAACAACTAAAATGATTTAATTTGTTACAAAAAAATTATTTAAATATGTATGTATGCAATTGCATATTATTTTTTACAGTTAACTAAACAATATTTATACAAATAATTTAGTTTATTACATACATATATTACGAAAAAAAATTATGCATTTTTTAACAGTAATAATATGAAAATTTACTAAAATAAACTTTTGAATAGAAAACAAGTAGAAAAGTTAAATTCGACTTTGCCGAATCTATGAATACCCTCCACAATGCATTTTTTTTAAAGGGTAGTACATTTTTTAACGTGAAAAAATTAACAATTTTGATTAGAAATATTTTATTTTGAGTAAAAAACTATTTTTTTGTCATTAAAAAAAAAAAAAAAAAATTACTGATTTTTTTTTTTGAGTGTAAAATTTTTTTCGAGTGTAATGGTTTTTTTACTGTAAAAATATTTCTGAGTGAATGCACGTACGTATGTACACAAAATATTGTAATTTTTGAAAAAAAAAAAAAATTTTTTTGTGTACATTTTTTTTTTGAGTGTAAAATTTTTTTTGAGTGTAAAATTTTTTTTGAGTGTAAAATTTTTTTCGAGTGTGTTTTTAAGTTACCAATGCTTTTAAAACTAAACAAGTTTAAAAAGCATTGCTTTAAAATTAAACAAGTTTGAAAAGCATTGTTTAGTTACCACCAATGCTTTTAAAACTTGTTAAAACACGTGGCATTTTAGTTGAAACTAATCTGAAATTCAGGGTTTTGCTTATAACTTTTGAACCACTGGACCGATTGAGCTGAAATTTCAAACCAAACAGACCCGGGGAACGACAAAGATACGTGCTAAGCTTCAGTAGTCTTATTATTGTCTTTCGAAAGTTATCGTGTTTTTTATCTCGTAAATTCGCGAAACACCCTTGCCGAAATTTACTCTTTTGCTCATAACTTATGAACCACTGGACCGATTTGGCTGGATTGCAATACCAACCTGACCAGGTAAATGACAAACATATATGACAAACTTCAGTAGCCTCTGTAAAGTCTTTCAAAAGTTAGCGTGTTTTCTACGGACGGACAGACAGACGGACGGACATCGCTGATCGACTTAAAATCGATCGAGGATCATAAATATATATACTTTATGGGGTCCTAGACCAATATTTCGAGGTGTTACAAACGGAATGACAAACTTATATATACCCTCTATCACTAGAGTGGAGGGTATAAAAAACACTGTTTGTAAATATTTTATTGAAAAAGGTAAATTTTAGCAAAATCGGTTTGCTAATTAGAAAATTACTTAAACTTAAAGAATTAATAAACTTTAAAAAACTTAATCATGAGCAAGGCAATGGAAAATTTAGCTGAAGGATCACAGATAAACATTTTGGAAGAAACCGGCGTTTAAAAAAGTGTTTTTTTCGCAATATTGACTTTTAGACAGTTTTTACCATATTTGTACTCGGAAACCGTATGTCGTAGGAAAAAACTTATAAAAACAATATTGTAGATTTCATTAAATCTCATAGATAGATCTTATACCTCTTTATATCCTATTTACAACATACCTAAGCTTTGGTCATTTCTTAAAATGGCAATTATAAAAAAAAAATCTATTAAAAATGTTTAAAACAATGTTTGAATGCCCTTTTTCCTGGCAAGGACACCTTGGATTTTCGAAAACAATATATTGTCGAAAAGTTGAGAATGTACTTTTAACTCTATTAAAATTTCAGAGTTGTGTTTTTTTCGTATTGTTGAGCAATAAATTTTCAAATTCGTTAGAGAGCCAAATATTTTATTTTTTTTCAAAATTTTTGCAAGCTTTACCACCAACTTTGAAAATTTATTGCTCGACAACAACAAAAATTACATCCCTGAAATTTTGACAGCGTTAACAGGACATTATAAACTTTAATATGAAGTTTAGTCTTAGTGTCCTTGCCAGGAAAAATGAACATTACAATGTGGTTTTTAAACATTTTTGTGGAAATTTTTTTGGATATTTTTAATTTGGACTTAAAGAACCCATCGGAACTGCGCCTATGGGGTCTCAAATGTGTAGGAACTTAACCCTTATGTGTGTGGACAGGTACCTGGGTACCTATTGCGTTTTCAAAAGCAAAAAAGTTGCTGATATTACAATTTTTTTTTTTGGGTGTAGGATTTTAAAAAATATATGAAAAGGGTAAAACCAGAGTAAAATTCTAATATTATATCATTAACCATCGATTTTTTGTACAATACAAGACAAAAAATTAGATTTCTCATACAATTTGCATGAAGGTACCCAGGTACCTATCCACCCTATAGAAGGTTTTTTTTTTCCGCACACATAAGGGTTAAGTATAATTACATTTTTCCCATTATCTACACCATTTACAGATGTAATTCGAAAAAGATCAATTGTAATTCGAAGATTCTATTTGTAATTCGAAGATTCTATTTGTAATTCGAAGATTCCATTTGTAATTCGAAGATTCCATTTGTAATTCGAATACTCCAATTGTAATTCGAAGATTCCAATTGTAATTCGAATACTCTAGTTGTAATTCGTAAAAGATCAATTGTAATTCGTAAAAGATCAATTGTAATTCGTAAAAGATCAATTGTAATTCGTAAAAGATCAATTGTAATTCGAAAAAGATCAATTGTAATTCGTAAAAGATCAATTGTAATTCGTAAAAGATCAATTGTAATTCGAAGATTCCATTTGTAATTCGTAAAAGATCAATTGTAATTCCTAAAAGATCAATTGTAATTCGAAAAAGATCAATTGTAATTCGAAAAAGATCAATTGTAATTCGTAAAAGATCAATTGTAATTCGTAAAAGATCAATTGTAATTCGTAAAAGATCAATTGTAATTCGAAAAAGATCAATTGTAATTCGTAAAAGATCAATTGTAATTCGAAAAAGATCAATTGTAATTCGTAAAAGATCAATTGTAATTCGTAAAAGATCAATTGTAATTCGAAGATTCCAATTGTAATTCGAAAAACATCAACTGAATTTACATTGATAATTTACGAAATACAATTGGAATCTTCGAATTACAATTGATCTTTTACGAATTACAATTGATCTTTTACGAATTACAATTGTTCTTTTTCGAATTACAATTGATCTTTTACGAATTACAATTGATCTTTTTCGAATTACAATTGATCTTTTACGAATTACAATTGATCTTTTTCGAATTACAATTGATCTTTTACGAATTACAATTGATCTTTTACGAATTAAAATTGATCTTTTTCGAATTACAATTGATCTTTTTCGAATTACAATTGATCTTTTACGAATAACAATTGATCTTTTACGAATTACAAATGGAATCTTCAAATTACAATTGATCTTTTACGAATTAAAATTGATCTTCGAATTACAATTGATCTTTTTCGAATTACAATTGATCTTTTACGAATTACAATTGATCTCTTTCGAATTACAATTGATCTTTTACGAATTACAATTGATCTTTTACGAATTTCAATTGATCTTTTACGAATTACAATTGAGCTTTTACGAATTACAATTGAAATCTTCGAATTACAAATGGAATCTTCGAATTACAATTGGAGTATTCGAATTACAAATGGAATCTTCGAATTACAAATGGAATCTTCGAATTACAAATACACCATTTACAGATGTAATTCGAAAAAGATCAATTGTAATTCGAAGATTCTATTTGTAATTCGAAGATTCCATTTGAAATTCGAAGATTCCATTTGTAATTCGAAGAATCCATTTGTAATTCGAATACTCCAATTGTAATTCGAAGATTCCATTTGTTATTCGAAGATTCCAATTGTAATTCGTAAAAGATCAATTGTAATTCGTAAAAGATCAATTGAAATTCGTAAAAGATCAACTGTAATTCGTAAAAGATCAATTGTAATTCGTAAAAGATCAATTGTAATTCGTAAAAGATCAATTGTAATTCGAAAAAGATCAATTGTAATTCGTACAAGATCAATTGTAATTCGTAAAAGATCAATTGTAATTCGAAGATTCCATTTGTAATTCGTAAAAGATCAATTGTAATTCGTAAAAGATCAATTGTAATTCGAAAAAGATCAATTGTAATTCGAAAAAGATCAATTGTAATTCGTAAAAGATCAATTGTAATTCGAAAAAGATCAATTGTAATTCGTAAAAGATCAATTGTAATTCGTAAAAGATCAATTGTAATTCGAAGATTCCAATTGTAATTCGTAAATTATCAATGTAAATTCAGTTGATGTTTTTCGAATTACAATTGGAATCTTCGAATTACAATTGATCTTTTACGAATTACAATTGATCTTTTACGAATTACAATTGATCTTTTTCGAATTACAATTGATCTTTTACGAATTACAATTGATCTTTTTCGAATTACAATTGATCTTTTACGAATTACAATTGATCTTTTTCGAATTACAATTGATCTTTTACGAATTACAATTGATCTTTTACGAATTACAATTGATCTTTTACGAATTACAATTGATCTTTTTCGAATTACAATTGATCTTTTTCGAATTACAATTGATCTTTTACGAATTACAATTGATCTTTTACGAATTACAAATGGAATCTTCGAATTACAATTGATCTTTTACGAATTACAATTGATCTTTTACGAATTACAAATGGAATCTTCGAATTACAATTGATCTTTTACGAATTACAATTGATCTTTTACGAATTACAATTGATCTTTTTCGAATTACAATTGATCTTTTACGAATTACAATTGATCTTTTTCGAATTACAATTGATCTTTTTCGAATTACAATTGATCTTTTACGAATTACAATTGATCTTTTACGAATTACAATTGATCTTTTACGAATTACAACTGGAGTATTCGAATTACAATTGGAATCTTCGAATTACAATTGGAGTATTCGAATTACAAATGGAATCTTCGAATTACAAATGGAATCTTCGAATTACAAATAGAATCTTCGAATTACAAATAGAATCTTCGAATTACAATTGATCTTTTTCGAATTACATCTGTAAATGGTGTAGAATCTTCGAATTACAATTGATCTTTTTCGAATTACATCTGTAAATGGTGTAGTTTAAATTTACATAAAATTGACTTACTTTGTTTTCCTTAGTTTTAAGCAAAATATGAACTTAAACAAATGAAAAAAAAAAATAGTTTTTCTCAAAATAAATTTTATTTTCTCATTTTTAATTCACATTTTTTGGGTGTTGTAATTTTTTTTTTTCAAAACTTTAAATCTTCATCATTTTAACTAATCAACGAAAAAGAAAATGAGAATTACTATTTTCATTTTCTTAAAACCAAAAATTTTAGTTACTTGGGTTTGAAACTTGGATAATAATTTACCTCGTGGTGAATAAACCCGTTTTTCACCAGGTGGTAAATGAAAAGTATGTTAACATAATTATTTTCCAACAAAAAAAAATTTTCATCAATTTTTTTTTTTATAAAATTTTTTTGTTTTTTTTTTTTCATCAAATTTTTTTTTCCATCAATTTTTTTTTCATAAAATTTTTTTTTTTCATAAAATTTTTTTTTTCATAATTTTTTTTTTTCATAAATTTTTTTTCCGTCAATTTTTTTTCATCAATTTTTTTTTTATCAATTTTTTTTTTTTAATAAAATTTTTTATTTTTTTTAATCAAATTTTTTTTTAACAATTTTTTTTTTTCATCAAATTTTTTTTAACAATTTTTTTTTTCATCAAATTTTTTTATCAAATTTTTTTTATCAATATTTTTTTTTTTTAATTTTTTTTGTATCAAAAAAGAATTTTTTTTTATTCATTTTTTTTTTTTATAATTTTTTTTTTCATTAATTTTTTTAAGGTTCAAGACGCCCAGGAAGACCCAACAGCACTTGGAAGAGATCTACACATAGTGAACATAGATCCAGAGGAAAGTGGCAGGAGATCAAACAAATTGCACTAGACAGACAAGGAGCTTAAAATATTTTTCATGAGTATTGTGGTAGTATTTTAGCTGTATCATATAATGTTCAATGTTTAATAATTATTTAAGGAATAAAAAAAAAATAAAAATTTTTTAATTCAAAAATTTTTCTATTCATCAAAAATTTTTTTTTTTATAAAAATTATTTTTACAATTTTTTTTTAAACATTAAACTTTTTTATCATTATTTCGTTTTTCGTGAAAAAAAAATCATTTTTTTCACTTTTTTTAACAAAACTGATTTTTCATCAAGTCTAAGCTTTTCACATAAAAATTTTCGATTTCAAATGTACATAAAACAAGTGAGTGTTTATTTCTTCGGTGCCGAATCTTTTATACTCTACAAAAATGTAAAAACACTTTTTTACACTTATTTTTGCACTCTTTTACCAAATGTACAGCTCTTTTGATTTTTTAATGGGGTCCTCGACTGTTATTTCAATTCGTTTTGCATTGAATTGCAAAGCAATATAACATTATTTTTTCTAAAAAAAAACTTTGCTTTGGCAAATACACCCAAATCTTTCGCAAAACATTATCATGATTTAATGTTTTGGGCAAGAGTACAAAATTCACAGGCATTTTTTCTTACGTCTTACGGTTTTCGAGGTAAAAAATATCTAAAAGTCAATATTGCCAAAAAAAATTGCGTTTTCAAACTCCAATATTTTCCGTAAGTATTGCATAAGTATTGCAAAACTTTGATCAGAATTTCAGAAAAACTTCTTATACTTTAGCTATGAAAAAAAAAAAATTACCTCTTTTATGGCTTTTTCAGAATATACCGGCGCTATGGTCATTTTATAAAATGGTAAAACCATACATACGGCCACATAATATATCAAAGAATTTCCCGTTGAACTTCCCGCTGATGAAATACCAAATATTAAATATAATTCACTTGTTGTCAATGTAAAATCATGTAACATTGAGGACACCAATCCCAATGAATACACCTTATTAACACTAGCCACACAATTGTGATATTCTTGCACCATACCGATAAGGCTACGCAAACGGTCGATTTGTTGCTTCTCAGTTAATCTCGACGAACGTATAAATTTCTTTCGCAATAACTTTTGTAAAAGACGAAAACGTATGCTTAGTATTTCGGCCAAATTCATATGAGCGTACCCAGTTAAATGTGGGCCACCTGTTACCGCAGTATACGCCATTCCCACCATCAGATTTACCACATACTCCTGGCCATGTAATGCTTGGGAAACCGCCGCGATAATAACGGTTATATAAATAATGGCCACCGATGTTAGAACGATAATGTGTTTCTTTAATAATTTCTCATAGTGAAGAGAACACGAATAATCCTGTATTAATTTTTTATCCAAATCGTCCAGACACTGATACAGCTCCAAATGTGTCTTGGTATTAGAGAGCATTGTTACAACCGTTACAAGATACATAAATACCGACATTGTCATTTCCAAATATATTATGGTTTTAATAAGACTATCGAGTTTATCGATGCGAGGATCTTGCAATTTAATAAACATACTTCCCACCAGGGTACCAATAACACAAAGCACTGCCAAAATAGTGTAGAGCAAAGATTTACGATTGCATATAAAATGAGTCTTTTGTTTCATAATGCCAGTGCATCCCAAATAAAATAGTATGTGACACAACACTTTGCAGCAATCATAAATTGTATTTGAATGTCCTAAAAATTTCTTTAATACCACCATAATGCGAAAATGAATGCGTTTTAAATGTTTAAATGGCCGGCCACTAAAAGCCAACTAAATTTCATTTGGTGTCCTGTATGATTCCAAAGCTTATAAAAATGGTGCAGTCGATGTGAGTGAGTGTGTGTGTTGGCTGTAGTGTTCACATATGAACAACACATAGATATCTACCCATACATAGTTGTTTTAGTAGATTTTGTGTGGTAGAGATTACATTATGATTAACTTAACCACTTAATTTGATGGAATGTTTTATAATTTTGTCTGTTTGACATTATTTTGGACGATATAATCAGTGCTTTACTGATATCTATAGATAATAAATCGTGTATGTGCGTATGAGTATGATGTGGTCTGCTCATCAATTGAATTGGTAAATTATAATTAAGATAATGACCAGTGATAGACTTTAATTATATTTTTTTGAAATTTACCCAATTTATAGTAGGAAACTAGATTTCTACTATGAAATGAATAATTTTACTCTGTGTGCAGTGCTGCCAATTAATTTGGTAGAAATATAGTTCGTTTTTGGTTTAAAAAATCGTCATATAGTAAATAAATATAATGGTGGTAAAATCTACCCGGGCTCTGCTGGACGGACAACAAAGAGCAGCTTGCTTAGAGATCATGGGTGTCATGAGTACTACACCAGACGCACCTCTTAACGCTATGTTGGATATGCTTTCCTTATATCTGCATATCCAAGGGGTAGCAATGAAGTTACCCAGCAAAAAAAGTGCGGAGTACTTCTCAGTGGAGTGCTTTAAAACTACAACAAATGTAATGAAATACAACAAAAATAACAAAAAACACAAGAAAAAAACACACAAACAGTTTTTTCTACTCCATAAAAAGTTGTTATTCAGCACTTAACTCATTACCTTCCGCGACACTCCCATACAAAAGTAAGTAGATATTCAGTAGATAAGAAGTACTCCGAGCTTTCAAACAACTTCCAACTACTTCCACGGAGTAGTTCTTATCTACTGAATATCTACTTACATTTGTATGGAGGTGTCGCGATAGGTAATGAGTTAAGTGCTGAATATCTATGTATTCTGGAGTAGAAAAAACTGTTTGTGTGTTTTTGTCTTGTGTTTTTTGTTATTTTTGTTGTATTTCATTACATTTGTTGTAGTTTTAAAGCACTCCACTGAGAAGTGGTAATGACTTTTTTTGCAGGGTACATGCATTTAAACAAAAATGAATTAATTTAGTTTTAGGCCTTTTTTGTTGGCAAACTTTGATTGTTAGCATGCATCAAAACGAAAAAAACGACACGTTAACTTCCATAAATTTCTCAATTTAATTTAGCATCGTTTGGAATAGTTTTTTAAAATATTACACATTTTCGATGAAATATTAATAAAATTGGCTTATTAAATGCAATTTAGCGTGAAAGAAACACAAAAATATTTATCTTTTTTATTAATACCAAAGAGAGCCATTAACAATAAGAGAATCATTCACAATGTATGAAAGTTAATATTTAACTTCTAAAATTTTGTGCGTTAACACTGACTTGAACTTTGTGTGGTAGAACAGTGATAATTATGCCAACAAAATACGCCTTTTATACAAAAAAAATATATTTGTTGCGTTTGTTACACCAGAAATAAACAAATACAACTGTATGTATCACTTACAATTTTTGAGGAATTTTGTTTAAAAAAACCTCTTGTATTCTTTGGAATAAATCAGACTTCAACTTTACATACAGAAACAAAATTTACAAATTTGGTAGGTCAAATTTACAAATAAATTAGGTACACAGAAAAAAATATTGATGCAACAAATTTGAGTAATCACTTGTTTAAATTTAAAAACAAAAATTGAGTAATTTTTTAATTGACCCAATTAAAAATTTACTTAAAAATTTTAAAAAGAATTTAATTAAATAATTTAATAAAAATTTAATAGTTTTTTAATTTTTTTCAAACTCTCATAGTTTTTTGAATTCTCGTTGAGTTTATAGTTTTTTGTGCATGTATATGAAAGTTTGTAATCGTCTTTATAAAATTTTCCTATGTTTTTGAAACATAAATGTAGGAAATAATTATGACACACTTTAATGTATTTCCATATTTAAAACAATTCATTTATTTATTAAAAGTTTATTAAATTAAAGTTAAACCTAAAACACAACTTTCACATATTAAACCAAGCGACAACTATTCCGTACGTCTTTCGCATAGCGAGGCAGTTTAATGACTGTCCTCTTCTACGTTCAAACTTCAACTCTCTACTCTTCGTTTGCAAAATACTTTGTCCGTCTGTTTTAATTCCGTCTGTCCGCCAATATCGTCTCATACTGTCTCTGTCTAAAATATTACACCTTAGCCTCAGAATACCATTCCCACATAAATATGTTTGGTTAAGTTTGAAAAAAAAACATGTTTATGTTTTTTTTTTTTTTTTTTAAATTTAAAACTTTTTAAACTTGAAAAAAATAAATATATAAATTTTGAGTAAATTTTTAATTGTGTCAATTTAAAATTTACTCAAATTTTTTTTCAAACATTTAATAAATTTTTATTAAAAATTTACTCAATACTATTAAATCGTTTACTGGTGAAAAATTGAGTAATTTTTTACTCAATAGTATTAAAAATTTACTCAAATATTTTTTTTATTTTTTTCTGTGTAGGATCACTTTGCGGAATAAAGTTTTAAATTACAACAAATCTCAATGATAGTCTTGTTTTTGGGACAGAACCTATTTTCTTTTGTGGGGTTGTGTTATTATCGTAAACAAAATGGAGTTAAAAGTTGTGTACAGTGTTTATAGCAACTGCTTTTATGATATACACTAAAAATAACCTTGTAAAACTACAAGTATAGTTTGTACCTTTTTTTTTGCTACCTCCTCTTTGATAACAATTTCTTGTAATTTTACAAGCTTTATACCAATAATTTTGTTATTTTACAAGCTTTCTACCAATAAAATTATAAATTTACAAATTTTTTGACGCAATAAAACTTACACTTGTAGGTTTCGTATTTTACTAGACTTTTTGCTACCTCCTATTTTACGAGAATTCCTAGTAAAAAATTACAGGGTTTTTCGTAATCCGTTTTTACCAATAAAATTGTAAATTCACAACTTTTTTGGCGCAATAAAACTTACAAGGAAATGTCGTGAATTTACTACATTTTTTTTGTAAAAAATCTTGGAGTTTTGTAAAATTAAAAAAAAAAATGCTAAATTTCGATCGAAAATTTTTTATTGAAAAACAAGGAAAACTGTTAAATACACCGCTTAACAGTCATTTTCCGGTTTGAATTCTGGTGATCAATTTTAGTAGACTTTGATCTCCTGATTCCAAATCTGTACTCCAAATTTTTCCATCACGTCAAGATTTTTAGTTATTCACGGTTAAAAATGCGAAAAATTACGATTTTTGCATTATTTGAAAGCCTGCAAAGCAGCCATTGAGTGGAATACAAATCTGGTATAAAGCGCAAAAGTATAATTTGGCTATGGTCTCCAACTTAGGTTAGGTTAGGTTAGGTTGTAAGTGGCTGCTGACGTTTTACGTCAACACACGTAGACTCTGAGGTCCATTGTGATACCACGGGATCGTAATAGGTTTCCCTACTAGTCCCTGTCGTTAAACCAGTTTGAGCTTCTTATGAAACTCCTTAGATGTTGAATTTTGACATCCGACAAATCTGAAAGATCGTACAGCTCCCTAGATCCCAGTGAAGCAAGTCGCTGACCAGAAAGTGCCGGGCAATGGCAAATAAAGTGTTCGATAGTTTCCAACTCCTCTTCATCCATGCAACTTCGGCAAAAGTCATTCGACGGCACATTTAACCGCCCTGCGTGCTTCCCTATAAGACAGTGTCCGGTAATTATAGAAACCACCGTTGAAATCTCTCCTCTTGGAAGCGATATCAGCTCACTTGTGCGCCCCTGATTAAGAGAAGGCCAAATCAGTCGTGTTGTCTCACACGTCCATCCATTTGCCCATCTTTGATTAGTCTCCGTCGCAGAACAAAGCCGTAGGTTTTGCTTGCAAGTTTCTAGAGGCATACCAACACATTCCAATTCTGTTGGAACCTGTAAGGTAGTTCCTAGTCTTGCAAGCTCATCGGCTTTGCAATTCCCTGGAATGTCTCTGTGCCCTGGGACCCATATGAGTCCTATGTTAAACTGCTTGGCCATCTCATTTAAAGACGTGCGGCAGTTAAGGGCAGATCTTGTTTTCAGAAACATTGAATCCAGGGACTTGACCGCGGCTTGACTGTCAGTATAGATGTTGACTGCGGTTGTAGACAAGACATTGCAGCTCAACCAGTCAGCCACTTCCTTTATTGCCAGCATCTCTGCCTGGTAGACACTGCAATGATCTGGCAATCTACAAGCCAGGCTCAATCCAAGCTCTTCCGAATAGACCCCAAAGCCCACTTGTTCGTGCAGCCTCGATCCATCTGTGTAAAAATTTATGGTAGCTCCACTTCCCGGAGTATCCCCCATCCAAGACTCCCTGGATGGTATCATAGTGGTAAAGTGGCGCTCAAAGAGGCTCACAGAGGGAGCACAATCCACATTTTGTGGTATTGTTATCTTTTTCAAGATCGCGCTATGGCCACAATCGCTTCTCCTCCATTGCAGCGTGCTATTAAGTCGAATTGCCGACGCAGCTGCATACTGCCTACCCAATATGTCCAAGGGTATCAGGTGAAGGAGGATTTCTAATGCAGCCGTAGGTGTAGTACGAAGAGCACCAGTGATGCACATTGACGCCATTCTCTGTACCTTCGTGATAAAGACACAGTTCGATTTTGTTTCTAAAGCAGGCCACCAGACAATGATTCCATACAGCAAAATTGGACGCACCACTGCTGTATAGATCCAATGAACGACTTGAGGGCTAAAACCCCATCGTTTTCCAATGGCCCTTTTACAGGAATACAAAGCAATCGTTGCTTTTCTCACCCGTTCCTCAATATTACGCCTGAAATTCAGCTTCCTATCTAGAAATACTCCAAGATACTTGGCTCCATCTGAGAAGGTGATTTCAGTACCGTCCAGAGAAATAGGATCAAAAGCAGGAATCTTATTTTTCCTTGTAAATAAAACAAGCTCTGTTTTACTAGGATTAACTCCTAGACCACAGTCTCTTGCCCATTTAGACAGATCTTTCAGAGAACCCTGAAGAATGTCCCGCAATGTTGGCAGATGCTTCCCCTTTACCGCTATCGCGACATCGTCAGCATATGCGACAACATGACAACCACGTGCTTCTAGAGATAGTAGCATTGAATTCAGTGCCAGGTTCCAAAGAAGCGGCGAAAGAACACCTCCTTGTGGTGTCCCCCTATTGACAAATCGAGATATGACGGACGCTCCCAATTCAGACGTTATACGTCTACTGGCAAGTAGGCTTTCCACCATTAAAACGATTTCACGCTTGACTCCCAGACCAGACAATGCCAATATTATCGATTCTGGGATGACATTATTAAAAGCCCCCTCAATATCAAGAAAGGCCACCATAGTGTACTCCTTTACCGAAAGCGATCTCTCGATGGTACCAACGAGCTCATGAAGAGCTGTTTCCGTTGATCGTCCCTTGCTGTATGCATGTTGCTTTGTCGAAAGCAACCTCGGGTCAATCACTCTACGCAAATATGAGTCTATCATTCGTTCCATTGTCTTTAACAAAAAAGAAGACAGACTAATTGGTCTGAAATCCTTCGGAGCTGTGTGGGAACTTTTCCCAGCCTTCGGGATAAATACGACTCTGGTATCCCTCCATTTTAAAGGAATGTACGACCAGTTGATGCGTGCTGTGTATAGATTATACAGCAACGGGGCTATATAGTCCGACACTTGCTGCAACTCAGCCGGGATTATACCATCAGGTCCCGGGGATTTATAGGGCCTGAAGCTTTTTATCGCCCAGATTAATGTTGGCATATTTATTATTTCCGAAGCAATTTCAGATGCTTGGGCGTCAGAACGTTCCAAAGCTTGAAACGGCGTCATGGAATTGCCCGGAAAATGCGTGTTTAAAAGGAGATCCAGCGACTCTCCACTGGAGGAAGACCACACCCCATTAGGATCTTTCAGGTATCCCAGGGTGCAAGGAGAAGAAGCCAGAACCTTGCGCAGCCTGGATGCCTCAGAAACGTCTTCTATGTTTCCACAGAAGTTTTTCCAAGAATCACATTTTGCATTTCTGATCATCTTTTTATAACTCTTAAGTTGCAGCCTGTATGCAGACCAGTCCTCGTCCGCTCTTGAAAATTTAGCCTTATTAAAGAGCTTTCTGCAGGAATCTCTGCTCGTCTGCAACTCACCTGACCACCAAGGTGGCTTTTTTTCCCTCTAGGCTTTGCAGAAGGGCAAGACGCATCCAGGCACCTATTACAAACATTTGTTATATGGTCAACCAGACAGTCAATTTGCGCCAAACTATGTGGTTTAGATAAGGGTACTTCATCCAAAAGCAAAGAAAAAGTCTCCCTATATTTCACCCAGTTTGTTCTCCTCAGATTTCTAGAGACTGTCTCAACCGGGGCACGCTCCCTGAGTAAAAACTCAATGTAGCGATGATCTGAGAAAGAATGCTCTTCCAAAACTCTCCAGTCATCAATTCTATCAGACAATGTATCTGATACAAGTGTTACGTCAAGAACCTCTTGCCGCGTACTTGTAACGAAAGTTGGTTCACCACCCTTGTTACAAATATAGAGGTTAGTGCTTAACAAAAACTCCAAAAGTGATTCGCCTCTATCATTTGTGTCTGTACTTCCCCATATCGAATGATGTGCATTAGCATCACAACACACTACTAACTGGTGTCCCCTAGATTCAGACTCCCGAATTAGACCGACAACCTTCTCCGGGGGTATTGACCCCGGATTAGGAAAATACGCAGGGGCGAGCCAAATAGACTTCCCATGAAGCTCTAAGCTAGCCGCTGTAACATCCATATCACTAAAAGTTGATAAAAAGAATATATTTAAGCCATTTTTTGCCAAGATGCAGGCAAACTTAGAAAACAATTTTTTTCTAATTATTGCATTTGGGTTACAATTGCGTTTTAAAATGACTTTGTAAAAATTATCATTTTTATAAAAAAGATAAGGTAGGTACCTTAGTTTTTTTTTAATTTTTCAAAGAAAAACTAAAAAAAATAAATATTTTACAAATTTAAGTTTTCTGTGTTATTTTTCGTATAAACCGGAAGATATATTTAATGGGTTTAAAACTCTATAAGAAAGAATGAGATTTTGTCTAAATTTTGAGCTAATCACACTAAAGATTGATCATCTGGTTTTTGTTTTAGAGCCTTTAAAAAATGGTGCTTTTTCTAATTTTTTTCACAGTGTTTTTTTAAAATACGTGTTTGGCCAATAATAGTGCAACAACTTAAAATTTTTTTGATCATAAATTTGAGATCATAGTTCAATTCTACTCTAACGCTTTATACCAGATTTTTATTCCACCCAGTAGCTGCTGTGCAGGCTTTCAAAAAAGGCAAAAATCGCGTTTTCGCATTTTCAACCGCGAATAATTAAAATTCTAGACGTGATGGAAAAATTTGGAGCACAGATTTGGAATCAGCGAGTCAAAATCTTTAAAAATTTTGTATCAAACTTCAAACCGGAGTCAAAAACCTTCGATTTGTTGAGCGGTGATAATTGTAAATGGAAATTATGAGACCTTTTGTAGTAATAATTGCAATAGTAATAATTTTTATACCCTCCACTCTAGTGATAGAGGGTATATATAAGTTTGTCATTCCGTTTGTAACACATCGAAATATTGGTCTAGGACCCCATAAAGTATATATATTCGTGATCCTTGATCGATTTTAAGTCGATCTAGCGATGTCCGTCCGTCCGTCCGTCCGTCCGTCTGTCTGTCTGTCTGTCCGTTGAAAACACGCTAACTTTTGAAAGACTTTACGGAGGCTCCTGAAGTTTGACATATATGTTCTTCATTTACCGGGTCAGGTTGGTATTGCAATCCAGCGAAATCGGTCCAGTGGTTCAAAAGTTATGAGCAAAATAGTAAATTTCGGGAAGGGTATTTTTCGAATTTACAAGATTAAAACCACTATAACTTTCGAAAGACAATTCTGAGTGGACTGAAGCTTAGCATATATATTTGCTGTTCCCCAAGGCTGTTTGGTTTTGAATTTCAGCAAAATCGGTTCAGTGGTTCAAAAGTTATAAGCAATGCACTGAATTTCAGATTTGTTTCACCTTAAACTGTTGAAAACTCGTTAAACAAGTTTTAATAGCATGGTGAAATACCAGTTTTGTAAAACTTCCCAGGCAGAAAAATACAAACGGGAGAGCGCTGGCAAAGTACCTTTTATGGTCGCTTGTGTGCTCGGAAAGCACCACAGTTTAGTACTCTCCCAGCGTCCAAAATGATAACCACGGTAAACGGTATGCCATTGCTATTTTAAAGCGCTTTGAAAGCGCTTTAAAAACAAAAACTATGGTACTATAATAGCACTTTTAGAACAAAAAATGGGATGTATCTAAATTGTATACATAAGTCCACAAGACATAACTCTTTTTGGTGTTTATTTGAATAAAGAAATTTATTAAATTAGGATAAAAAAATTTATTGACTCATTTATTAGGATAAAAAAAATTTGAACAAACTTTGAACAATTTTCTAAGTCCCGGAAAAAAATTGTTTGCAGTTTTCTTTGCGTTTTGGAATAAAAAATTTATTAAAATGCTTTTAGGAAAAAAAATTGGAAAATTCACGAAAAAAAGTGGTGTATTGAACCGAAACGGGTATGTATCCGGAGTTTAAGGGTGATGTATCCGGAGTTTAAGATACTTTCTCACGAAAGAAACAGGTGTTTTTATATAAAAGGTGTCAAGTTTGTAATATGTAGGTCATTGTGTAGAAGTGACATATCACGAGAACTATCAAGGACCGGCACTTATCCTGCAGGGAAATAAAAAATATTCCAATTGTTATGAAAATTAATAAATTTTAATAAAAAGTTTATACTTTGAACGGATTTAAATAGAAAAACATTGGCAAAGCGCTTGGAAAGCACTTTTTCGAATTCATACTACCTTCTACACAAAAAATAAAGTGCTTTGCCGAGACTTTTTCTTTGGAACGGTTGGCAGTTTCTGCCTGGGTTGTTGTTGTTTGTTTTCTTGTCGTGGGGTGCAGTTTAGTTGTTAGACAAGTAAATATTTGTTATTGTTAGTGTAACTGTATGTAACGGGAAAAAATCAAATAAAGTATGTGTATGATTGAATGTTAATTTGTTTTTGGTTTTTAAAGAAAAGGATGGTAATATAAAAAGAGGAAAATATGTGAAATAGTTTTTTTTTTGTATTACATATATGTAGGTATAAAACAACAAAAATATTTTACAAAGTAATTTGTTACTCAAAGAATTTGTACACTAAAAAAAATTTACACTCAAAAAAAATTTACAGTTAAAAAAAAAAATGTTACACTCAAAAAAAAAATTTACACATTATTATTTTTTTCAATGAAATGGCAGACTCAAAAAAATGTTGACAGTCAAAAAAATTGTACACTCAAAAAAATTTGATTGATTAAAAGAAAGTTTGACTCAAAATAATATATATTTCTAATAAAAAATTTGTAATGCAATTTTTTTAAATTTTTTTTAGAAAATTACTATCAGATAACATTGTGGAGGGTATTCATAGATTCGACCAAGTCGAATTGAATTTTTCTACTTGTTAGTATATTTGTTAGGGTGGTTAGACCGGTTTTTCGTGGATTGCAACGGTCGGTTTTTTTTTAATCTTAACTATTCGAAAACCGGCTAGACCGGTTTTTTGACTGTCGAAACTCGGTTTTTAAATCAACCGTTTAAAAGCAGTTTATATTTTTTTTAAGTGTAATTCGATTACTAAAAAAGATGTTAAAAATCCCAACTTAACACATAAAATTCCAATTGTATTTAAAAATTTTCTTTTTTTTTCAAAATTTTCTAAAGCTTTTCACATAATTGCCCAGTCAGAAAAATACAATCGCAAAAGCGTTGTGAAAGCGTTGTGGACGGTTGTACGAATGATAACATCGATCTACGCTAGGTTTAAAGCGCTTTAAAAGCGATGTAAAAAAGTGCTTTGAGAACGTTTTTTTAAAGTCATCAAAGCGCTTTAAAAACCCAAAGTAAAGAATTTCTGTTTTAGTTTGGGTATAATAATTTGTGTGATACAAAGTGAAATCCGAAAAAAAAAAAAATTTAATTCAATTTCTGCTTGGGTGCATTTGTGTTAATTTTTTCAAAAATTTTTCGTTTATATTTCAAAATGTTCTACATGGTTTTCAGTAATTTTTATTTGTATTTAAGAAATTTTCATTTCCTTTGCAATTTGTACAAATGGAAACCTCCGATATGCAATTGAAAATTTCTGAAACATAAATGGAAATTTTTGAAATATAAATGAAAATTTTTTAAATATAAATGAACATTTTTGAAAAATAATTAGAAAATTTTTAAATACAATTGAACATTTCTAAAACACATTAAGAAATTCCTGAAATATAATCGGATTTTAAATACAATTTGTATTTTCTGAAATAGCATTTGAAATGGTGTAGACCGATTTTGTTGATAATCTCTGCTTTATAATGGCCGTGGTCGTCATTGTTTACCTTATTTTGCATAAAAACAGGAAAAACCGGTTCAACCAGTTTTTTGTCAATTTAATAAACCGAAACCGGTTTTTTTAAAAATGCTGATTTTCGAACTATTCGAAAGCCGGTTTTTGAAAAAAAGTCGAATTATTGATCACCCTAATATTAGTAAAAAAATTTTAAACATATAAATATAATAATATAGAATCGCTGATAAAGCTAAAATGCAGAAACTATTACTATACTCAGAAATTGTTACTTTATTTACAATTTTTCGAACTTAAAAAGTTATTCAATTATCAACTTTACATTTTCAGAAAAACATTTGTATTTCAATCCAATTAGTGTGGATTTTTAATTGTGAATAAGGGGAAAAAAGTCACCTTATTTGTATTTAATTCGTTTACGATTTAATCACTTTGTAAATTGTTTTTTATGAAATTTCATTAAAAATATTCCCTTCTCACACTGACTATTCCACACAGATACATAAACATGCAATTTGAATCTTACATACATATGTACGTTATATAAACGCTAATGTATCCGCTAATTAAAATTATCACTTCCTTTTGTGGTACGAGAACTATAAGAAAAACTCTGTGTAAATGTATTTTTTTTTTTTTTTTTCATTTTTATCATCTACAGTACTGTTTGTTCTGGTATGCCATTTTTTTCTTCTAGTTGTGTTATTTTCTTTTTTTTTTATCTATTTTTACTTTTTATAACATTTTTATGGCCAAGAAAAATGATTTCGCTCATTAATTTACGCTAATAACAGGCAAAGAAAATGTACGAAATGAAGCCACACAATTCAAAACTAAACAGAACTCAACTGAACAGAAGCAAAGTAACAACAACAAAAACATCTACCAAATATCCTCCTGGTCTTACAACTTACAGATACTAAAGTAGATGATGATGATGATGATATAAGAAATGCAGTCATATGACTGGGTGTTCGTTACCATCCAGCCAGTTAGTTCAATACAATAACAAAAAGAAGAAGAAGAAACAAAAAAACAACAAACAACATTCAATAGGATGCGCTAGGGGACATTAATTAAAAATGGTCACCCTGAGGCATAAAACAAGTGGCTGTAAATTAAAGTTAGATTGTTGAAGTAAAGTTAATGAATGGACGAACAGATGGACGGACTTACAAAAAACTAAACTGACTATAGGAAAGTTTTTAAAATGAAAAAAAAAAATATACGAAGCATATCAATGTTAAGTAAATATACCTATATAAAAATGTTTTAACCCGATGAAAAATGTTCGTATATGAGTACATATACGAGGATATATGTATTGCTACATATATTAAGTTATACGACCATATATGAACCATTAGACAAGCATTTTGTTGTATGACAAAAGGGTTCTTCTTCCGATTTTGAACTTCAGGGCAATTTTTTTTTCTTTTAGTCCTAAAACTTATGCTGTACAAATCGGATTAAATTAACCCGTGGCGCCCGGCGATCAAAGTTTTGGATTTTTGAAAGTTTTTGGAAAAAAAAATAAAAAAAAATATATCTTATGACACATCATGCTTATTAATTTTGATGCGCTGAACACGAACATCAAAGAATTTTTTAAATCGGTTGCACGGTTTTCGAGATATCGCTATTTGAAATTTGAAAAAATGGCGGTTTTTTCCTACATTCTAGAAATTAAAAAAAAAAATCTTAAAATTTCTTACCCTTGACATTTTCAAAGGGCTTGACACAGTATTTCTTTCAAAATTAATTTAAGCCATATCCGATCATTTTAACCCGTGGCGCCCTTAAATCAAATATTTACATTTTTGAAAATTTCCACCGAAATTTTTGATTTTTGTAAAATAAAAAAAAATATTAAAAAATGTCTCGCGATACATTATTTTTATTAATTTTGGCATGCTGAACACAAATATCAAAAAATATCTTAAATCGGTCAAATGGTTTTTGAGTTATAGACATTTGAAATTTGTCAGAAAACTTCACAAAATGGCGGTTTTTTCCTACGTTCAAGAATTTTTTTAAAAAAATCTTAAATTCTTTTTTTCCGTTAACTTTTTTATAAAGCTGAAGACAGGCTTTCATTTATATTTAATTTGAGCCAAATAAGACCATTTTAACCCATGGCGCCCTATGATTAAAATTTAGAGTTTTTGGTGAACATTTTGTAAAAAAGCAAAACTTTGATGCAGGGCGCCACGGGTCAAAATGATCGGATTTGGCTTAAATTAATTTTGAATGAATGATTTTTTCAATCTCTTTGAAAGGGTTAATTGTAAGAAATTGTGAGATTTTTTTAAAAAAAAATTTAGAACGGGGGAAAACGGCAATTTTTTGCAAATTTCAAATAAGAATAAAAATTTGCCCGGACACTTGGGAAAATCAAAAGTTGAAGAAAAAATGCCACTCTAATGAACAATATATCAAAACATACATTTAAAAAAAAACTGTAATGTTAGCAAAAAAAGCTTGTAAACCTACAAGAAAATTTGCTTATTTTGAACCCACAATTTTTTTGGTAAAGTTAGCAAAAATGTTTTGCCAAAAATTAGTTAACTGAATTTTTTTTATTTCAGCTTAGTTCATACCAAACCTGTAAAAAACTGAAATAAAAGTATTTTCAAGTAAGTACACAAATACTTGTACTTGAAATTTTCAAGTATAAATATTTTTTACTTACTTGAATAATTTTTCAAGTAAGTAAAAATATACTTGTACTTGAAATTTTCAAGTACAAGTATTTTCAAGTATTTTTTATTTGAAACAAAATTTCATCAAGTAAAATACTTGATAAACATTTTGTTCAAATAAAAAAATTGAGCAACAATTTTTGGAAATAATAAACATAAATATTGCTTTTATGAGATTGTCAAAAAAAAAAATAATTTCAAATTAAATTTTTTACATAATATTGGTTTTCTGTGTGTTTTTCTTTATTTTTTAATTTCCGATCGCGTTTTTAAAAGAGCCTGCAACTACTGCATATACATATATATTATGCATATGACATCTAATTGGAGAATAAGGAGAAGGAAAAAAAACACGAATATGTATCCCTTAATTGTCACAGTGCAGCTCCTAGAGGGGAGAAATGCAAGACCAACCTCCATTATTTGTTACAGCAAAGCATTTTTACTAAACAAACCTACTCCCTATATCCACTCCCTAAGAGGTTTCCCAAAACAAAATATGAAATTTACATTTCAAGGATGCCCCCAGACGAAACGATTGTATGACCGATCCACAATTTCTAGAGGGTTGGTCACAACAAACCAACCCTCTATCTTCAATACTTAAGGCCAATGGTTCCCAACCTTCGATTCTCGCCCCACTGGGGGGCAATTTGAATGCTTCAAGGGGGCAACGAGCAAAATTTTAAGATTTTTTTTTGTTAATTAAACTAAAAAAAAATATTTTAGTTAAATTTTTTAGTTGATTGCTAAAAACTTTTTCAAAACTTCGTTTAAACGATGATTTTAACAAGAAATTTGCTTAACCACGAGTAAATTTTGAATTTTAAAACAAATTTAAAAAATTTACAAATTTTTCGTGGGTGTAGGGGGGACATTATGGATTTTTTAACTTAAAAGTGGGGCATGGCGCAAAAAAGGTTGGGAACCATTGCTTAAGGCGGTCGCTGTACAATTTTTTGGTTTTTTGTAAACTTATTAGATCTGCTCCTACCGCTTCCATGGTGCCTTTTAGAGAGGTAAAATGTAATACCTTCATTAATTTTTGCCACCAACTTTTTTCTAAAGCATACCCACCCCAATTCCTTGCTCAAAATTTCCACTAATATGATTTTTTACAATTTATTTCATATATGATTATATACAACATTTTTAGCCGGGTAAGTAAATAAATACTTAAGTATTTTACAGGTTTGGTTCATACACATTTGAGGACCCCATTGGGTTACGACCCGATAGGTCCAGACCCCGATGGGCCTAGACCTAGTTGGGTTCCTTAAAAATCGTCATAGTTTTTTATCCAAAATTTGTGTCCGTTTCGCTCTACTTTGCTTAGTTTTTGAGATACGTGATTTTAGGGGACCACCGGGTTTTGAGAATTACAAAACTCGATAACTTCAAAATATTACTCGAAGAGCATTTTGATTATTTTGCGGTCCTGTTCTACGTGTTGAGAGCTACAAAAATGCTTTTGGACTTTTTGTTGTGTCGGCAATATTTACCGAGATATGAGCATTATAAAATTTTCGGGAATGCTAACCTTTTTGGATCCAAATTTAGGACCCATTAGGGTCCACACATGTGAAGAGGACCAGCGATACTATGGAGAATCCGAGAACCAAAAATGACCTCCATTTTGCTCTATCTGGTTTAGTTCCGAGTTAACGCCATTTTAAGTTTTCTGAAAATTAAAAAAAAGTTTACAACTAAAAATTTGCTAAAAGTTATCTTACTAGCATTAGCAAAAACAAATTAGTAAATCTACTAATGTATCATTTTGAGTGTATGTGTATTAGGGTGCTAAGAATCATATTTTTTTTTAGAATTTCGTCGATCGCCGTGCGAATTAGGGCTCGTTTTGGTCTAAAAACTCAGTGTTTAAATTTTTAGCCAAATCGGACAAAAATAACCCGTGCATTAGGGGGGTTACAGTTTTGTCCCAAAAAATTTTTTTCTCATACAAACCAAATTTTTTTTTGATTTTTTAATTTTTTTGTTCAGCGCATTAAAGATAATAAGTATGATGCTCAAAATTTGACAGTAGTCTATTAACAGGTGGTACTTGATGGGAGCAGTGTCCTTATAATTACGAGGGAAGTTCGAAAAGTTACGGAATTATTGATTAGCCCTCGTAATTTTTCGAAAAGTTACGGAATTATTGATCCGTCCTCGTAATTTTTTGAGTATCAAAAATTTTTTTTCTTAATTGTTGTTATTTTTGATTTAAGCAGTTGGCAAAAAAAATCAATGCTGACATGCTGCTGACTCCCCCTTTATGAAATTGGGAACATCTTCATACAATTTTTTCCCAATGTTATGGCAGCAGTGCCCACCAGTATTTGTGACAATTCGTTTAAACAATCGCTGACCAACGCTAACATTTTGAAAATTGAATGTAAGGGTCAGCAGTATGTCAGGGGTGATTTTTTTTTTGCCGTCTCGGAATCCATTTTTTTTTATTCATTTATTTCTTATGTCAACATAAGATATTATTGCGTGCTGCCACAGATATAGTATTTGTGAAAATGTATGGTATTTACATGATCGTTTTGTGGAAAGGGCAAGTGTTTGTATTCCACTATATTTAATAAATACTTAAACAAATAAAAAAGAAAACATTTTTATAATGTCATTTGCATAAATTGAAAATAATAAAAAATGGGAAAAACCAAACACAAACAATGGCATCATTAGTTGTGGTAGCAGCTATACAGAAAGACCAAGGAATGACACACAATATAATTATAACAAGTATAAAAGTTCATTTCGGCCTTGCCGAATGTTTGGCCACCCTCCACAATGCAAAAATGATAGGTTAGGTTAGAGGTGGCGGAGTCAAAGACTCCTCACATAGACCGGATGGTCCATAGCGAAACCACAATAATTCCTCAGCGACGCTGATAGAACGCATTTGTCCTCATCGCGAATTGTACTATTTGCCTTAGGTCGACATTCGAAACCGTTTCCAAGCTCTCGAAGTCATGTCTGCCTAAAATGTGCAGTCGGGTTCTGGCCAAAGCAGGACATTGGCAAAGAATATGTTCGACCGTTTCTTCAGTGTTAGGTTCATCGCACCTTCTACAGCTTGCATCAGAAATAAGTCCCATCTTCTTTCTATGATAACCTATTAGGCAGTGCCCGGTGATCACTCCAGTAAGTACACGGCAGTTCCATCTAGTGAGTGAGAGTAAGTATTCAGTTTTTCTTAGATTGTAGCATGCCCACAATCTTCTACTAATCGCACTTGTTGTTAACTCTCTCCACTTTCTATTAGCCATTGCAGTGTTTTGAATGTCGCGTAGCGATCTGAAGTGCTGGATTGGTGGATCAATATGCACAGAAATACCAATACCATCAGCACCTTGTTTCGCGAGCTCGTCCGCTCTCTCGTTTCCTTGAATACCTATGTGACCTAGTACCCATATTAGTATCACCTTGTTCTTACTCCCTAAACTTTGTAAGTTCTCGAAGCATTCGAAAACTACTTTCGACTTGATGTAAAAGCTTTTAAGAGCTTTTAGAGCAGCTTGGCTGTCAACATAAATGTTAAATTCTCTGTTTGTCTCATCACCGAACTGTAAAGCCGCCCTGCTTATGACAACTATTTCGGCCTGGAAATTGCTAGAGTCCAATGGAAGGATAAAAGTCTTCTCTAAATCTCGCAAACTCGTTGAAAAACCTGCACCGACTCCCATGGATTGTTTGGAGCCGTCTGTGAATATGTTAATAGCGTTCATTGGGGGCGGGGGGGGGGGGTTTCTACGTCGGATTTCCGGTCGAAAATAAGTTTGGGCACTCTGCAATCGGTGGCAATATCATTTAAATTGTCCATGTTACTGTGTCCAAAATTGCGTTGCCTGAATAAATTTGACTCTTTGAGACGAATGCAGGACTTATAAGCCTCCCCCTTTGCAAAGATGTCAATTGGTATCAGGTGCAGTAGCGTGTCAATAGATTCAGCTGATTTTGTTCTCAGAGCGCCTGTGATGCATAAACCCATGAGACGTTGAATTCTCTGAAATTTTAAGTGCGTCACATTACGCTCCAGTGCGTTATTCCAGACCATAACACCATACAGTAAGATTGGTCTTACTACAGAAGTATAAATCCAGTAAGTGATCCTTGGTTCCAGTCCCCAAGTTGCGTTGTAAAAATGATTATTCGAAAACAATTTTAAATTTTGGAGGAAAAAATCGTTTGTTAAAAAGAAAATTTGCGATTTTTTTTTCTGTTAAATATGATTGTACTTGTTTAAAAATAATTCGAAATCCAATTCTATTTACTTATGTCAACCACCCAAATTAAGCCATTTTGTATTTTAAGGTTATGTAGAATGTACCAAAGTACTCGAGGAGTCTCTAAATTTTCGTTCATAGTTTTTGAACCGATAAACCAATATCTTTCAAACAAATAAATATGTAAAGTTTCAGCCAAATCTGTATAATATTTTGGGCGTGATAGCCAAATAAAGTTGCCCTTGCAAAATTTTTTCATAAATTTTTCAACAATCAGCTATTCCTTGGCCATCGACACTATAATTTTACGACACCATAATTGCTCCATACAACCTATTTCCTCTTTAATATATCCAAGACCGATATTTCGAGATGTTACTAGCGGAATGACAAACTTATATACATATACCCTCTATCACTAAATGGAGGGTATAAAAAAACGGTTAAACTCTATATTTGCTTTGCTGTTCCTGTATCTGTCCGTTACATTTTTGCTGTTTATCAAACTATAACAGAATATTGGTGTGGCTGGCCATTGGGTTTGGTTGGTTTTTAAAAGTTTTTTCATTGACTACATTAACAGCTCCCATTTTTTATGTTTTCCTGCTCATTAAAGGTTTACATTTTCTTTTATACTAATACATACACAGACACATACATACGTACAACTGGAAATATGTAGTCGTAGAACAAATAATGGTTTTTCTATTATTTGTTATTCAAAAGGCGAAATGTTGACATATTTATGGTTATAATATGTAAAAGATTCAAATGTAAATACTCACAAGTGAAATTAATTTTCATTAGATAAGAGCATTGAGACAAAATATGATAATTTACACAACTAGTGCGATATAAACCAAACCAAATTCAAACATCTAAAAGGCATAAATTGTTTTAGATTTTCAAGCCATAAATTGCTTAACATTCATTTGGGTTCCAATTATTTGTGGGAGTTTGTATTATTTGTTTTCCCTAAAGAAATTTTCAACTTTTTAAAAAGTAGAACAATTATACTGAGTTTGTTAACCCTCTAAGTTTCAAAAAAGTTTAAAAAAATAAAAAAAAAATTGATAATAGGTGTGTTCCAGAACGTTACCGCGGGTGCCCGCGGGTACCCAAACCAGCCCGAAAAGCGTTCCCGTACGCAAAAATTGGGTAAATGAGAGAGTTTTTGAGAGAATAAATTACTTTCTCATTTTACCGAACTTACCCGCACTTTTTTTTCGGGTAAATTGGTAACAGTCAGATGTTGAAAAACAGCTGATTTTTTTTTGTGAAGCTAAATTGGAAAATTAAAATTTGTTTTCTTGTTTAAAGTAATTTTTCTTACGAAAATATTTTAGTGTTATTGGTTTGTTTACATTTTCTATTATTTTGGGCTTGAAATGTGATTTTTAGCGTTCCCGTACTTTTGTGCATTTTTGTGGTATCGTGAGAGGTTTTTTGATTTTCTCTCATTTTACCGAACTTTACCCGAAAAGTTCTGGAACACACCTATTATTAAAAAAATCAATTCATATGCTTCTTAAATGTATAGAAAAATTCACACACACATCAAAAGCACAATCCTTCTTCTATCCAAAACAGTTGAAAAATTGAAAATCGGTTGAGTTTCTAAGTTACACGTGGTTTAGTGAGAAAAGTCTCAAAAATATGTTTTTGGACAAAACTTTACAGTTTGATGGACATTTTTTATCGTTTGAAAAGTATGTACATATATTCGGTTTTGTTTTTTTTTTTTTTTTTTGGAGAACAGTGTTATTAAAGGATATATTTTTTTTAAATCAATTTTTGGCGTTTTTTTGTGGTATTTTCACTATTTTCCTTATGTTTTGAGTTATGTACCGATCTACTCCGATCTCCTAGCAATAAAAAACAAATTAAAGATAATCAAATCAGCTACAAATCCTGCTAGCATTATTTTCCCGTCAGTTCATTAGTTCAAGTTATATTCGGTCAATACCGACCATATCATACCCAACACCAATGTTTACCGGAAAACGGGTCCCAAGTCCAAACATGGACCGATTGGATCTATTTTTCGCTAGATCTTAAATTAGTGTAGAAAACACACAACTATTTTAAGTAGAATTGGCTTTATTTGTTGCCATAGACCGATTTAACAGAATATCGGGCAAAATTTTTATATGTGTTCAAAAATTGTCCAATTATATTCAGTTTTGATTAAGTTACCAAAGTACACGTTATACAACTGCAAACAAAATATTAATCAAATATTTCCTATTTTCTAGAATATTAAGAGATTTATGGGAATTTCGGTTTACATGGGGACTACAAGAAAAATTGGTCCGATCCCCTTAAAATTAGGAACGGTTGTTTGTGTATACAAAATACGATTATTTGCTAAATTTGGAAAAGACGATTGTATGGGGGCTAGGTCTAAACATGTACCGATTTTTCCAATTTCAAAAGGCTTCCGCCTTGGGCTAAAAGAAAGCTAATTTTCAAGTTTCAGCCAAATCGTGCGCAGAAATTTACATTGACAGACGGATATCGCTAAATCAACTCAAAAAGTAATTCTGAATTGATCGGTAAACTTGAGGATGGGTCTAGGATCAATATTTTCGGAAGTTAAAACATCAGTACAAACTCATTATAAATACGTTTTTATACCATACATCACTCTGTGGTACGGGGTATAATGACTTTGCGCTGAATTTTGTAACTACCCGAAATAATTGTCCTAGACCCACTCGCAAGTATACCGATCGACTCAGAATCACTTTTGAGTCGATGTAGCGATGTCCGTCCATCTGTTCAAGAACGCACGATACAGGTCGCAAATTTTAACCGATTTGTGTGAACATTTAAATTTAAGATTCTTTTGACTCAAGGACTATTGAAAATAAGAAAAAATCGGTCCATGTTTAGACCTAGCACCCATGCAAACGCCCCTCTAAATTTATTTAAAATGTCTATAAAACAGTGTTTTAAAAGTTATATCCTCGAAATTTAGCAGGTAAATGTATTTGTATTTATAAATGACCATTCCAAATTTGAAGGGAATCGGAAAAGTTGTACTTGCAGTACCCATACAAACCACTCTCCCGATATTTTCAGAAATCTCTAAAAAAAAATATATGTTTAAATTTTGTTTTATTTCAGTGATTTTGTGAAAATGGGTTACCTGTATGTAGGGTTGCCATTTCCATTTTGAGAAAAAGAGGACGTGGCCATCAAAAAAGGAGGACATTTGCCTTCAAAAAGAGGATATTTTCTCCCCTACTAAAAATTTTCAGTCCCACTAAAAAAAATCACTAAAACGCAATGTTGGCAATCGTTACCGCAACCAATAAAGATATGAACATTTTTAAAAGCTACTATGAAAATCAATGAAATTTCTCAGATTCTATTGCGTTCGGAAACGGAATTAAGCCATTTCCAAAAATATACGTCAATTTCTTTAATAACAACGCAAAAAATCTAAGGTTTTTGGCTTCGGCTAAAAGACTCATAGAATTTTTAAGGATTTTGACTCGCTGATTCTAAATCTGTACTCTTGACTTTTTCATCAAGTCTAGAATTTCATTTATTCGCAGTTAGAAATGCGAAAAACGCGATTTTTGCCTTTTTGAAAGCCTGCACAGTAGCCTTTGCACGGAATAAAAATCTAGTATTAAGCGTTCGAGTTGAATTGAACTACTGTCTCACAAATAGGAAAACAAATTTGAAGTTGTTGCAATATTATTGGCCAAACGTGAATAAGAAAAAGCACAATTTTAAAAGGCCCTAATGCAAAAACCGAATGATCAATCTGTACTGTGATGAGCTTAAAACTTAGGCAAAAATTCAGTCTTTTTTATAGGGTTTTAAAACTATTAAAGATATAATTTTTCGAATTTTCAACCGTGAATAACTAAAAATCTGGACGTGTTTGAAAAATTTGGAGAAAAGATTTGAAATCAGGAGATCAAAGACTACTAAAATTGTTCATCAGAACTCAAACCGGAAAAAGCTTGTTATGCAGTGTAATTCAAAGTGCTATAGTTCCAAAAAATAATTTTGTTTTAGGTTTTCCGAGCCAACATTCAATTCCACTTTCGAACAGAATTGACTCTGTGATATGCCAAAAATATAATGTTTTTTTATTCAAAATATACGGCTTTTTATGCTTTTTTTAAAGTAAGCATCACTGGTGATAATCTCCACATTTTGGTAAGCAAAGTTAGTCATTTGAGCAACAATACAACGATGTCAAGAATTTAAAAGTTTCGATGCAATAAAAAAATAAATGATGGAGAAAAGTTCAAAAAGTAGGACAACCCCGGACACTTTCTGAAAAAGAAGCCGGACTGCCCCGGACGCCCTAAAAAAGAGGACACTGTCCGGGGAAAGAGGACGGATGGCAACCCTACCTGTATGTAGAAGTTTGCTGGACGCGTAGCACGAAGGTTGCGGGTTTGATGCCAGATAGCCGTAGACGTTTTTTTTATTTATTTCTTTTTTGAGATTTTTTTTACATATGATGACACTAAGAACATGATAATTTTTTTTTAATTTAACTCATTAGCATTTTTTCAATTTATTTCGTTGTTAATTTAACAATGAATTTAATTGAAAAAATTAGGTTGATTTTTTTTCAAAAGTTACAAAAGTCTTTGTTGTATTGACAAAATCCAATGTAGGCTGAGTTTCAATTAAATGTTTAATTGTATTAACAATGAATTTAATTGTATTGACCATTTTTTTTTTTTTGTAATTATTATTTTTAAGGTTCAATAAACTTAAATAAATTAAATTGGATATAGATAAACATATATTAAATATAATTTCCACCCTATTGTGTTGTTAGACATTTTATGGAAGCATTACTGCCATAACACAATTGTAGTTATGTATTTAGGGGTAGGATTATAGAATTTAAAATTTAAAATTTATTATTTATAATTTATAAAGTTAATTTCGTTTAAGAATATTAATAAGTTTACATTTGTTACTTATTGTAAGTTATACAAATTATTAATACGGGACATTTTTTTTTTCAAATGCCCAAAAGCAAGTTGAGAGCTACTGAAAATATGCACAGTCTAAAAAGTGTTTCTAAGTCGATCTACACCATTTTAAATAGTATTTTAAAATTTTTCAAATGTATTTCAAAATTATCCAAAATTATTTTAAAATTGTTCAAATATATTTCAAAATTGTCCAAATATATTTTAAAATTGTCCAAATAAATTTTAAAATTTTCCAAATTAATTTTAAGATTGTCCAAATGTATTTTAAAATTGTTTAAATATATTTTAAAATTGTCCAAATGTATTTTAAATTGTACAAATGAATTTTAAAATTGTCCAAATGTAGATTAAATTTTTCCAAATGTATTTTAAAAAGTTCCAAGTGTATTTTAAAATTGTCCAATTGTATTTTTAAATTTTTCAAATGTATTTTTAAAATTGTCCAAATGCATTTTAAAATTGTCTAAGTGTAGTGGAATATTTTCCAAATGTATTTTAAACTTGTCCAAATTAAGTTGGACAATTTTAAAATGTATTTGGAAATTTTTCTTTTTTGCTTTTGCCACTTCAAATACACAAAAAAAATATGGAGGAAACAGATTTGAGTAATCACTTGTTTAAATTTAAAAACAAAAATTGAGTAATTTTTTAATTGACGCAATTAAAAATTTACTTAAAAATTTTTAAAATAATTTAAGTAAATAACACAGTACAACATTTTTCAGTTAATTGATTGCCAACTCAATTCTGTGAACTGTATGTGAAATTAGACCCAAAAAGAAGAATTTCTGCATCATTCGTTTTGTCTTCTTACCTGCGAAAATATTTTTAATATCGATTTAAAGTTAGTACTATCGTATAGGGGAATTTATCACGTTTTAGGCCCTGTTGTTTGACATAGCTCGACAACCACTAGCCCAATTTAGTTGAAATAAATTTTAAAAAATTAAGAATTACAATTCCCTTAATCTGTTCATATATTGTTTTCCTATACAAGCAACAGTTTCCAAGTTAAAAATAAGCGCATGAAGAAAAATAATTTTTTTTTATTAAACTCATAAAAAATACAAAACGGAAATAAGTTTCAAGTCTAGTTATTTTTTTGCAAAGTCACATAACCTATGAGCAAAGTGAGACAAAGATCATAAAAATCGATGCACGCGTTTCGCTTTTATTCGCAATTGAGTAAAGGTATGAATTTCAAAAATCAGTTATAGCCACCACCCTTAAAATAAAAATTAAAAAATTATCATGCAAAAAAAAACTTTATTTATAAAAACTTAATGAAAATAAAATAATATGCATAAAAACAAAATTTAGAAACAAATTTTTTCGATCTTTTTTCTGTATTTTTCGGACGATATGACCACAAACGTAACAATATTCATCCAAATTTGGGCACTTGTTGTTTTCCATATTGATATATTTTATGTTTTGTTGTTATTCACTTTTAAAAAACTGGAGAAAAATCACTTTTACTGTTCGCGTTCGTCGGCACTGGCTGAATGCCAAAAATCGATCAATGCACACCTATAAATACTACGTATTTTTGAATATTTTACTGCCAGGTACTTATAAATGGGCGCATATTTTAAGGGCGGCTGGCTATATACCTGATTCAGCACTTGTACGTTTCAAACTGTGCAAAACTTTCCAAATAATGACCACCCTTAAATGTGGGTGCAATTTCTGTAAAAAAAAATCATATAGGTAGCCACCGGAAAAACCCAAATAATAAAAAGGTCCACTTTCCGTTTAATTGTCCACGTACATTTATTAGCGTTTCAGCACGTGTGCGTTTTAAATTTTTCGAAACATTGCAAAACATGAGCACTCATAAATGAGGGTGCAATTTCTGTAAAAAAATCATGCAGGTAGCCAGGTAGTAGTCCACATTCATTTTTTCCTTTTAATTGTCCACGTACATTTATTAGCGTTTATTACTTTGCTACCGCAATCATAAAAATCAAATAACCTTTTGTTTATTCCTTTTTTTTAATTCTCAGAATCATGAAAAAGGTGTCAATGTTTTCTCCAAATAATGTTGTGCATATCTCGAGCAAATTTTTGAAATTCATACATTTACTTAATTGTGAATAAATGACAAACGCGTGCATCGATTTTCATGATCTATGCCTTATTTTGCTCATAGGTCATGTGACTTTACGCGAAAGTTATAAGATTAGACACTTTTTTCCATTTTGGATTTTTTTTATGTATTTTTAAAAAAAAAAATTTAAATTTTTAGGCAAAAAATACTTTTTTCCCTTCATACATTCATTTTTAACTTCGAAAGTGTTACTTGTATAGGAAAACAATATATGAACAGATTAAGGGAATTGTAATTCTTAATTTTTTAAAATTTATTTCAACTAAATCGGGCTAGTGGTTGTCGAGCTATGTCAAACAACAGGGCCTAAAACGTGATAAATTCCCCTATACGATAGTACTAACTTCAAATCGATATTAAAAATATTTTCGCAGGTAAGCAGACAAAACGAATGATGCAGAAATTCTTCTTTTTGGGTCTAATTTCACATACAGTTCACAGAATTGAGTTGGCAAATCATGTGTTGTACTGTGTAATTTAATAAAAAAAAAATTTATTTTTTTTTTATATTTTTTTTTTATTTGTTTTTTAACTCTCATAGTTTTTTGAATTCTCGTTTAGTTTATAGTTTTTTTTTTGTATGTATATGAAAGTTTGTAATCGTCTTTATAAAATGTTCCTATGTTTTTGAGACATAAATATGTTTGGTAAAGTTTGAAAAAACATGTTTTTTTTTTTTTGTAAAAAAATTTAAAACTTTTTTAAACTTAAAAAAAAAAATAAATACATAAATTTTGAGTAAATCTTTAATTGTGTCAATTAAAAATTTACTCAATTTTTTTTTCAAACATTTAATAAATTTTTATTAAAAATTTACTCAATACTATTAAATTGTTTACTGGTGCAAAATTGAGTAATTTTTTACTCAATAGTATTAAAAATTTACTCAAATATTTTTTTTATTTTTTTCTGTGTATATTCAAATCATAGATGGGAATTTTTCATTACCATTGAAATTTAATTACCATTGGTTGATATCAATGGTAATGAAAAAATTTTCATTACCATTTAATGGTAATTAAATTTTTTTAATTGAAAAAATAATTACTAATGGTAATGAAATGCACCAATTGTTGAAAAACACCAATTATAATTGGTTTCAAAACCATTGGTTTGCACATTTTTGTTTTTTTGAAAAGTTAAAAATTTAAACATCAAAGTATGTTTTTACAAAAAAAAATATGAAAATTTTAAAGACAAAAAACAAAACGCAAATAAAAATTTCAAATATTGTGTTATACAAAGGCAATCAACGTGTGTTTGGTTTATAAAATGTGAAAAACTAAAACACCATATAACAAAAAACAACAGATTTTTCCAAATATTAACGATTTTGACAATATTGTGACGACTTTTACTAATGGTAATTATTTTTTTTAAGTGATGACATACCAATGGTAATTATTTTTTTTTTAATTTTCATTAGTAATTAAATTGATAAATAATTTAATTGGTACAATTGATACAACCAATGGTAATGAAAAAAATTTCATTACCATTGACATCAATTAAATGGTAACTAAACCATCAATTAATTGGTCCCTTTAATTAATTAGTCCCATCTATGATTCAAATATATAAAAAAAAAATAATTTATTCTTTGTAATTAAAATGTAATCAGTAAAAAATCTGGAAAACAAATTTAACTACAATTTAAGAGTTATTGGTTCTTTGGAACTATTAAAGACACAGGGGTTGGTTACCAAGAAACCAGTTCTAGAACTTGTGTTCCAAAATTTGCTGGGTATAAATTTCAATTTCAAACAAAAAATCACAACTTTAAAACTCTTTGCATGTTTAAAATCTCTTTTAATTAAGGTATAAATTACACAAGTTAAATTTTTTATAAATTTTGTAATTTAATTTGAAATTTTATTTAATGACTGCTTAACTTTATTCTATAAATCTCAACTTCTAAAAAGTTATTGCTAAATAAATTCAAAACGGTATGTTTAAAATCGCTTTAAGCGTGTAAGTAATATACGTACATAAATTAAATAATTTAAAATTTATTTAATTTGTAATTATATTTTAAAGACAGCTTAACTTAATTTTAAATTGATTAAGCATCATAAGTAAATTATTTAAAATAATAATCAAATTAATATGCACAAGCTTCTGTGTATTGACCGACATACAGCAGCTGTCATTTGATTGATTATCGACCTCATCTACATCAATATCATAATCATCCTCATCATCATTATCATCATTTTTAACATTGTCGCAATATTGTATTTGAGCGACAATACCATAGAAATGACTGAAGATTAAAATTGAATATGAAAATGACAGAGAATGAGTAATTTCTGTCATCTATTGTTAAATGATTATTACCCCATTTTTCATTTTTAAAAAAGGATTTTCAGAACATTTGTTGTTCATCATTATAATTTATTTATTTTTTGTTAAAGCAATGATTATTTATTTAATTAATTAAAATTTTTATTAAGTCAAATGGGATAGTATTCTACGGCCATAAGATTGTTTAAAAAAAAAATTAACAACTTGGAATATATTCGTTTGTGCCGAATCAAAAATACCCTACACAGTAGAGGTAATCAGCATCTTGCTGCCAGCCCTGAAAATGTAGCAAAATAGTACTTCTTTAATAAAATACATAAGGGACTTGTTAAATAACTTAAAAAAATAACTGTACAATAAAATAAAAAAATAACCAGTACTACACTTAAAAAAATAACTTTACTGAAATTAAGTAAACACTGTGATTAATTTAAGTAAACATTCAGCTTTACCATAGAAAAATAAATTATATTTAAAATCAGCTTTTAATTTTATTTCCATACAAATGGTTTTTGTTTTTAAAATCGACTTTCACAAAATGTATTAAAAATTTTAAATTTAAAATAAAACTTTTGTTAGAATAGACTTTTTGTTTTCTTGTGGTAAGGGCCATTTTTTTATACCCTCCACTCAAGTGATAGAGGGTATATATAAGTTTGTCATTCCGTTTGTAACAACTCGAAATATTGGTCTAGGACCCCATAAAGTATATATATTTATGATCCTCGATCGATTTTAAGTCGATCTAGCGATGTCCGTCCGTCCGTCTCTATGTCTGTCCGTCCGTAGAAAACACGCTAACTTTTGAAAGACTTTACGGAGGCTACTGAAGTTTAGCATATATGTTGGTCATTTACCTGGTCAGGTTGGTATTGCAACCCAGCCAAATCCGTCCAGTGGTTCAAAAGTTATGAGCAAAAGAGTAAATTTCGCTAAGGGTGTTTCGCGAATTTAAGAGATAAAAAACACGATAACTTTCAAAAGACAATAATGAGACTGCTGAAGCTTAGCATGTATCTGTGCCGTTCCCTAGGTCTGTTTGGTATTAAATTTCAGCTCAATCGGTCCAGTGGTTCAAAAGTTATAAGCAAAACACTGAATTTCAGATTAGTTTCATGTAAAATGCCACGTGTTTTAACAAGTTTTAAAAGCATTGGTGGTAGCTAAACAATGCTTTTCAAACTTGTTTAATTTTAAAGCAATG
Organism: Pegoplata infirma; assembly: GCA_963921195.1. NCBI lineage: Eukaryota > Metazoa > Arthropoda > Insecta > Diptera > Anthomyiidae > Pegoplata > Pegoplata infirma. Next base: position 3,606,677 of record OY992538.1, on the reverse strand, counting down.
CTTTTTAAACTTGTTTAGTCTTAAAAGCATTGGTAACTTAAAAATTACACTCGAAAAAAAATTTACACTCAAAAAAATTTTACACTCAAAAAAAATTTTACACTCAAAAAAAATATGACGCAAAAAATTTTTTTTTTTTTTTTTTTTAAATGACAATATTTTGTGTACATACGTACGTGCATTCACTCAGAAATATTTTTACAGTAAAAAAACATTACATTATTTTTTTAAATGACAAAAATATTTTTTTTAATGACAAAAATAGAATTTTTTACTCAAAAATAAATATTTCTAATCAAAATTGTAAATTTTTTTCACGTTAAAAAACGTACTATCCCTTAAAAAATGCATTGTGGAGGGCATTCACAGATTCGGCAAAGTCGAATTTAACTTTTCTACTTGTTTTTAATTTATTTCAAGCTTAATATAAGGTGGTTTTACTTAAAACAAAGAAAATAAACTTGAAGAAAGTACATGCAAATACTTAAAACATCACTTGAGTTTTTTGTTTTTTTAAATTAAGTTAAATATTCTTTACATTTATGGCGAATTGATTGCATTTAAGAAAAAAGAGTTTATTAAAAATTTTTGTTTTACTTAAAAGAAAAAAAAAAAAAATAAATTGTATGCAAAAAAAAAAATAAATATGTACATAACTTACTTAAAAATAGAGACATTTTCATGGCCCTAAATCAAATTAGTACCATTCTTTAATTTCTAAATGCATTGTCTTTAATTTAAATAATTTTTGTTTTAATTTAAGAAAAAAGTTTTTTATACCCTAGACCAGTGGTTACCAACCTATGGTACGCGTACCACTAGGGGGTACGCGAAACGGTCCGCGGGGGTATTCATTCGTTTTAGATTAACCTTTCATTGCTGGCTCGGCATCTGGCTTCCAAAGTTTTCCATAACGTCAGGATTTCAAGAAATTTGAGGTCAGAGTTCACAAAAAACGTATTTTTGTGCAATTTAGAGAGCATTTGCGATTTTTTTGGATGATATTTTGAGATCTGACCACTTGTTTTTGATTAACCTTTCGATGCTGATTCCGAATATGGTTCCCAAATTTTTCTTTGACGCCTGGTTTTTGAGCAAATTTATGTCAAAGTTCTCAAAAAACGTGTTTTTGGGCATTTTTGAGACGGGTTGTAATAGAGTGGAAATTTTAGTACAATTTTGTTAAACTCAAAATGCCCTTCCATTGTAATTGGGGGTGTTTCCCTCGAATTAAAAAAACATTTTAAAAAAATTAAAATATTATATATTTTTTGTAAGAGTTCAAAAAACGTCCGTTGTTTTAATTTTTGGTGTAGAATTGACTGGTGAAATCAGATTTACAATATTTTCAGCCGTTTTTGCTCTGCAGAAAAATCAGCTCAAAATCCGCGTTTCGGATGCATTGAACTAACTACCCAAAGGAGCGAACATTTTTCCAAAAAAAATACCATCATTGTTTTGATCTCCCCAAAATTCTTCAAAAAAATTATAATACCCGCAGATATAAAATTTCAGAATTAACACTAATATTTATATGTGAAGTTTTTTTTAACGAAAACAAAAAACTCGTTAGGGGGTACGCGGCTGATAAAATTTAAAATTAGGGGTACGCGAGCCAAAAAGGTTGGTAACCGCTGCCCTAGACCACTCTGTAGTACAGGGCATAATGAGTTTGTGCTGATGTTTGTAACTACCCGAAATATTGGTCCTAGACCTACCTTCAAGTATACCGATCGACTCAGAATTACTTTTTGAGTCGATTTAGCGATATCCGTCCGTCTGACCATCTATCGGTTTAAGCATGATACAGGTCGCAATTTGCAATCAATTGACTTAAAATTGGAAGATCCCATTCCCATATCTCGAAAACCAGGCAAGGTAGAGCGATTCTGACCAGAATTTTGGATCAAAATCGATAGTGACCCTATAATAATGTACGCACATTCTTATGTGCGGACCCCATATATTGGGGTCCCGTAGGGTCCTCACATTGGGACTCCATAGGGTCCACAGAATCCGTTAGTTTGAGGAAATTTTTACTTATTTTAAAAAATATTTCTCCTCTGGATAAAAAGAGTTAAACTTATATTAAGTTAAATTTTACTAAATTTTAAGATATATTTAAGTAAATGCACTACTATATTTTAGGAAGAAATGTACTTGGATTAACAAGTAATTTCTTTGGAGCCCTCGCATCCTCTTCTTTTCTTAAATTAAGTCCAACATGCTTTAAAGTTGGTAATTTTTTTTTAGTGTTGTTACGTGGTTATTATCCCCATTAATCTGGGAATTATGTCCGTTTTTTATTGGGATTATGTCCAAAATATTTTCGGTCACCACTATGGGTAATTCCCATAACGAAAATGGGAATTATGTCACCGGTCACTGTCTCTCGTTAATTCTGTTGCTTTAATTTAGTATATGATTTGTAATTATATGCTAAAAACTCAATAAATGTATAAATATTTGGCTGAAATTTGAAACATAAGCTTCATTTTGCCCAAGGACGAACCCTATTGAAATTTGAAAAAATCGGTTTATGATAACTCCATTCTATGGTGAAGCTTATATTGGTGCTTGACACGAAATATTAATGCTTAACCCTTACCTTATCTTTTTTACAAAAATGATAATTTTAACAGAGTCATTTTAAAACGCAATTGTAACCCAACCAACGCAACAATTAGAAAAAAATTGTTTTCTATGTTGGAGACCATAGACAAATTATACTTTTGCGCTTTATACCAGATTTGTACTCCACTCAATGGCTGCTGTGCAGGCTTTCAAATAATGCAAAAATCGTCATTTTTCGCATTTTTAACCGTGAATAACTAAAAATCTGGACGTGATGGAAAAATTTGGAGTACAGATTTGGAATCAGGAGATCAAAGTCTACTAAAATTGATCACCAGAATTCAAACCGGAAAATGACTGTTGAGCGGTGTAATTTTCGGGACGCCCAAATATATACACATAAAAGTAATTTTTGGGAAATGTTTTTTTTTTTTTTTATTAAAGGATCCTTCATTACAAATTTCAAGAGTCTATGCTCGTTATTTCATAAAATATAACATATAAATTTTACGACCCTTAGAAATTAAATTTACAACAAGTATTTTTTTTGAGACGGTTTTTTACCAAAGGATCCTGTTTTCAAAATTTGACCCCTATATGTCCCCTTAACAATTTATCAAAAATCGGGCCACGTTTTTTTTTAACTTTTTTTAGTTTAGATGTTTGTCTAACCACATAAAAAAAAATTAGGAGGGCATTTTTCGTATTTTTCGAGAAAATAGCATTTGAATAGTAGATTACATAAAAATTCTATAATTCTCTTGTATTTTATTGTGTCAACACCGCGTATGAGTAACGACTAACCAATACCAATGAATTTTCGTTACTCATACGCGTTGTTGACATAATAAAATACAAGAGAATTACAGAATTTTTATGTAATCTACTATTCAAATGCTATTTTCTCAAAAAATACGAAAAATGCCTTCCGGATTTTTTTTTTGTGTGAAACATCTAAACTTAAAAAAAATGTGGACGGATTTTCGATAAATTGACTTTTTTAAAAAATTGAAACCATCAGAACGGTTTCTGAAAATTTTCCAAAATAAAAAAATTTAGTAGACAGCACATAAAAAATATACATGAATGTTAATTTTCGAGATTGTGGTGCATTTCGACAATTTTTTTAGTATTTGACCACGCCTCATTAGCCCATTTTTAAAAAATTGAAAAACCAAAAACGCAATTTTCTTAGTTTCATATAGGGCTATCCATACCACCTATTCAGCCATTCATGGGACATATGTTTTGCGCAGGAAATTTGGTGTGGAAAGATAATTTAATTGCATAAAATATTTCTTTTTTGTATTTTCGTACATTCTGAAATGTAAATTTTAAATGAGTTTCTTTTTGAGATAAACTTTTGCAATTATATTTATTTAAAATACTCGATTAATCGATAATCGCGATTAACGGCTTTTTTTAATCGTAATCGCGATTATGAAATATCTCGATTATTTGCAAAATCTACTTTCTATAAGAAACTAGCTGAAGCGCCCGGCGTTGTTCGAGTCGACTTAAATATGAATATCTAACTAACTTTACTCCAGCGCCATCTGCCGGGTTCAAAATTTATAAGGAAAATTAGTTTTCTTTAATAAATATATTATGTGAATTTCAGCCAAATCGTAACATAAATTCAAAAAATTTTAATATTGCGACAACAGCACCACCTTTGGGGATTAAAGTTAAGAGAAACCTGGCTCCAGACTAAACTAATATATAGTCCAAGTTTGATGTCAATCGGTGCAGCGGTCTCGAGTTTTAGTAACACGTACCCCGCACAAACGTTTTTTTTTTGTATTACACAAAAAAAAAACAAACTTTGTAAAATTACAAGAAAACTTTTTTTTTGTTAGTAATTTACCAATAATTTGGTTTTACCAATAATTTTGTAATTTTACAAGGCTTTTACCAATGAAATTGTAAATTTACAATTTTTTTGCCGCGATAGACTTTACAAGGCATTCTCGTAACTTTACTAGATTTTTTGCTTCCTCCTATTTAACGAGAATTCCTAGTAAAAATTAATTTTTTTTTGTAATTTTACAAGCTTTTTAGTAATAAAATTGAAAATTTACAACTTTTATGGCGCAATAAAACTTACAAGAAATTCTCGTAATTTAACTAAGTATATGTTTTGTAAAATCGGGAAAACAATTGTAAAATAACAAAAAAAAATTAAATTTCTATCCAAATGTTTTTGTTAAGAAACAAGGAAAACTGTCAATTATTGGTAAAATGGGATTACGGGACTTTCTAGTACTTTTACAAGTTTTTTTATGTGTAAGATTACATAAACATTCCATTTTCGTTTGACTGTATACTTCCCAAAATATTAAAAATTTAGATCTTCAACCATTGCTACATAGTTTTCTTAGAACAACAAATAAAATTAAAAGAAAAGGTATGAGTACTACAGTAAATTCCATTATTTATGATTTAATGATTATAAGTTTTTACCTGCCATATACTCGTCCTTAACAAATACCATCACTATTTATTTCAATTTTAATTTCGGCCTCACAAAATATGCAATTATGTATAAGTGCTTTTCAGTACGTTTTTTATTTTTTTTACGCGCGAATTATTCATTATAAATTCTGATAATCCTTTCTCTTCATTATTACTATTATTGTTATTATTCTCTGTGGCAGCATCAAAAAGGAAAGAAGGATATATTTTTCAATTCGATACGAAAACTTAATGTATATTTACAGTGGCGGTCAAAAAATAGCAGTAGCTGCATATTTTTTTTACTGATGGTCTTGAAATATATTCGGTATTATCTATAAAACTTGTGAAAATCGTGATGCTATTTTTTGAAACACATCTGTATATTGTACAATTATTTATGTAGGCCTAAAGTCCTATAATATAAATACTTTTATGAAACAATGTTGTACAGTCTTCCGGAAAACGTATTAACAAAACCAATAAATATTTTAAACTGATTTTAATACAAAATTGCTTTGCGCTTATAGGTATGAAGATGAAAAATTTCATCAGATTCAATATACACATTGGTAAATGCTTTGGAGTTTGCTGGAGACAGCTTTAGCTCGTAGCTGTTTTTTTTTTTTATATATTTGAATATGAAGAGTGTCCACTGGTGGTTTATTTGTTCGCATTTACTTTGTCCTGATCTGATATGTCGTGACAGCTTTGCTGACACTTTTTTTTTTTTTGGTATTCAGCCTTAATTTTATTAATTTTTGTATGGCCTATAAATAGGCCTGACAATATGTTTGTTTGTATTTATGGTATCTGTGGCATTATCAGAGGTTTTAAGGGCTATAAAATATCCTTTATTTAAATAAATATTTTAAACAATAAACTCGTTTATCGTTGTTGTCGTGGCTGATTTGAACAGTGTGTAACAAAAATATTAAGACAATTTATAAAAAAGAAGATTTTAAAATTTATTGACAACGTTTCTTTTTAAGGGAATGTCGAACCCTTTATTAATAAGTAGGGTTTCTCATGAACATTTATAAGGTTTATTATAAGATTTTTGAACTTTTTCTAATTTAACGTTATATTTAGCAGTCAAAAAAGTCCCTTAAAATCTAATATTTTGAGTAGAATTTTTTCTAGCTCGAGGTCATTATTTCCTTTACTAATTAAAACTATAATATTCCCATAGAAAAATTTTCAAGAAAGTTATTTTTCAGTTTTAAATATATTTATGTTGGTATTTTTTTGCAAGACTTAATCGATGAAAAAAAAAAAATTAAAAAATTTATAAAAAAAAAAAATTATAAAAAAAAAAAAATATCAAAAAAAATTAATAAAAAACAAGTACACTGAAAGAATTTTGTTCATTACGGCTATGAAAACGTACATTGATTCTATGAAAATAATCATTAGAAGTCAGCCAATGATGCCCTTCATAGAATCTATGAAACAAATTCATAGAAACCATATACCTATGAAAAAGTTCATAGGCTATGAAAAAAATTTGATTGTTCAATTCTATTTTTATTTATTTTATTAATTCATGTTTATTTATTTTATTATTTTATTTTTATTTATTTAAAATTTTCTATTTTTAAAAATTTATTTATTTTTAACTTATTCCCACCGAGATTCGAACACAAACCCAGTTGTTCGTGAAGCTTAGTCTCTAGCCACTGAGGTAAAGTATATAAACATATAATAATACTTAAAATCCATTTTGTTTAATATTCTGCTTTAACATATTGAGTTTATATCTATGCTCTGCCACAATGCTCTGCCATAACCTGTGTGCGTGTTTGTAGAAAACAAAATGTTTGTGTATTTGCAAAAAAAAAAAAGAACATTATAAAACTAAGTGTTAGTCGGCGAGATTTTCCTCATTTGGTGGCGCTGATAGCTAAGGAGTCGATTATCAAGTTCCCAGCCGGTAGGTCTTGGGTTCAAATCCCGCCAGGGAAGCAATATTTTTCTTTTTTTTAAGTTTTTTACGTTTATACCCTACACCACACTGTGGTACAGGGTATAATGAGTTTGTGCTGATGTTTGTAACTACCCGAAATATTGGTCCTAGACCCACCTTTAAGTATACCGATCGACTCAGAATCACTTTTTGAGTCGATTTAGCGATGTCCGTCTGTCCGTCTTTCTGTCCATGTAAACGGTGTAAACACGATACAGGTCGCAATTTTTAATCAACTGACTTGAAATTTGAAACTTAAGCCTCTTTTGGCCCAAGCACAAAGCCTATTGAACTTGGAAAAAATCGGTCCATATTTAGACCTAGCCCCCATACAAAGGTCCTCTTTAGTTTTGGCTCAAATGACTCTAATAACCGTATTATAATAGGTGTCTTTTCGAAATTTGGCAGGTAAAAGTGTTTTGTCTTCACAAATCACCTTTCCGAATTTTAAAGAAATCGGACCAGTTCTTCTTGTAGCCCCCATACAAAACCACCTTCCCGATTTTCACATAAATCTCTCAAATTTTATGAAAATTGAAAGTATTTCATTAAAATTTTCTTGGTGTATGTTAAACGCGTACTTAAATAACCTTATCAAATCTGATAATCATCGGACCAGTTGTGGACTTTGGCCCCTTGAGAAAATTTCGCCCGATATTCACTTAAAGCGGTGTATTGTCAACAAATTGAAGCTCATTTCACTCAAATTTGATTTGTGGGTGTTTTTTACACTTATTAAAGATTTGACAAAATATAGATCTAATCGGTCCATGGGAACCATTTTCCGGGAAACTCCGACTATAATTTTCTTACTTGTTTTTTTTGTATTTTTTATATTTTTTTAATATATTTATTAAATTTTTTTAATTGTTGTAAAATAATTTTAATTATTAAAAAAATTTAAAGGCTATTGATGACATTTTTCTATGAATAACATCTATTAGTTCTATGAATTTTTTCTATGAATTTTTTTATGAATCTTTTTAAATATAAATGAATATTCATTGAGCCAATGAATTGATTCATAGATTCTATGAATTTGGTTTTATGAAATTTGTTCATAGATATTATGATCAATAATTCTTTCAGTGTAAGAGTGTTAAATTCGGCTGTGCCGAATCTTTTATACCCTCCAACATGTAAAAAAAAAAAAAATGCAGGGGCGTTTTATTTTTTTTTTTTTTTGGGGGTCAGGGGGTCGCTAGTTGTAATTAAGGGGTGGGGCAAATTTTCCCTTGAATATGTGTTTAAAAATTCAGTCTTATGCATTTTGCACTAAAGAAATACAAGATTATCATTATTTAAAAAAAAAATGTTTTCTTCCACGCTCATAAAAGGGGGCGGGCATAAAAATGTTGCATTTGTTAAACAAAAACACAAAAAACATGTAAAAATATGGTATTTTTCAGAGGTTGGTTTAGTTCTTCAAGGGGGAACTTTTTTCCCCATTTGTTCGATTTTGCTCATTTACGAATTTAACCTGCCTATGAACATAAGACATATTCGTGCCAAATGTCGGAAGTCTAGCTCTTTTATTTTGGACTGCATCGTGTTAACTACAGACGGACAAACGGACGGACAGACGTACAAACGGACGGACATCGCTAGAATGTCTTTGAATCGATCACTGATCATAAATATATGGGGCATTCCATGTCAAATCGGACACTTTGAAAAACTTTTTTTTTTAGATTTTCCCAATTTGTTTACAGTTCGAAAACTCCTTCGTGGTAAATTTTCAGATTTTTTTGATGACCCGTTCAAAAGATATCGAATTTTTAACAATTGGTAGTTTGTTCCTTTACTCAAACTTCTTTTAATCATAACTTCTTCAATAATGCTCCAAATTTCAAATTTTTTTTTTAAAAATTTTTGTTTTTTTACTTTTTATAAAATTTGCTGCAACTGTTATTTGTATGGAAGCCTACTTAGGGAGTGGAGATATGGCGTAGGTATGTTTTAAAAAAATGTTGTAGGGTAAAAATAAATGGGGGTCGGTCTCACTAATGACCCCTCTCGGACGCACCATTGGACCGGTAGAAGCTGATTAAATAAAACAAATTCACAAAAAATAAAAAAAATTGTATGGGGGCCGCCTTAAAAATTAGAGATAGAGGGTAGGTGTGTTCAGAAAAAATGTTTGGACTAAAAAAATATTGTGGGTTGGGCATACATTTTGTTGCTCTACGGGCACTATTAGGGCAGTTAGAGCGGTTGGAGCAGATTTTAAAAAATGTCGTTTTGTGTGGGAGCCTCCTTAGAAATTGGAGATAGGGTATTAGTTCGTTCCAAAGAAATGTTAAAACGTGAAAATGGGGGTCAGTCTTAAAAAGGACCCCTCTATGACGCACCATTGGAGCAGTAGAAATGATTTTAAGATTGGAAAAATACAATAAAATTTTTTAAAAAAATTTAAAAAAAAAAATAGTAATAATCGTTATCCCACGATCCTCCTGGGCAAAAAAATTTGTAGAATCTATAGATGTTTTACACAAAAAAATTTCAAAAAAATCAAAGAGTACAAACATTTTCAAAAATGAGATTTAAACTTTAAAACTTATAAATCGCATACTAGAGCGCTTTTAAGAAGTTATGATTAAAAGAAGTTTGAGTAAAGGAGCAAACTACAAATTTTTAAAAATTCGATATCTTTTGAACGGTTCATCAAAAAAATCTAAAAATTTACCACGAAGGAGTTTTCGAAGGGTACTAAAAACTGTAAACAAATTGGGAAAATCTAAAAAAAAAGTTTTTCAAAGTGTCTGATTTGACATGGAATGCCCCATATATACTTTATGGGGTCCTAGACCGATATTTTGATGCGTTACACACGGAATGACAAAGTGAGTATACCCCCATACTGTAGTTGGAGGGTATAAAAATGTTGATGAAAAAAAATTGATAAAAAAAAAGGCTATGAAATAAAAAAACTTGATGAAGAATTGATAAAAAAAGGTTATGAAACAAAAAAAATTTATGAAGAAAAACATGATGAAAAATTATTTTTTTTTTAAGTAATTATGTTACATTTTATTCACCATCTGGTGAAAAACGCTTTTATTCCCCAGCACACTATGGTTCCAAATGCATTTTTTTGGCATAAATTCAGAAAATGAAGCAAGGTCACTTAGACTAATTCTGGGATGATTTTTATATCTTAGCAAAATCGAAAATCAATTGTCAAAAAAAAAAATTTTTGGAAATTTTTTTTTTTTTTTTTTGAAAAAATTTTTTTTTCGAATTTTTTTTGGAAAAATTTTTTTTTTTTTGAAAAAAATATATTTTTCTTAATTAATTAGCCTAAGGAAAGGTCAATAAATTATAAAAAAAAAATAATTTGAAAACGTACCACGCAAAAAACAGCAAATTTGGCCGAAATTTGTGCTAAACTCAAATGAAAATTGTGGGAGTTTGCCAAAAAATGCTGGCAAGATGTAAATTTTAATATTAAATATACAATATTGAAAACACTTTCACGTTTAAAGACTCATGCAAGTTCGTGCCCAAATACAACTTTTTGTCCACGAAAGATATACGCTATTTTGGCTCCAAAATCCTCATAATCAAAACACCCAAAAATAACGCCAAGGATGCATTAACAGTAAAATAGGAATTTTTAATAAGAACTAGTATCCTTAGGTTTCAATTTGTCTTTTTAGCCTCTTTATAATTTTATTTTTTCCCATTTGCCGTTTGTTTAATTGCAATATTGATTTCACTCCGGTTTTATTATACGCCTTAAAACTTTCAACTTTGAAAGCCTAGCAAACTGACAGTATTAGCACCAAATTTTTTTCATTATACTTTCTTAATAGCTTATAGTGTTGCCATTAAGGAAATGTATAAGCTTTTGAAAATTTGTTAATTTTCTTTTTTTTTAATTTCTGCCGAAAAAATGGATTTGGAACCATAGTGCAGCAGTTGAATTATTATCCAAGTTTCAAACCTTTTTGGTTTTAAGAAAATGAAAACAGTAATTCTTATTTTCTTCATTTTTAAAATTACTTAAGACACCAGCCTAAAAACTTTATCATGTTAAAAATGGCAGAGAAATTTGGCAAGAGTATAGATTTAAGCATTATCTAAAATTTATTTTCTAAAAAATTTACGATTGGATTTGCAATCTAAGTCGAAGGCATTATCTAGAACGTAATAAGTTTTACCCAACACTGTACCTACACTCTGTTCTAAAAAGAATCCCTAACCAGCCCAACAAACCATCAAGCCATCCTTAACCAGCATTAACCATCGTCATCGTGTCATCAATCGTAAAGGAAATTATAGGAATTCTGTCATAAGTTATTGTAGATAACAAAGGAATATTGAAATGTTTTTTTTTTTTTCTTGTTTCTCAATATACATAAATATGTACGAGTATGTATGTATATCTTTTTTTTATAAGCTGTCATAAATTAAGGCAGGACAAAAACATTTTAATATTATGATTGAAAAATATATTAAGGTAATAAAGTAATATTATTTTTTATTATAATGAACAATTTTAATATAATCTCGTTTTCCAGGAGTTGGGCGGTAATAAAGACAAACGGAAAGACATGTTAAAGCAAATAAATAAATTGGATTAAAAAAATATATATTTTTGAATCCCTTTCATCTTTTAAGATGACGGTAAAATTTCTTCCTGGTATGAGCAATAATATTAAAGTAAAATCCTAATGAAAAAACTATAAATAACATTCAGTGGCATGTCATAGATTATTCTATGATTGTACATTTTTATACATACTTTATAAAACAAAAATACTTACTGGTCTAAAAATGTTCACCATGAAAACTTGTGCTGTCCAAACAAGGTTTACAATAAAGGAGTAATTTTAAATTTTTTTAATAATTCAGTATAAAAATTATTCAATATAACAAAAATTTTAATTATTTTTAACAACTTCTGATTAATTTTTATTAAAAACAAAAATTGTTTTGTTCGACATTTAAAATATTATATTTTGAGTAGGTTTATTCTAGCTCGAGGTCACTATTTCACTAATAAAACAATGATATTCTCATAGAATAAATTTTCAAAAAAATTATTATGATTGAAATTGGTACATTATTGCATTAAAGCAATAATGTACTACTACCAATTTATTTAAAAGGGTTCAATTTTAAATTTGTCCTTACAGCTTATTTGAAGAAAAATAAAAATTGGAAAAGAATTACGACCTGTATGCAAAATTCGACAAAAATTAAATTTTCCGCACTGTGCAGCAGATGAGTTATTATCCAAGTTACAAACCTTTTTGGTTTTAAGGAAATAAAAACAGTAATTCTTATTTTCTTTTTTAACATGATAATGTTTTTAGGCTGGTGTCTAATTTTAAAAAAGTTGCTGGACGCCACCTCAGTTTGACTATATAAGCTAACGATTAACAAAAAATAACATAAGAATTACTGTTTTAATTTTCTTAAAACCAAAAATTTTAGTAACTTGGGTTCGTAACTTGAATAATAAAACACCTCATGGTGAATATAAAAAATATTTATCAGCTGGTGATTTTTTGCATAATTTTTTTTTCATCAATATTTCTTTCCATCAATTTTTTTTCATCAATATTTCTTTCCTTCAATTTATTTTCATCAATATTTTTTTTCATCAATATTTTTTCATCAATATTTTTTTTTATCAATATTTGTTTTCATCAATTTTTTTTGTCATAATTTTCTTTTTTTATCAATATTTTTTTTTAGTAATATTTTTATGTCATACATTTTTTGATCAATATTTTTTTTTCATCAATATTTATTTTTCATAATTCATCAAATATTTTTTGTATTAATAACACTGTGCTACAGTGAAAAAATACTTCCGATGTGACATAGGATAAGTTGTTCGTCTTGTCGAGTAGATCACAAAAATGCCCATTAAACTTTCCAGCCACCCTCAAATTTTAGAGTTATTGTCACGTTTTCTTCGAACTTTTCTCACTAAAATTTTCAACCGATTTTAAGTTTTTTAACTGTTTTGGATAGAAGAAGGATAGAGCTTTCGATGTGTGTATATTGGTATACACATATAAGAAAAATATCTATTGATTTTTTCTATAATATCTAAATTTTTTGTTATTTTTTGGGAATTTTTCGCGTTTATCGATTTTTTTCTGGTATAGTTTGTTTAACAACCTTTATATTTATAAACATTTTTTTAAAGAAAATTTAATTCTGAAAACGATTAGTTTTATCTTGAAAAAATCGGATAACAATTGACAGAGTTGTGATAATTTTTCTAAAAAGGAAAATTAAGATTTTGCAGGACATCGCCGTTCAGATAACCGAGACAAAAAAAAAATTATCATAAGAGGTCATGTACAAAATTTTTAAAGGTTTTTGGCTCGCTGAATCCGAATCTGGCCTTTAAATTGTTCTATCGCGTCAGGTTTTTGAGATATTCAACATAAATTGATACATCAAAAACTTAATAAGATAGCGCAATTTCAAGGTCAAATTCGAATTCAGGAGACCAAAAACCTCTCAGACCTCGCTACCTCTCAGTATGTTTATTTTTTTATGTTTTTTGCCTGTGTTATCCGAACGGAAATTTGATGCAAAATCTTAATTTTCTTTTTTAGAAAAATTATCCCAACTCTGTCAATTGATATCCGATTGGCATAAAGCTCATCGTATTCACAATTAAATTTTCTTTAAGAATACACCAGTAAAAACTTGGTAATAAGTCCCCATTACCGCCTGCATTCTAGGTAATGAAGACTCGTTACTAGAGTTTTTCACGGGAATTCCCGGGACGGGAATTCCCGGGAATTCCCGTAAATTTTCGATCCCGAAATCCCGGGAAATAGAGCGGGAATTCCCGGGAATTTTAGTTTCTTTGAAATTGTCGATTTTTCGACTTCTATTGATTATTTAGTATGTGATTTTTTAGAGATTTTATTAAAATTCTTGATAATTGATGACAGAAACGTACGCAGGGACCATGAGGGCCCAAAAAGAGAGACGTTCTAACTAAAAAATGTCATGAAATCTCAGACTTACGAAATGAAAAAAGTCTCACAATATCTAAATTTCGATAGGATATAATTACACAGTGATAAAAAATTCTAAATTTAAAATCGGAATAGAATGAAACCAAAAGCAAATTAAAGTTTACATTTTACATACCAAAGCCATCAAGACGTTGTTTTAATTCAGCGCTAGATTATTTTTTACACGCATTTTTTGTACCTATTTACTGAATAGCCAAATTTATACAAATAATCCACTGTTCACCGTTGCGTATGATTGTTATTTAAAGGCAATTACAAAATTAATCATACGCCTTATACAATTTTTAAGCAACTATTATTATAATTATAATAAAAGTTCACCAACTTCAAATGCGTGTAAAAAAAATTTAGCGATAAACCAAAAAAAAGTGTCAAGGGTTTTATTATGCTTTCATTTGTTTTTTGTTTCATCCTACTCCGATTTTGGTTGTTGGGCTGTGTTATCAGATCCTGATACTTTTTTTCAGAAGCTAAGAAATTTTTTTTCTGAGAACTGCATTATAAAAATTTGCAGTATGATTATTTGTTTTTTTAGAAAATATTTTTGTCTCTGGAAATGATTCTTTTTAAATCGATAAATTGATATAAAATCTGAGTAAAGGATGACAGTTTTTTTTAGAAACAAGGATTTTTAATTTTTTTAATAATTTTTGGGGTAAATTTTCTTATAATTTCATTTCTCTGAAACAGTTACATACATTCAGTTTCAGAAACATAATAGAGAAATTCTTGTGTATTAGTTTCATTGTGTTTTAGAGGCAAAGCGTCGAGAACCAATTGTAAAAATGAACTAACAAGGGAAGTATCTTAACCCTTATGAACCGATTTGCCTGAAACTTAAAATATATATAAATGAGACCATTTTAAGGTTGAGGTGTCTCGGCTTATCGGCCATATCGGGGATTTAGGGGTTCAAAAAATGAGTCAAAAATTGGCGAAAAAATCGTTTTTTGGATTTTTCAGCGATTTCTTTCTAAGAAACTATATGATGTTTCCATATGAAAAGAAAGGGTTTTTTAATGCCTATCCAACGGTGGCATAATCTTGTAAAAATTCGGCTTCGTTAAATATTTTTTTCATGAAAATGTGTAAAATTTGGGGGGTATATATATGAAGACATAGACCTACGATATCCATATGAATACGAAATAATCTTTATTAAATTTAAGTCGACACGTATTTTTGCTGTAGACGATATTCCTGTTAGTTCGGGAGTTATCGAAATTTTCCCGAAGGTCCTCATTGTTTCATAAGGGGACAACAAAATTTTTAAACACTGATATGGCCGATAAGCCGAGACACCCCAACCTTAAAATCGTCTCATTTATATACATTTTAAGTTTCAGGCAAATCGGTTCATAAGGGTTGAGATACTTCCCTTGTAAGAACAAGACGAATTAGAATAAATGATGAATTTTGATTATTAAAACAGATAAAGCGATGTGAAATAACATATTCCCTTCAAAATACTTTTAAATGACTTCGATATATTTGTACCGTTTTTTTATAAGAACTGGGTAACAAAAATTGTTGTTTTTTTCTCGAAACTTATTTTTTTCTGTTTTAAAGGTACTAAATAAGATTTTTATGGTGTTAGTAAACATTATAAATAGTGTAATCGCATTCATAAGGATTTTATATATTTTTTTGACAAAAAAATTGTGTTTTTAGTTATTGCGGGAATTCCTGGGATCCCGGGAAATTTAAAAATGAATCCCGCTTTCCCGGGAAATGAAAGTTCCTGTTAACAAATAATGAGTTACCGATAACCTCATACAGAACTTCTTATTAACAGATAATGAGTTACCAATAACCTCATACAGGCCCGGTTACTTCTTGTTAACAAATAATGAGTTACCGATAACCTCATACAGAACAGGTTACTGGTAAATACGATTTAGGCTGGATTACTCAATGCTCCGTTATAAAATAACTCTCCGTTAAATTTAACTTTTTCATACAAATTTTGACATAAGGCTCCATTAAATCTGCAGTTAGCAGCTCCGTTAAATCTGCAGTGGCCGGATTTTTGATAAATTTACTTTTTTAAAAAATGGAAAATTTCTGGAAATTTTCCCGAAAAAAAAAAATTTAATCGATAGCCCATACAAAACTATATATGAATGTAAATTTTTAAGATTGTGGTGCATAATGTGATAAATATTTAGTCAAGGCAACTCGCCAAAAATTTTACCATTTTTCCAATATTTGACCACGCCTCCTAAACCCAGTTTTTGAGAAATTGAAAAACCAAAAACGCAATTTTCTAAGTTCCATATAGCGCTATCCATACAAACTATTCAGAAGTTTACGGTACACATGTTTTTTTCGCTGGACATTTGGTGTGGAATGCCTCATATGTATAGACCAATTAACACACATGAAAAGCCCTATCCTTTTTCTATCCAAAACAGTTAAAAATTTTAAAATCGGTTGAAAAATTTTTAAGTTACAAGTGGTTTAGTGAGAAAAGTCCAAAAAAAACGTTTTTGACAATAACTTTAAAATTTGAGGGTGTCTGGCAAATTTGATATGCATTTTTGTGTTTCATCGAAAAGAAACCTACAACCTTAACTACCTAATTTTAAAAGTATATTCGATTTTGTGTTTTTTGTAGCACAGTGTAATCACTTTTAGGGCAATGTCTTTGGGTTCACCTTTTACTTGAAAATCGGAACGTCTAAACAATCTTTTTTGGATTTTTTTTTTAGCTAAAAATATTAGTTAATATTCTAACATTGCTGGAAAAGTGCTTTTAGGGTAAATATTTTTTTTTGTAAATCATCACTTCAGAATTTCAAGAAAATTCAGGGCAAAGTTCACAAAAAAAAAAAAAAAATAGCGGGTGAATACAATCGTAGAATCTGTCAAAGTAAAGGTAATATATTCATTAACCCTTCTCTTTAATGTGCCTGTATTATTATATTTTGGATAATTTCTTTGAGGTTTTTGAGCAAAATTAAGGAAAAATTATTTGGCGTCATTATAACCTTAATAAAAGGATAATAGTGATCAGACAGTTTATGTAATAGAAATTCATAAAATTTCATTTTAAAGTAAAACGTTTTTATAGTTGTTTTTTATTCGACCTTTCCAATTTAATTAAAAAATAAAATGTTTGAGCTCGAGCCTGGATTTTGTAATTAAAATTCTTTTTTATTTATTTCCAATATTTCGCTACTCATCGAGTAGCATCCTCAGGGAGTAAAGTGGATTTAAAATAAAACCACAAATTTTACATCCACTTTACTCCCTGAGGATGCTACTCGATGAGTAGCGAAATATTGGAAATAAATAAAAAAGAATTTTAATTACAAAATCCAGGCCTCGAGCTCAAACCTTTTATTTTTATAGTTAAACGTTTTTATTTAAAATTGCCTTGATTGACAGCTTTAGGTATCTCATGTTCAAAAACACGTTTTTGAGAACATTTACCTTAACTTTCTGAAGAATCTTGGTGAAACGCCTTGGGAACCAGTTTCAGAACCTGTGCAGAAAAGTTAATCGCAGACCACTGGATAAAACCCAAACGCTTTTTAAATGTCAGTCACCATTATTTTTTATTTTTTTTTTTGTCTTTTAAGTAAGAATCATGAATTTTTGAGTTTGAATATTCATTAACTAAGGGATACTCTTGTTTAGCTGACATACATACAAGGGATTTTTTAATAATTGATTTATTTGCAGTAATATGCAATAAATAATTTGTTATTTTTATACCCTCCACTTTATGAAAGATTAGGGTACATATAAGTTTGTCATTCCGTTTGTAATTCATGGAAATATCTATCTAGTACCGATATTCTGATATTTCTTCGTCTGTTGAAACGGCGATCACAGTTATAAATGAACTTAAAATATTTACTCGATGTTGATCCTAGAAGTTTGGTATTGCATTTGAGCAATATCGGTTCAGCGGTTAAAAATATATACAATTTTGATTCATTCCACATAACCTTAAAATACAAAATGCCTTAATTCAGCTTCTGGTGAACATATTTAAAAAGAATTTGATACCGGATAGTATTAAAATACGTTCAAACATATATTTTACATAAACATTTTTTCTCGCTAATTTTTTTTTTAACCAAAATATGAATATTTTTTCCCGCGGAAATGTTTTTTAAAAAAATTGTATTTTTGACAAAATTTATTTCTTTTACCAATTTCAACAAAATTTCTTTACAAAGTTTATTTTGAAAAGAAAGTTTTTTGTAGTAATCTTTCTTATATTGTAGAGGGTATGAATATATTCGGCAAGACCGATTTTATTTTTTTAAATTATTTTACTAAACATATACCCAGTTGGATATGGCTTTGAGACATGTAAAGTGATCATGGGCTATCATATTAAAGTCGGTGCTGATGGCGCAAGACACTGCATATTCTTAAGTGACGAAAATTTTTTTTTTTTTTTTTTAATTTGGTTTTTTGATTTGAAATCACAAAATTAATTTCCTCCCAATAACAATTTCCAACTGGGTAGATAGATATGTAAACATTCCATGAAAATCAATTAAAAAAAATATCAATTGCTTTGTTTATACATTTGATGTATCAAAATACATGCATTGTTTTAATTCAATTCAATTTTATTCAATTTTGACATCTATGTCACATAGTCTGCTAAAACATAATAAAAATTCACAATAAAAAAAGTTTAAAATTAAATGTCAATCAGAATCAACTAGCAAAATAATTTTAACGTACGTTTTACATAGATGAAAGTGTAAAACAAAATTCTAAAAATATTTTTATGTGAGAGTTTGTGTATTAAATTGTATACAAATATGAAATCATTTATTGTTTCAGTGTGAAATCAATTGCAACAAAGTGTTGCATAAAATTTTTAGGAAGGTTTTTTTTTTCTTTGGGAAAATTGTATACATTTAATTGAATTACGGATATTTGCAACAAAAGATGGATTGTGGATTGTTTCAAGCTCTATGAAAGGGTCGTGCGAAAGAAATTTTAAGTTTTTTTTTGCGAAATTTCTTAAATGAAGGATAAAATATAATTTTTGCAAATTTAATTTGTTTTAATAATCGTGTTTTGCGGATAAAAATTAATACATATGATGGGTTGCAAGAGATTTTTTTTTATTTTTTTTTTATTTTTTAAAAATCCAAAACTTAGATCACTGAGTGCCATGGGTTTGTCTAATCCGATTGGTCTCAAATTTGTACTGTATAAGTTTCAGGCCTAGGAGAGTAAAAGTTTGCCCGGATGTTCAAAATCGGAAGAACAACTTTTTTGCCATATAAAAAATTGCCAGCCTAATGCACATACTAAATCCTTTGGGTAAAACCATTAGATAAAGAATACCTTTTAAAGTTAAATATATATAAAACATTTGTTGATTTAAGGGGGGTTTAAACAAAAACAACAGCCTTAATGTGAGCAATTTTTATACAGGTATAACAAATAAATACACAATATTTTTTAATTCCGTTTTTTTTTTATTAGAAAGATAAATTATATATTCGATTAGAGTACTATTCTAGCTCGAGGCCGAAAAATATTTCTACTTATGATATTGTCATAATAGAGTGTTTTTAATTTATTGCTTTTAAAATACTCTATTATAACAATACCATAAATAAAAAAATTTTTGGGCCTCGAGCTAAAAAAATACTCTAATCGAATATATTTATGTATAAAGGGCAAATAAATACATTGTATTTCTATGTACCTTTTAATACTAAAAATAAAAGAACAACATTTAAAGATAAATTATTATAAAATTTAATAACACAAATTTTGGTCAACTAAAATTGACAGGCTTGCCACTCAATTGCAAAATGATTTTTAATGGATAAAATCGGCTGCAGTTGTACTAGGGTTGCCAGGCGGCCTGGAATGGCCTGGATTTTCTAATTATTTTGGGTCTGGTCCACTTTCCTGTTAAAATATAATTTGTCAAGTTAAAAAAGAATTTCTTTAATTTTAACAATTATATTTTTTATTAAATATATTTTACAACTTTTTTGGACAAATTTTTTAATAAAACGTAAGTCATGAATAAAACAAATGTCTCTTTTGGCTACGGCAAAATGTGCTCATTTTGCTTCGTTTTCACTCCTTTTTTTATAACTTTTTCGAACATCTCGGGCAGTCTAGCGCTGATGATCTGAGGATTGTTTCGAACATTTTGCTTTTCAAATAACCCGAAAAAAAGATTTGGAAGGGTCAAATCTGCAAATGAGGGGCAGTTATTGTCGCTATTTTTCGACATCGCACGTCCAGGAAATTTAGACTGGCCACCTAAATTTATAAATTTGACCACTACGGAATTATTTTTGTGGGATTATTTGAAAAGAAAAATCTACGCTAACAATTCTCAGACCATTGACGACCTCAACACTTCGAGATGCCCGAAATAGTAATGGAAATTTTTAAAAAGGGCGCATTTTTCCGTGGCCAATAGAGACGGCCATTTAATTGATGTCTCTCACATATGAAAATCGGTTTATTTTTTTTAATTATTAAAAAAAAAATTGTATGGGTCCAGTTATTTTTTCAAAATCCAGCTGAAAATGTTCCATTGTCCAGTTATTTGACTTCTAGTATCTGGTTGTACAGATAAACCTACTGAATCGATTTTGATGATTTTTTTTTTTGATTTGTAGATTATTAAATTCTCAAATACTAACCGTGGCCATTTTTCAAAAAATAATTAGGCAAAATAAAAAAAAAATCATCAAAATCGGTAGGGTTTTACTGCAGCCGATTTTGTCTTTTAAAAAAATCATTCTACAATTGAGTGGCAACCCTCGCAATTATAGTTGACCAAATTTTGTGCTATAAAATAAAAAAAAAATAAACAATATTAGATGTTTATTTTTTTATAGCTATTTAAAAACTGCTAATATTAAAGGTATTTTTTTGTTTAAACCCCCCTTAAGTAAAAGTGTATTGTTTTCAATAAAAACTAATATAAGCTTCACAACATATTAGTTATTTGTTTTTGTCTCTTGTTCTTAATAATTTTAAATACATTAGAATGTCATTCCCTTAGCAATTTGCGAGAACAAATAAATGCATTTAAAATTATTTTTTTTGTTTTTCAATAACACAACAAGCTCAAAGGAAAAAATACATACGAGAAGAGTGAAAAACTATAAACAAAACATGGATTTAATTAATTTATTTTTCTTTCGTTTTTTATAACCTCCAACTATATTATGGGGGTATACTAAATTTGTCATTCCGTATGTAAAGAATCCAAATATCAATCGGGGAACCCATAAAATATATACATTATGGATCCATGTTCGATTCTAAGACATTTAACGTCTACAGCCAAAGCACCCAAAAAAAAAATAACACTGGTCAATTATTTTTTTTCTAGGTTTTCGATATGTTGTAGGGTATCAAAGATTCGGCATAGTCGAATATAACATTCTAACTTGTTTGTTTATATATTTTTTCAAAATAATTCTTGCAATTAGGCAACACATTAGAAACAAAATAAATGTATAAATGAGTAGTTAGTTAGTTAGTAGTTGGTTGGTTGTTAGCAAAGAATAATAAAAAAATTCTATAGAATTTTTTTTTTTCACTATCAAATGCATGCATTCATACAAAGTTTTTATGTGTATGTGTGTATGGTATACAAAATACAGGAAATCCTTTATTTTCACAAATACTTTAAAAAAATAAAAAAAAATAATTCCTGGAAAGAGGAGAGAGAAAAATAATAAGATTTAATCGTTGTTGGAAAAAATAATAAAAATACACACATAGAAAATAAATACAACTAACACTTGAGACCATTGAAGTATAAAACTTTTTAATTAGTGACAATAATCCCAGCGAAATTGTAGGGATAACCTTAATAATCTGCCTGCTATTACCATAGAAAAGAATAAAAAAGAAACAAAGTAGCAAACATTGTCAAAATACTTTCATAAAAAAACAATTAAAAAATATTACAAATGCATATGCAATGTTTGCTGGGTTATTGTCACAATATGTACGTTGTTCATTAATGGTTCTATATATTGAATAGTGTAACAGTGTACATTGTTTGAATGTATGTGTGTGCTTGTAGCATGTTGCAATTATATGTTCTTACTCACAATTCAACTCAATTTAGCTATTACTGACAATGAGTATTATTCTTTCATGGTGTGCAAAGTTTATAGATTCTTATCCTAACTAATATATTTTTAATAATTAGTCGAACGTACGGTAAGATGGAGCAAATTTTTATTTTTTGCGAATTATAGAATTGTTACCTTAAAGGGTCGATATTAACACAACGAAATATTGGACATGTGGTACAATATCTATGGTTTAATTTTTTGACTAAAAAATCGGAAAGTTCAGAACAAGGTGAACAATTTCTTTTTTTTTAAATATGAACGAAAATGTAAGGACACCTCTAACATTTTGACACATTCCACAAATGCTTTAATTCGGCTGCTGATTAACATATCGTCGAACTATATTCAATAAATGCCAACTCGAAAAAGCTTACTGTTCAGGAGAGCTAAAAAACTAAATATTTCGCATATCCAAACTAGCTATTTTGAGAGCTTATATCATTGACTTTATTTGCCCCACGCATAATGTATCAATCTGATAAATAGTTTGAAAGTTACATAAATATAAGCAAGTTTTTTTTTGCAAACACTATTTACCGATATTTTCAAAATGGCAATATCTAGAGAACCAGTCATTAGATATCAAAATCTTTACAAGATTCGTGTTCAGCATGGCAAATGCAATTAGATATGTGATCTAATTTCTTTTTTTAAATTTTTGAAAATTTTTTGGAAATTTACAATGGGAGTTGGCATTTATTTTCACCAAAAAAATATGTACTTTGAGTTAGCAGAATAACAAAAATGTATTTAAAATGACAAAAAATTATTTTTTTGCTCTGAAATTTTTACCACTGATGGGTATTGCATAGGGGAGATATTTGCCATCGGAAACTCATTTCGGTCAAATTTGAGTTGGCATATTTTGAATATAGGTTCACGATATGTGAACAGATTTGGATACAGAATGGTATTTTAACAAGAACAAAAATAGTTTTTACAAAAAAAAAAAGCGGGTTCTGATATCAAAATTTGAGTATGTTGGAGTCTATAGACTACGGAGGTACTCATTCACTCAAAATAATTCTACAGTAAACATTTTAGTAAGTGATTTTGTAACCCAAATCCACAAATATGTTACTAATTACACTGTGCAACAAATTTAGGCTCTTCGAGTGTATCTTGAATGGGTCCAAGAAAAAAATTAAGTATACAAATAGAAGACCAAAACCCTCGAAGGGTTTTAAAAACTTAGGTCGAGTTAATTTTTTAGAGCATATTAACCCTCTATTTCCCATATTTAGGGGTAATTTTTGTTCCTTTTTTAAATACGCTCATAGAATACCAGTAAAATGATCCTCTCAAGTGTTAAAAAATTTAATTCAAAACATTTTTGTAGAAAATTTTAACCCTTTACACACACATTTTATTAATATTCTATGAGGATATTTAAAAAAGGACCAAAATGATCCCCAAAAAATGGGAGAAAGAGGGTTAAAGTGTTCTAAAAAAAGAACCGCCATCAAATTTTAGTGAAGACATCTTCTAACATTTATTACCACAGAATTAGATTTAATATTTTTTTTTTACTTATTCAAAATGCCTTTGAAAAAAGTTTTAAAACTTCAGTGGGCCTTAAATCGTAATCGACAAAAAAATCATGCAATGACCGTTAATCATTTTCTAAATACACTGCTTTATAAGCTTTTAAAATCAGTTCCAAAATTTGTTTCCTATTACAAAAGATTCTTAAATATATTTTACGGTAATCACTACAAAATTTTTTATGTAAAATTTTTTAACCTCTCAATTTTGTTTTTTTTAAATTTATAACAAAGGATTTGGTCAAATAATTCGGACACGAAATTTTATCGAAAAATTTAATTTTTTAAACTTTGACCGCTGGTTGTCGACTAATGATGCCCCTGTAAATTTTTTTAATAAATTTTCCCACAATCAGCTCTTTATTGGCCATCGGCAAGTATTTCGTAACGACCCCACAGATTTTTTTCTGAACTAAAAGCTACTTTTGAAAAAGAATCAAGAGTCAAAGAGCACAACAAACCCACCTGTATTCAGGCATGATTTCTGTGGACAAGGTCACAGCTTAGAGCACTCTGACAATTTTATCCAATGCTCCTGGACGGGGGGTTAAAGTTTCGCCCTGAAAAAAATTTTTGGTTTGAACGAAAAACTTTAACGGCACGGGTTAGTATTGTCCGTTATGGCTAAAAAAAATCCCGGAAGTCGAATCCTTTTTCGTAAGAGTACATAAAATTAAAAAAACGTTAAAAAAACTATTTTCTGTCGCTTGATACATTTTAGAACGCGATAAAGATGTCACAGACAGAAATAATATTATTTTGTGAATGTGTATCATTAAAAGAAACATCTCAACCAAAAGCTTGTCAAAACAAAAAAAAAAAAAAAAAAAATTGGGAGTTGGACCCTAAAGGCCCAAATTTTTTTTTCAATTGTAAATCAATTTTTAAGCGGAAGGGCTTATCCTACCAAAATTAAATCTTTAGTCGTTATTAAGATAACCACGGTCTATAATAACTAAATAAGATTATTAACTGGTCGTTAATAAGCTAATAAATTAATAAAATAATATTTAAAAAAAAAGTAAATTCTTAGGGCAGAACTTTAACTCACTAGCGGCATGGGTTAATATTTTCGGCTTTGGCTAAAAATTAAAACATTGAATATTTAGTTAAAACGAACCATAATTTGCTCAGTTATCAACGAAATTTGAAAAAGTCATTATTCGTGCCACCCTAATGTATATGTTTGCTTTGCAATAAATGCATTTTTGTTGGCAATTAATTAGCTTAAGTGCTTATTGAAGGCCTTGCATATTAAGGTTTTACGAACATTTAATTAGATGAGATTATAAAGCAGAAACAGCAGCTAATAAATAAAGTAAATAGTCAAATATGAGACAGCATGTATGCAAATAGGGTGGAGCAACATTATTTTTTTTTTTTTTTATTTAGAGTAAATATTAATACACAAAAAATATTGTACATGTAGGGCAATATCTTTGGATTCTTTTTTAACTTAAAAATCGGGGAGCTCTAAAATAAACAACAAAAATATTTTAGATTGTTTTTTACTGAAAATATTAGTTAAGTGGGGTCATTTTGAAATAAAAACAGCAGCCATAAAAGCAATTGTTTAAAATTTAAAAAAAATAAAAAAATAAAAAAATTTAAGTAAAATAAGGAATCCGCAATTTTCCTCTAACCTCACATTTTAAATGCTGATTCGAGCCAGGTTGATATATTAATGTAAAATCTCCTTTCGTTTTTTCCATTCATTCCAAACTTCACCGTAATGTGTAGCTGAACACAACACAACACGACATATAACCAAAATCGTCACTGTTCATAGTTTTGTCATTTTGTGTCATTTCGTTATAAAAACTCGATAGGATTGTTTTCAACGAAGTGCTAATTCTGACCCATATCTTATTTTAACCTCTAACTATTTTCAACCACCCAGTTGGCAAAATAATATCACCCCTGACATACTGCTGACCAGGGGCGTATCCAGGATTTTATTTCGGTGGGGGCCCAACATTTTTTTTCAATTTTTTTTTACAAAAAATTTACATAACAGCACATGTTTAAGAATTTTTCTCGATCGTTTTCTTGAACTGAATGTAACACAATCAGATTCTTCATTTTTGTGTAAGTTTAAAACTGTTGGGGGGAAAAAATTTTTTTGAGACTTCCGCCTTTTTTTAAAGTGTGAATTGTATCAGATGCTTATACATTTTTACAAAGAATATTATCAGAATCTGATTTTTTTTTTCAAAGAAAGTCTAAGATTCTATGACAATTTCCAGTTAAGACGGTTTTTGTTATAGAAAAAGTCAAAGACTCTAAATCATATTTCCAATAGAAAACGATTCTCGGGGAAAAGTCATGTTAGAAAATGATTCTATAAACATATTCATAAAATACTTTTTCCCAGAATCTGAGATATTTTTAGTCTAGTACATTTTCCCAGATTCTGAAACATTCTACAAAAAAAGTTTTAGACTCTGAGAAAATCTTCGCTTTTTCTATAAGAAAAATAATTTAGATTCTAAACCCTTTTTAAAAAGAAAACAGTGTAAAAAAAGCCTTAGATTCTAAAACCTTTTTCCGAAAGAAAACTTCTCGGATTCTGAGAACTTTTTCCTATAGAAAAAGTCTAAAATTCTTATACATTTTTCCTATAGAAAAAGTCACAGATTTTTAGACATTTTTCCTCTAGAAAAAGTTCAAAATTCTGAGACATTTTTCCTATAGAAAATGTTTCAGATTCTCAGACATTTTTTCTACATAAAATTTCTTAGATTCTGAGACATTTCTTCTATCGAAAAAGTCTCAGATGCATAAACACTTTTCCTATAAAAAAAAGTCCCAAATTCTTAGACATTTTCGTATAGAACAAGTCTCAGATACTGAACATTTTGCCGATAGGAAATTGTCAGATTCTAAAAAATTTTTTATATAGAAAAATCCTCAGATTCTGAGACATTTTTCCTAAAGAAAAAGTCTCAGATTCTGAAATATTTTTCCCATACAAAAATACTCAGTTTCTGATACATTATTCTTATATTTTTACAATAGAAAAAGTCTCAGATTTTGAGCATTTTTCTATACAAAAAGTCTCAGCTTGTGTCTCTGAGATATTTTTCCTATACACAAAATCTTAGGTTTTGAGATAATTTTCCTTAAGAAAAATTCGTTGATTCTGAGACATTTTTCGTAAAAAAAGTATAAGATTCTGAGATATTTTCCTAGATTGTAAAAAAATTCAGAGAAATTATTCCTTAAGAAAGTTCCCAGATTCTAAAACATTTTTCATAAAGAAAAGCCTCAGATTCTAAGAATTTTTTTATAGAAAAAATCTAAGAATTTGAGACATTTTTCAGATTCAGAGACATTATTCCTATAGAAAGTTCTCAGATTCTGAAAGATTTTTCATATAGAAAAGCCTCAGATTCTGATAATTTTTTATAGAAAAAGTCTCGGATTCTGAGACATTTTTCATATAGAAAAAGTCTTAGATTCTGAGAAAAGAGCCAATATTTTAAGACCATATTCCTATAGAAAAAGTGTTAGATTCTCAGACATTTTTCTTATAGAAAGTTTTAGATTCTGAGACATTTTTTTAGAAAAGTGTAAGATTCTGAGACATTTTTTTTAAGAAATAGTCTCGTTTTGAGACATTTTTCGAAAGACAAAGTCGCATTATTAGATTTGACTTCACTTTACTTACAATTAGGTCCATTTTTTGTGTACATAAAACTCCAGGTTCTAAGATATTTTTTCTTTTGAATCTTAAGTTGAAAAGTTTTAAATTCTAAGTAAAAATTTTCAGATTTTGAGATTTTTTTGACAGAAAAATGTTTAGTTTCCAAAAATTTTTCTTAAAAAAATTTCTTAATGTTTTTCGATTTTTTTAAGAAGTTTTTTAATGGTGTACTTGTTATTTGATACTAAATCCTGAAATTTGTGAAATCATTTCGGGGGGGGCCCGGGCCCCCGGGCCCCCTCCCTTGTATACGCCACTGCTGCTGACTCTACCTTTATGAAATCGCTGACATATTCGTACAATTCTCAAAATGTCCTTAATGACATGTCTGTAGTTGGTCAGCAGTCTCCACCAGTATCAGTGACCACCAACAATTTGTTTAAACAAGCGCTGACAGATTGCTGATATGTCATTGGGGACATTTTTAAAAATTGTATGAAGATGTCAGCAATTTTATAAAGGGAGAGGAAGTCAGCAGTTTGTCAGGGGTGATTTTTTCCGACTGAGCAATTTTTTATTTATATTTAGGTTTCAGCGTGCTCAAGGTCGTATTCAAAATAAGAAAGCAGTAATAAAAATTTTACAAAAAATTAATGAAAAGTTTCATCAAAAATTAATGAAGAATCAATGAAATTGTATAAAAAAAAAAATTTACCAAATATTTTTTATTGACAGTGAGTAGTAAACAACCATTCACATACATTTTAAACAGCTACACAGAAAAAAATACAGGAATAGTTGGCATCCTTTTTTCAAGAAAACTTTTATTTCGTTCGTTTTTTATGCAATTAATAAAAAATAAAACTGATAAATTTTGAATACATTTTTATTTGATAAAACTATAAAATTACTAAAAGAAAATGAAGTAGAATTTAAATTGTGTTAATTAAAAATTTACTGATAAAATTTAAAAATTACTTAAAACAAATGAAAATTTTTAAGTAAAATTTTAATTGTGTTAATGAAAAATTAATTAAAATTTGTTTGTAAACATTTAATAAAATTTTTTTGGTTTTTGAGAAAGATAGATAGATAGATAATTTAATAAAATTTTATTAAAAGTTTACTTAATACTACAAAATTGTTTACTGGCGCAAAATTAAGTAAATTTTTTTACTCAATACTATTGAAAATTTACTTTTTTTCTGTGTTCACTTATACATATGTAGTTATTCTTTATGTAGTGTACTTACATTTTTTTGGTAAACATGTTTACTTGAAATTTTGGTTAAAAACTTATACATGGTTGAAAAAAAAAAAACAAACATAAATTATCCATTAAATATTTGCTATTAGAAAAACAGAAAGAAAAAATTTGATACCTGTTAGTTATAAGCATCGAGAAGAGGTTTGTATATACGTACAGTAACTGGGCAAAAAATATGTACAAAAAAATTAAGTAGGACTTTTAAAGTTTCAAATAATTTTTAAATTCTTATTTGATATGTTTGCAGCAATTTTTGTATAGCAAACAAGTTTTTCTATAGATTTTACTACTCAGCCCTAAAACTTATGCGGTATAAACTTGATCCAATCGAATTAAATTTAACCGTGGCGCCAGAGGATCAAACTTTCGAATTTTGGAAAATTAAAAAAAAAAAATCGTATTTTAAAAAATATGTCTTGCCAAACATCATAATTGTTAATTTTTCTACGCTGCATACGAATGTCAAAAATGTTTATTACAAACGGTTTTCCAGATATCGCTACTTGAATTTTTCAGAAAATTGCTATTTTTTCCTACGTTCAAAATTAAAAAAAAAAAAAATCTTAAAATTCATCTCAACCCTTATGATCCGATTTGCATGAAAATTGAAATTAATACAAACGGAACAATTTGAAGGTTGAGGTGTCTCGGCCATATCGGGGATGTTGGGGTTCAAAAAATGGGTAAAAATGAGTAAAAAAATCGAAAAATTTGTTTTTTGGATTATTTGAAGCATTTGTTTCTAAGAAACTATGTGTTGTTTCCATATATGAGGCATTCCACACCAAATGTCCCGCTACAGAAAAACATGTGTCCCGTAAATTTCTGAATAGGTTGTTTGGATAGCCCTACATGTAACTAAGAAAATTGCGTTTTTGGTTTTTCAAATTTTCAAAAAATTGGGCTTAGGAGGCGTGGTCAAATATTGGAAAAATGGTAAAATTTGTGGCGAGTTGCCTTGATTAAATATTTATCACATTAAAATGGAATGCACCACAATGTCAAAAATTTACGTTCTTATACAGTTTTGTATAGGCTATCGATTAAAATTTTTTTTTTTTGGAAAATTTTCAGAACCCGTTCTGAAATTTTCCATTTTTTAAAAAAGTCAATTTATCAAAAATCCGGCCACTTTTTTTTATTTTTTATTTATTTTTTTTTAAAAATTTGGATGTTTTTCCATCCACACAAAAAAAAATCAGAAACACGTTCATCTTTTTTTTTCGAGAAAATCGCATTTGAACTTTAAATTTCATAACAATTTTGTTATTTGCTTGTATTTGTTTGTTTTAAAGTTGCGAATGAGTAATATTAATTGCATAAATATTCGTCATACGCTCTGTTGACACAAGAAAATACAAGCAAATTACTAAATTGTTATGAAATTTAAAGTTCAAATGCGATTTTCTCGAAAAAAAAGATGAACGTGTTTCTGATTTTTTTTTGTGTGGATGGACAAACATCTAAACTTTTAAAAAAATAAATAAAAAAAAAAAAAAAGTGGCCGGATTTTTGATAAATTGACTTTTTTAAAAAATGGAAAATTTCAGAACGGGTTCTGAAAATTTTCCAAAAAAAAATTTTTAATCGATAGCCCATACAAAACTATAAAAGAATGTAAATTTTTGACATTGTGGTGCATTCCGTTTTAATGTGATAAATATTTAATCAAGACAACTCGCCACAAATTTGACCATTTTTCCAATATTTGACCACGCCTCCTAAGCCCAGTTTTTGAAAAATTGAAAAACCAAAAACGCAATTTTCTAAGTTCTATATAGGGCTATCCATATCACCTATTCAGAAGTTTACGGTACACATGTTTTTTTTTCGCTGGACATTTGGTGTGGAATGCCTCATATAGAAGAAAGGTTTTTTTTAATGCCTATCCTATAAATATTTTTTTATGAAAATGTGTAAGTTTTGGGGTCATTTATGTGAAGACATAGACCTACGATATCCATATGAATACGAAATAATCTTTATTACATTTAAGTCGACAAATATTTTTGCTCTAGACGATATTCCTGTAGTTCGGTAGGGGACAAGGAACTGTCAAAGTTCATAGTATAAAAGATGATCGATAAAAACAGAGGTGTAAATTTTTGTGGCGGCTTATAAAGTTTTTGATTAAAAAATTTTCACAATTAAGTCGTATTGTAAAAAGTTACTTTGCGTCTGGAGCAGAAATTTATGGGAATTCATCTTAGATCTTTGCATTAAGCGTTTGTATAGTATTAGGGAGTAGAATGAGCATAAAAAATCAGTTTTCCAAATCGGGTGGCTTATCATGTTTCTGCATTACATTAGACTAACATTTTTTGTTAGCAAACACAATTTTCTTTCGTTTTCGAACGTTCTCCAAGGCCGATTCTACTACATGGTCCTAAAACTTATGTGGTACACTCAAAATATTTTGTAGGTAAAAACAAAAGAAACCACTTTTAAAACAAGGGATTAAACAATTTATGATTGTGACAATCAAACTATGATCATTATGAAATGAAATTTTTGTATTATACTATGATCAGCGAAGATCATAATATGGTCGCTACAATCATATTATGATAAAGTTATCAATCATACTATAACCTCCCTCCATTATGGTTGTCGCAATCATGTTTCTTCTCTGCGTGTGTTTTACTTTTGTATTTAGTTATTTCATACAGCTCAGATTTTATATTTTGAATGTATTTGCATTGAAAATTTTTGTAGTATACTTTAAATTTCATTTAAATGAAAATATGTTTTTTTATTTTCTCAAATTACACCTTCCGACAGCCAAAATTAAACATGAACCGGATGATATACGTCTGAAAGTAAATATCAAATGAAGTAAAACTGCATTTACAGTTTTTCATTTCGTCATCCTGTTTCCTTTTAAAAGGACTTCAAACTTTCAAAGGATACATTTTATAAATTTTTTTTTTTGAAAAATTTGTACTTGTCCTACGATGACACTGGTGATGGCAAATAAAAGAGGAGGATCTCCCCAATTTTTCCATCTTTTATTTTGCCATATTAGGATAAAAGGATATGAATTAAGTCATTTGAAAACTTTATTAAAATATTTTGTTGAAAATTTTAAATGATTTTGAAGGATACATTTTTGAAAGGCCGTTACTTGCCTCCTTTTTCCTGATATGTAAAAATAAAAACATAGGAAAACAAGGGGAGATCCTCCTCTTTCTTGTGCTATCACTAGTGGCATCCTAGGACAAATACAAATATTAAACAAATATTATATAAATTTGAATCCTTTTAAAAGAAAACAGGACCACGAAAAAAAAACTGTAAATGCAGTTAAGTCTCTGGTTTCAAATGTATATTATCCAGTTCGTGTTTAACGACTTTTTTATTTTTATCGGACGGTATTATCCACATATCCGTTTGTGAATAGAAAACCATCAAATAAAATAGTATTTCAGTTTACGGATAGTAGACTTGTGCTTAATCGTCCAATTGAGTGAGCGCTTATTCTCGTTCATTTCTGACAAAAGACCTGGTTCGTTCATCTAGTTCAATCGCTCTTGTGGCTTTTTTGTTCAACAGTTTGTGAACGAATCATTTTGATCATGTCTGTTGGTCGTTCATCTAGTTCAAATCGGTCAATTTTGGTTTTTGTTCAACAGTTCGTGATCGAATCATTTCGATCATGTCTGTTGTTTTAGTTTTCGTTAAAAAAATACAAAAATGTTGAATAAAAACATTAAAAAAAGAAAACAAAAATAAATATATAAAATTAAAAAAAAAAAACATAAATGATGAGAAAGCGTGCCAAAAGAGGTAAAAAAACTAACGCCTAATGACAAAATTAACAAAAAAAAAAATTGAACGATCGAACTGAAAGATCAAAATGAAGTAATGACCCATTGAGCTGAATGAACGAAAAGACCTAAAAGAGATGAAATGAACGAACTAGATAAACCGCTCAGTTAAGTGAATAGTTCCATTGAACTAGTTCGTTCGTGAACGATACAACTCTAATGGAGAGGTACTGTTAGCAAGTATGACATAGTAAACAAACCAAACAACCAACGAACCAAAAGCTGGGTAGCATTGAAGATACTCTGTTGACATGCTGACACAAAAAACACTTTTTTCCAATTAGCGTTTATTTAGAAAATGTCAACATATGTTAATATGGGTAAAAATTCACTTTTTTTTTGGGTAAAAATGAAGAGAGAATTCTACATGTTATAAAACAATCTCTTAAATTTAGCTTTTCCCACTCCGTCCCACTTAACCACATGTATTTTTTTCAATGTTTAAAAACATCCATACACATATAAATTTTAGTAACGTCTAGGAAAATATATAAATGAAAAACAAAAAAAATAGAAAAAAAATATCACAAACTGTTTTCGATTTGCGAGCTCATAATTAATTCAGTTTTAGTACTTGGTTGTCAACATGAAAAGTAAAGTTTTTGTTTTTACTTATTTTTTTGCTAAATGTTGTTTTTGTCATTTAAGCCAAGAAAATAAAGTGGCATCACCAAAAAACAAATTTAGTTAATATTAAATGAGTGGTGGCATTTGGATTTATTTGTTCATTTACTTTATTTTTATTTTCTAAATGTGAGTTAGGTTATTTTATAACAATTTGTCATGATATGTGTCCATAAAGATATGTATGCTTTATGGAAACAGAATTTACTTTTTGTATCCATTTACTATTTTCGTATACTTTGCCTACATTACTTTTTGCTATTTTTCATTGTATATATTAGTTATGTATTTATGTATATGCAATCGATATACAGTGAAATCTTTTTAAAAATATTTAAAATCATTTGAAAATATGAATTTCAAGTATTGCAGAATTATATTGAATTTAAAATATAAAATAAAAACAAGTAGAAAAATTTAATTTGACTTGGTCGAATCTATAAATACCCCCACAATGCCCTTGTTATCTGATAGTTATTTTCTAACGTAACAAAAAATTGCATTAATTTTTTTTTTTAGAAGTATTTTATTTTGAGTAAAAAAAAGAATCGGGTGAACATTTTTTGAGTGTAAAATTTTTTTGACTCTTAACATTATTTGAGTGTGTCATTTCATTAAAAAAAAATTTTGAGTGTAAATTTTTTTTTAGTGAAAATATTTTTTTGGTGTAAGATTTTATTGAGTAACAAAATTTCTTTCTGAAATACATTTGTGTTGTTTTTTATACAAAAAAAAAATATTTACCTGGTATTTTAATTAAATTCTTAGAGAATGGTTAGAGATGCAGCAGCTATGATATTTATCGTACTTCCGATATAATAGCAGAATAAAACTATGTAAAAGGTGCTAAATAATCAACGATGTCTTACGTACTTGTGCCTATATGCAGCCGCGGATCAAGCAATTTATATAAGGGAAAAATCATACGCACAATGTACAAATAAATCTATTTTGGCCCTGGTATGATTTTCTCTTTATTTTAATTTCTGGAATTGTGCTTCCCATAAGTAATAATCTTTTTTTATGTATTTGTGTGGTTTGTTTACATTTTCTATGAAACGTCAAAAGTTACACAATGTGTTCTAATTAATTTTTATGCATGCAAAATACGACTCTGCTAATTTTTTTATTCAACCAACACTTCCCAGCAAAAACATGGTAATGAGTTGTGAAAAGTAATCATTACCAAGTACATTATTTATAATGAGCACCCAATACCATTAACATTATTTTAGGCCCAAAAGTAACTACTTTTCAGTAATATGTTATAAAAGCACTTCTAAGTAATAACATCTCCTTGAACTTGCAGTTTTTAACCCTTACAATTCAATTAACTTAAAAAGTACTTAAAAACATAATAAAAATTACGCAATTTTTAAGTTTTAGTAAAAACAAGTTAAATTTAAAATGTTTTAATTAACTAATTATTTTACTTCTTATTGGTAATGCGTTTTTACTCCTTATTAGTAATCTGAGTCAGTAACTACTTATTTATCTCCATACTCTTCACTACTTATTTTTGTCTCACGCCCTTGTTAAAATAATTAGTGTTTCATTCAATAAGTAACTATTGATTAACATCTGATTCGGATTACAAAACCCATTACTAGTAATGCCCATTTTTGCTGGGTTACTCCCTACAAATGCGGAGCATTGTGTTGATATCATTAAAAATATGTAAGGGAGGGACGAAAGGAATACTGGACTTGCTATGGTTAATATATAAGTCAGGTTCCAAAAAAAAAAACATTAGTAATTCATTCATTGGAGGTTTTACTGTAATGTAAATAAGTGATGTTACACAATCGATTGAAATGTAAAGTACTCGGTTTTTGTAAAATTAAGGAAGTTTTTAATAAAATTTAGGAACTTGTCTGAAATATAAAATTATAAAAAAAAACCAACAAGTGTTTATAGAAAATATATTTGAATTACAATCTAAACTACTACAAGCGAATATAGTTTTTAATTAATTTTTGTATTTATTAAATTACATGTAAAAATAATAAAATATAAATTATTTATTTTTCTCCTGAATTTTAGTAAAATTTTCTGTTTTTTAATTATTTTATTTTTTGTTACTTTTCCTGAGTATTTCTATTATTTGCCAATTTGTATATTTAAGATTTTCCCAAACATATTTGAGTACTTATTGGAGTTTTTTTCATATATTCTTAATATTTTCCTTTTTTTCTGAATTTGCATGATTTTTATGATTTTTTTTAATCTTCTTAAGTTTTTCATCTTGGCTTAATTACCTACATAAAACTGTCATAAACAAAATTGTCATAAATAAAATGAAAATCTTCATTAAAGTTCGTCCAATGTAACAATTTATAAATAAAATGAAACAGTTTCATAATTGTTCATATGGTCAATATTTACGAAATTTTTCATAAATAATATATTTTGATTAGGTTTTTTTTCTTGCTCGAGGTCATTATTTTTGCAAAAAATGGCCAACATAAAAAATTTAATACAGAAAAATAATTTTCTTGAAAATTATTCTATGTAAATATCATAGTCTCAATTAGTCAAGGAAATAATGACCTCGTGCTAGAAACAAAACCTGCTCAAAATATAATATTTTAAAGGTCGAATAAAACACTTTTTAATTTTTAATCAGAGTTTTCATAAATGTAATGAATAAAATTTCATAAACTTTTATGAAACTCTTTATGAATGCTTCATAAATACAATGAAAAATTTCATAGATTTAATTTATTTTTTTCTTAAATATTTAATATTATTTAGAAACTATTACATAGTGTTTTTGAACCACTTCATTGGCAAATTGGAATAGCTCCATATATGAGGCATTCCACACCAAATGTCCCGCTACAGAAAAACATGTGTCCCGTAAATTTCTGAATAGGTTGTTTGGATAGCCCTATATGGAACTAAGAAAATTGCGTTTTTGGTTTTTCAAATTTTCAAAACTGGGCTTAGGAGGCGTGGTCAAATATTGAAAAAATGGTCAAATTTGTGGCGAGTTGCCTTGATCAAATATATATCACATTTAAACGGAATGCACCACAATTTCAAAAATTTACATTCTTATATAGTTTTGTATGGGATATCGATTAAAATTTTTTTTTTTTGGAAAATTTTCTGAAATTTTCCATTTTTTAAAATAGTCAATTTATTAAAAATCCGGCCATTTTTTTTTATTTTTTAAGTTTAGATTCCATCCACACAAAAAAATTCAGAAACACGTTCTTTTTTTTCGAGAAAATCGCATTTGAATTTTAAATTTCGTAACAATTTTGCCCATACAAAACTATATAAGAATGTACATATTTGAGATTGTGGTGCATTCCGTTTTAATGTGATAAATATTTAATTAAGGCAACTCGCCACAAATTTGACCATTTTTTCAATATTTGACCACGCCTCCTAAGACCAGTTTTTGAAAAATTGAAAAACCAAAAACGCAATTTTCTAAGTTCCATATAGGGCTATCCATACAACCTATTCAAGAGTTTACGGTACACATGTTTTTTTTCGCTGGACATTTGGTGTGGAATGCCTCATATATAATGAAATACTTAAAAAAATAATATTTTTATGAAATATTTCATTATAGTATTAATGAAATATTTCATAATATTTATGAAACAGTTACATTGGACGAACTTTAATGACAATTTTCATTATATTTATGAAAAAGTTTCATAGTATTTATAAAATTTCATTAATAAAGAAAATGCATTTTTTTTAGAAACAGAATGATATTTAAATTTGGAAGAACTAAAATAAGGAATAAAAATTTGAAAAGCCGTTTTTAGGAGCTATAATTTTTATACCCTCCAACTACAGTATGGGGGTATACTCACTTTGTCATTCCGTATGTAACGCATCGAAATATCGGTCGGGGACCCCATAAAGTATATATATTATTGATCAGTTATCGATTCTAAGACATTCTAGCGATGTCCGTCCGTCCGTCCGTCCGTCCGTCCGTCCGTCTGTCTGTCTGTCTGTCTGTCTGTCTGTCTGTCTGTCTGTCTGTCTGTCTGTCTGTCTGTCTGTCTGTCTGTCTGTCTGTCTGTCTGTCTGTCTGTCTGTCTGTCTGTCTGTCTGTCTGTCTGTCTGTCTGTCTGTCTGTCTGTCTGTCTGTCTGTCTGTCTGTCTGTCTGTCTGTCTGTCTGTCTGTCTGTCTGTCTGTCTGTCTGTCTGTCTGTCTGTCTGTCTGTCTGTCTGTCTGTCTGTCTGTCTGTCTGTCTGTCTGTCTGTCTGTCTGTCTGTCTGTCTGTCTGTCTGTCTGTCTGTCTGTCTGTCTGTCTGTCTGTCTGTCTGTCTGTCTGTCTGTCTGTCTGTCTGTCTGTCTGTCTGTCTGTCTGTCTGTCTGTCTGTCTGTCTGTCTGTCTGTCTGTCTGTCTGTCTGTCTGTCTGTCTGTCTGTCTGTCTGTCTGTCTGTCTGTCTGTCTGTCTGTCTGTCTGTCTGTCTGTCTGTCTGTCTGTCTGTCTGTCTGTCTGTCTGTCTGTCTGTCTGTCTGTCTGTCTGTCTGTCTGTCTGTCTGTCTGTCTGTCTGTCTGTCTGTCTGTCTGTCTGTCTGTCTGTCTGTCTGTCTGTCTGTCTGTCTGTCTGTCTGTCTGTCTGTCTGTCTGTCTGTCTGTCTGTCTGTCTGTCTGTCTGTCTGTCTGTCTGTCTGTCTGTCTGTCTGTCTGTCTGTCTGTCTGTCTGTCTGTCTGTCTGTCTGTCTGTCTGTCTGTCTGTCTGTCTGTCTGTCTGTCTGTCTGTCTGTCTGTCTGTCTGTCTGTCTGTCTGTCTGTCTGTCTGTCTGTCTGTCTGTCTGTCTGTCTGTCTGTCTGTCTGTCTGTCTGTCTGTCTGTCTGTCTGTCTGTCTGTCTGTCTGTCTGTCTGTCTGTCTGTCTGTCTGTCTGTCTGTCTGTCTGTCTGTCTGTCTGTCTGTCTGTCTGTCTGTCTGTCTGTCTGTCTGTCTGTCTGTCTGTCTGTCTGTCTGTCTGTCTGTCTGTCTGTCTGTCTGTCTGTCTGTCTGTCTGTCTGTCTGTCTGTCTGTCTGTCTGTCTGTCTGTCTGTCTGTCTGTCTGTCTGTCTGTCTGTCTGTCTGTCTGTCTGTCTGTCTGTCTGTCTGTCTGTCTGTCTGTCTGTCTGTCTGTCTGTCTGTCTGTCTGTCTGTCTGTCTGTCTGTCTGTCTGTCTGTCTGTCTGTCTGTCTGTCTGTCTGTCTGTCTGTCTGTCTGTCTGTCTGTCTGTCTGTCTGTCTGTCTGTCTGTCTGTCTGTCTGTCTGTCTGTCTGTCTGTCTGTCTGTCTGTCTGTCTGTCTGTCTGTCTGTCTGTCTGTCTGTCTGTCTGTCTGTCTGTCTGTCTGTCTGTCTGTCTGTCTGTCTGTCTGTCTGTCTGTCTGTCTGTCTGTCTGTCTGTCTGTCTGTCTGTCTGTCTGTCTGTCTGTCTGTCTGTCTGTCTGTCTGTCTGTCTGTCTGTCTGTCTGTCTGTCTGTCTGTCTGTCTGTCTGTCTGTCTGTCTGTCTGTCTGTCTGTCTGTCTGTCTGTCTGTCTGTCTGTCTGTCTGTCTGTCTGTCTGTCTGTCTGTCTGTCTGTCTGTCTGTCTGTCTGTCTGTCTGTCTGTCTGTCTGTCTGTCTGTCTGTCTGTCTGTCTGTCTGTCTGTCTGTCTGTCTGTCTGTCTGTCTGTCTGTCTGTCTGTCTGTCTGTCTGTCTGTCTGTCTGTCTGTCTGTCTGTCTGTCTGTCTGTCTGTCTGTCTGTCTGTCTGTCTGTCTGTCTGTCTGTCTGTCTGTCTGTCTGTCTGTCTGTCTGTCTGTCTGTCTGTCTGTCTGTCTGTCTGTCTGTCTGTCTGTCTGTCTGTCTGTCTGTCTGTCTGTCTGTCTGTCTGTCTGTCTGTCTGTCTGTCTGTCTGTCTGTCTGTCTGTCTGTCTGTCTGTCTGTCTGTCTGTCTGTCTGTCTGTCTGTCTGTCTGTCTGTCTGTCTGTCTGTCTGTCTGTCTGTCTGTCTGTCTGTCTGTCTGTCTGTCTGTCTGTCTGTCTGTCTGTCCGTCCGTCCGTCTGTAGTTAACACGATGCAGTCCAAAATAAATGAGCTAGGAACCTCAAGTTTGGCACAAATATGTCTTATGTTCCTAGGCAGGTTAAGTTCGGAAATTGGCCAAATCGGACCAGGGGGAAAAAAGTTCCCCCTTGAAGAACTAAACCAACCTCTAAAAAATACACGTTTTTACATGTTTTTTTTGTATTTTTGTTAAATAAATGAAACATTTGGTATACTTATCGCGATGGGAAGGTGCTCTCAACGTGCCCCACTGACCCTATGAACTCCCCCCCCCCCAAAAAAAAGAAACGCCTCTGTCAATTTTTTTTTTTTTTTTACATTTTGGAGGGTATAAAAGATTCGGCACAGCCGAATTTAACACTCTCACTTGTTTTGCCTCAATTTCCTAATCATATGACACGTTTATAACTTTTTTTATGAAATCATAAAATTTTATGAAGTGCATTTCATAGACTTTTTTATAAAACTTGATTATATTTATGAAGGTGTCATAAATATAATGGAATTTTATGACAGAAATATATATGAAACCATGTCATAAATATTATGAAGCATTTTTCTCTGAGTGTACACTGTTTAGTTTATTCTGATTTTCAAATTTTTCTGATTTTTTTTTTTGATTTTGTCTTTACTTTTCTGATTTTTTTTTTTTTTTGATCTTTAAAGCATAACTGAAATTTGTCTGCATTTGCATACATTTTTTGCTTTCCTCAATTGTTTTTATACACTCAAAAAAATTCTACAGGAATATGTTTCTTCGTGTTTTGTTTCCCAAATAATTTCTATATATTTTATACAATTTTATATGACTTGTTATATACAATTTTGTATGACTTAGGGCGGATTACTCAATGAAATGTTAGCTGCTAACTGTCGATTTAACGGAGCCTTATGTCAAAATTTGTATGAAAAAGTTAAATTTAACGGAAAGTTATTTTATAACGGAGCATTGAGTAATCCATATATTTGCCATCATTTACAAGTAACCGAATATTAACAGCACTAATTCACTTATTAGGGATGCATAAACATTTTCAGTTGTTTTTGTAAGAATCAAAAAAAGTTTTGAAAAATCCAAGTGTGATTATAATGATTAATTTAAAAGAAAAACAAAAAAGCAAATATATTTATGTGAAAGAAAGTAAAAATATGAAGAAAATTAAGAACAAAATACACAAAATGAAATAATGAAAGAAATACAGGGTGGCTATAAGATTACGGAAAATAACACAAATTATTATAATTCCCAGCAAAAACATGGTAATGAGTTGTGAAAAGTAATCATTACCAAATACATTATTTATAATGAGTACCCATTACCATTAACATTATTTTAAGCCCAAAAGTAACTACTTTTCAGTAATCTATACAGGGTGATTCAGTCACGACCCGCCGAATTTTACCAGCGTATTCCTTGGCTCATTTCATGAAAATATGTCCATTACGACCATCCCCAAAAAATGCAAGTGTGCGAAATGGCAGCGGTTTGAAAATTTTCGGATTGGTGGTTGGAGGGTAGTAGGGTAAAATTGATAACTTCTGAACCTGTGGTCCGATTTTTTTGTTTTTGGGCTTGTTAGAAAGTTTATTAGGAGGCCTTTCAGAATCAATAACAAAAAAATTAAAATAAAGTGAAATCGTCGAGATACAGAGCTTTAAAAAATAAAATTTGAAAAAGAAGACATGCGAATTTGTACATAACCTCAATTTGCTCAGACAGATGGCAGATAACTTCTGTTTTTTATTCTCTTAAAAGAAAGCCCTACGTCTTACCTTTCCAAATTGCCCTAAAAGAAGTTTCATTCTCTGGCAAAAACAAGTTTAAAAATTTTTTAAAGTAAATACCTCTAAATTCTGAATTTCTATATTCTTACCCTGTATACAGCAAATATTGGCAAGTTGATACAAGAGAAATTAGGAAAAAATATATCCTTTCAAATGAGTGATGTGCGTATTTTTTTTTTCGTATAAAAACTAAAGCCAAAAAGAATTCATATGTATGTATGTCTGTTTGTGAAAATAGTAACAATGTAAATGAAAAAAAAAAAAACAAAGTTTTAGCAAACTAAAAAGGTACAATATATTATGGACACATATAAATCAACACTAATTGGGTTCACAGCTTGAATAGGAAAAACGGAATAAAGTATTCTCACATACGCACAAGGCTTAACTACGAAAATAACAACAAAAAAATGAAAAGATTTATAGATGTTGATGAGGAGTATGAGAACAAAACATACTCCAGAATGGGGTTTTGTAAAAGTACAACATATTTGATTGATATTTCCGAATTATCTTCAAACAAAACACATACACATACATAAGTATCATACATACATATCCAAATTAAAATCTAATATCATTTTTTAAACATAAAAATTTAGATACAAAAATAATATTTTTGTATTTTTTTGTTTAATAAATTTGTTACAGATAATTAAATCTAATGATAATGTGTTTTATTCATGTTTTGTTTACTTTTTATTTGTTCTCATAAGTACCTTTTCGTTTGATGAGATAAATTATCATAAAAATTAAGCAGTTTTTACATTCAAGTGTTCTTGTAAATATGTATGTGTGTAACTCTAAAGTGTTAATATTGAATGAGTTTATTAAGCCTAAAAGTATACTGTGCATTTTTTTGTTATACTCAATTATTATGCTAAATGTTTTGGCATTTAATATACTACAACCCAGCAAAGTTTTTAATTGCAACAAACTGTTTAAACGAGTTTGTAAAACAGCTTATTGTTTATTACAAAATGTTCAATTTGCTGTTATTTACCATTTCAAAATTACTACTTATATTAGAGAGTGGTACTCACGTCTGAATGACGCGCGAGTGAAAAATATCGTGAGTAAGCAACATTTTATTAGTGATTAGCAGGGACCTTCATGCACTAAAAAACTATTGCTGTGTTTTTCAATAAGTGGATTTATTTTCAGATTAATCTTATTTAGTTTAAAATAAATATTTTAACATGCCAAAACAAATTTGGAATATTTTTTTCCGTAATCTACGATAAATAAGCAATTATAATCCGAAAAAATAATAAAAAAATTTGGAAAATTAAAAAAGTTAAAAATAAATCAAAATTAATCCAATTAAATTTTAGGATTTAATAAGTCCGCTTTGGATTAATTTTGATTTATTTATAACTTTTTTAATTTTAAATTTTTTTTTATTATTTTTTCGGATTATAATAGATTATTTATCGTAGATTTCGGAAAAAAATATTCCAAATTTGTTTTGGCATGTTAAAATATTTATTTTAAACTAAATAAGATTAATCTGAAAATAAATCCACTTATTGAAAAACACAGCATATATTTAAAGTGGCCAAAAAATATGCACTTGAAATATGCATTAAATGCTACAAAAATATGCACTGAAAATTATAATAATTGTTAAATTGTTCATTTTTTAAAAAAATTTTACTTTTTTTTTGGATTTTTTGAATAATTTTTAAATTTTTTAGCTTATTAACGCAATCCAATCATAAAAAGTTAAAAAAAAAGTTCAGGGGTATTTTCACGGTTCGGCCGAAACAGCTTTAACCTCAAGTTGGGAACACTGTAAATGTCTCTCTTGATTATGAAAATAAAAAATGTGAGTTAGCGATCTTATTGCATTTTTTGCAATGAGTAATTTTGGTCACGAGTAATTTTTTGATACTTGCTTCTTTTCGAGTTATTAACACACATATTTCAAGTTAAACATTTATAAAAAAATTTGGCTAACATATTTTTTTTTTGCAACAAACCCGATTAAATTAAAATAAAGAAAGCAAAATAGTTTTAATCGCGGTATTAACAATTCGTTAGTTATTTACAGAAAACACGAAGTTTTTAGCTCGGTATTTAAAAGTGCAATTTTTGGCAACAAAAACATTGCAATTGCAAAATGTGAATTTACAGATCTATTGCATTTTTTCCGTGGAATAATTTTTGTCTTTAGTCATTTTTTGATATCTCTCATCGTTTTCAAGATAAGATTAAAATGGAAATTTTATGACGTTTGACCGCGATTTATTTAAAAACGGCTCTGGCGAAGATTTTGATTTTCGCCGAATTATAATTATAATTATATAATATAATTATGGAAACAGGGCACTCCAGATTCATAATCAAGAAAGACATTTACAGCGTTCGCAACTTGAGGTTAAAGTTGTTTCGGCCGAGCCGTGGTGTTTTATACAATTTTACGACGATTTTTTTTCTTTGTAGTTTTTTTAAAGAAATACATAAAAGCCCGAGTAAAAAAGTTTTTTATATAATTTTATATAATTATATAAAATTTGATAAAATTATATATAATTATATAAAATTATATATAATTATATAAAATTATATAAAGAAGTTTTTGTTTTCAAAAAATTTGATAAAATTAGATAAAATTATATATAATTTGATAAAATTATATGAAATTATATCCGAATTTTTTTTATATAAAATTTTATCAAATCTTATATAATTTTATAAAATTTTATCAAATTATATATAATTTGATATAATTGTATAAAATTTTATATAAAATATAATTAGATATAATTTTATAAAATTTTATATAAAAAGAATTCGGATATAATTATATATAATTTTATCAAATTATATATAATTTTATCTAATTTTATCAAATATATATAATTATATATAATTTTATCAAATTATATATAATTATATATAATATTATAAATCTGATTGTTGGTTTGTCTGTCTGTCTGTCTTTCTGTCTGTCTATCTGTCTGTCTGTTTGTTCCGCAATAAGTAAAGAACGGCTTAACCGATTTTCATGAAATTTTCACCAAAAATAGTACTAACCGAGGCGGGAACTATAGGCCATAAGCGACCGCGATCGGACAAAGGGGCGTAAAATGCCACGCCCCTATGTACCATGCTAAAGCTATATCTGCCTGTCTGGCAATAATGGAAAAACGGCTGAACCGATTTTCATGAAATTTTCACCACGGATAGTACTAACCGAGGCGGGAATTATAGAAAATAAGCGACCGCGATCGGACAAAGGGGCGTAAAATGCCACGCCCCTTTGTACCATGCTAAGGCTATATCTGCATGTACGGCAATAACAGAAAAACGGCTGAACCGGTTTTCATGAAATTTTCACCACAGATAGTACTAACCGAGGCGGGAAATATAGGCCATAAGCGACCGCAATCGGACAAAGGGGCGTAAAATGCCACGCACCTATGTACCATGCTAAAGCTATATCTGCCTGTCCGGCAATAACGGAAAAACGGCTGAACCGATTTTCATGAAATTATCACCACGGATAGTACTAACCGAGCCGAGAACTATAGGCCAAAAAAAT
Source organism: Pegoplata infirma (assembly GCA_963921195.1). Lineage (NCBI taxonomy): Eukaryota > Metazoa > Arthropoda > Insecta > Diptera > Anthomyiidae > Pegoplata > Pegoplata infirma. The sequence goes on along the minus strand of OY992538.1, from coordinate 3,562,291 downwards.
CCGCGATCGGAAAAATAGGCGTAAAATGCCACGCCCCTTTGTTTTGTATTGAAACTATATCTGCCTGTCCTGCAATCATTGAAAAGTGATTTAAGCGATTTCACTGACATTTTTACCACAGATAGTACTAACCGAGCCGGAAACTATGATCAACAATAGAGGGCGATCGAAAAAAGGGGCGTTAAATGCCACGCCCCTTTTTATTGCACTAAAAGTTATTTCTAAATAACGCTTCAACGGCTGAACAGATTTTCATGTATTGTTCACCACATATAGTATTAACCGAAGCGAAAACTATGAGCCACAATAGAGGGCGATAGAAAAGAGGGTCGTAAAATACCATGCCCCTTTGTATTACATTAAAATTTATTTCTTCCTGTTCCGTTATCACGTATAAACGGCTGAACAAATTTTAATGATATTTTTATCAAAGAAACTATAGATTATAATAGAGCGCGTATGGACAAAGGGGCGGAAAATGCCACTATACTGAAAGTTTTTTCTGCATGTTCCGTAATCATGCTTAAACGACTATACCGATTTTAATAAAAAATAAAATAGCGCGCTCCTCTTTATTTTATTGAACGCTATTTCTGTCTAAACTTAAATGAAATATTTACCATCGAGGCGGGAACTATAGATTAAAATAGAGCGCGTTTGGACAAAAGGGGCGTAAATTGACACTCGCCTTTGTACTATACTGAAAGTGTTTCTGCATGTTCCTTAATAACGCTTAAACGAATAAACCGGTTTTAACAAAATTTTTTGCATAGATAGTACTAACAGAGGCGGGAACTTTAGTTTGGTATCAACTGCTAATCCTTTTGCAATGTACTGAAAGTTCATTCTGCCTTTCCGTAATCACGCTTAAACGGTAAACCTGATGTTATTATAATTTTCACCACAGTTAGTTAGTACTTATTGAGGCGGAAACTATAGACACGACCAGACAAAGGTGTGAATTGCTATGTGTCTTTGTAATACATTGAAATTTATTTCTGTCTGATCCGTACTCACGCGTTAACGGTGAAACCAATTTTAATCAAATTTTCACCACAGATGGTATTTACCATTTCGATAGGGAAAAGGGGCTTAAAATGCCGCACCCCTTTGTATTAAATTAACAAAAAAAAATATATCTTCCTGTTTCCCGTTGAACGATATGCCATATTAGCCCGCGATTTGACAAATGGAACTAAAATGGCACGTCAATTTGTAATATACATAACGCTATTTCTGGCTTATTTGCTATCATGCAAAAACGGCTTAACCAACTCCTTTAAATACTACTGTTAGAATTAACTGAGCGCGAAATATTTGCGATATCAGAACCTGAAAACGGTTGAGCCGATTTCAATGAAATCTTCAACATAAATAGTGCTATAGACAATATTAAACTGCGATTTATAAAAAGACATATAATGACACGCCCCTTTGTACTTTAGTGAGAGTTGAGCAAATTTAATTGCAAATTTCTTCACGTGCTAACCAATAGGGGAACTATAGGTCACATGAGACCAAAATTGAAATAAATGCGTTAAATGCCACACCCACTTGAACTACAGTAAAAGTTATGTCTTTATTGATGTTTTCACTACATAAAGTGCTAACCGAGGAGGGAACTATAGGTTCCTTTTAAAAGCCATTTAAGAAATACATTAATATTAGGTTTGTTCCCATGACGGAGGAACACGTATAACCATGTTCCCGACGCTAAGCAAAATCGAAAAAAAATTTACTAAACCTCATGAATAGGTTTATATTTGCCAGTGAAAGGCTACGAAAAAGTAGATAAACTGACTAATAAAAAACTCATTCATTACAAAATATTTTTTTCAACCCGGGCAACGCCGGGTGCAAAACAGCTAGTAATTATATATAAACTTTTTTACTCGGGAGTGTATAAAATAAGTCAGTTAGAGGGTTAAGATATTCTACGAATATTTTGTGCATTAAATTTCATTAGGGGTCATTTAAGGCAGAAAGTTCATTCAGCATATAGAAAATGCTTAAAAATGTAAAGTTTTCAAGAATTAAACTTTTAACGACCACAAGCAAGTATATTTTCCAAAGCGATTTTGGCGATTATTTTTGTTTAGGTGAAAGATAAAAAAGAAAATTCTAGTCCAAATGAATGAAATGAACTTTCTTGCTTTGACGACTCCTAGTAAAATTTGACGAACAAAATATTTGTAGAATATTTTAACCCTCTATCTGCTTCTTGTATAGACTTTGTGTATTTATTTTAAAAAAAGGACAAACATGACCCCTTAAAACTGGAGCTAGAGGGTTAATTTGGTCAAAGAGAAGAATCACCATAAATTTTTATAAAACATATCAGAAAATAATTTTTAGCTCAGAACTAGTGTTTCCAATTCGGTTAATGGATTAACCGATTCCTCGATTAATCGCCTCTATTTCGGTTAATGTCGAAACAAATAACACTGTGTCACAAATTTTCAACAAAGTCGTGACCAAATGAATCTGACCCTAATCTTTATGTAAATCCGAACGCTGAATCCGAATATGAAGTCAGAACGGTCAAAAGTAGAACAGTTTTCGAGATATTTACGAGAAAATCGAGAAAATTACCGTTATTTGCTCTTTTCAACTTATTTGTTTAAAACCAAACAATAAAATCTTTTAAAATTTTATCACTTAGAACGTTAGCTTATTTCAATACGAACATTTTGTGCCCAATAGGATCCAGATCGGTGCAAAAATGACAAAGTTACAGTAGGTTAATTGAATTATCCCAATTTTTGACTTTTTTTTAAAAAACACAAGTAAATATACAAAGCGAAATGTTAGTAATGAAACGTGGGTTAATTCACTAAATCTTATGTAGCTTTGTCATTTTTGCACCAATCTGGGTCTTGTTGGGCGCAAAATGTTCGTATTGAAATAAAATAATGTCATATGCAATAAAACATTCTAATTTTTAATTGTTTGGTTTAAAAAAAATAACTTGAAAAGAGCAAAATTGCAAAAAATCATCAAATTTTTCATGAAGTTTGAACTTTTGTCCACTGTAACTCTGTCATTTCTTGACTAATCTTCACAAGCGACCCATGGTTATTTTAGTAATTTTATTATCTTTCATTAAAAATAAATAAATACATAAATCGACTAATAGTTTTGAAGATATTTGCATTTAAGTGACATCATCTTTTTTAAAAACACAATAACGCTTATTTTCGAATATCTCGAAAACTGTTCTACTTTTGACCATTCTGACTTCACATTCGGATTCAGCGGACAATTGTACATAAAGATTAGGTGTCAGATACATTTGGTCAAAAAACTGTCACGTAGTGTAATTTAAAACGCAAATAATTATTCGACCAGAATAATCGGTTAAAATCGGTTAACAATTTTATCTCTATATTCTACTATAATTTAATTGAAACACTTCCTCTCTTTAACAAACACTTTCGAAAGAACCCGAGTAAAAAAGATTATATATCGAGGGCCTATATTCAAAACCCTCTATCTTCCATTTTCACGAAAATGACTTTTTGATGGCTAAATATTCAGTAAAACGGTGTAAAATTCAGAACAAAAATATTTTTGTTTGCTATTTTATTTGCATTTTTGGTTTTCTCTATCTCTTACACAATTAATTTTTCTGAATGCAAAACCCTCTATCTTTTCAAATAATTAATTTATAAATATTTTTCTTGAATAATTTCATCATGCATTACATGTTTTCATACTAATTTTTGCATGCTGAACATGAATTTGTCAACAAAATTCCAGAATCACGATTTTGGTCCACTGATGCTAATTTTTTCTCAAAATTCTTGTTTGACTTTTTTGAAAAATATGGCTCAAAATTTAGATGTCTTGTGTACATTATGAAACAAAAATTTTAATCTTAAAAATCGCGATGGTGAGCAGCATCTGTGGACCAAAATCGCGTTTTTAATTTTTTACTATTTTTTACATAACATACTTAACAGTTTGTCATCTTTTAAGATGAATTCGGCAAAAAAATATTTTTTGTCTCAAAAATCAGCACCTGTGGACCAAAACCGCGATTTCGAAACTCTTTGTAAGCCGTAATCATTAATAAATCACGTCAAAAATTTACCGATGAGTAAATGAAATCACAATAATTAATTTTTATTAAAATGCAAAACCCACTATCTGATCATTTTCATTCACGTTCTTTATATTTTTGAGAAACAAAACCCTCTATCTTTCATAATATCCCCAATAGTGCAAAATTTTAAAAACGAATTATATGTGAGATTCAGTAGTTGATTTAAAAAAATATTGTAGAATATCGAATTTTAATTACTCTAACAATACGCGAAATAAACAGTTTTTTGGCTCTCCTGAAAAGTTGTGTTTTTTAAGATAGAGGGTTTTGAATATAGGCCCTCGATATATTCATATAAAATTATACAAAGCCATCATATATAATCATATATAGTTTAATGCGAAAAATGAGTCGATAAAACGATATAAAAACTTATCAAATTTGATCAAATCTGATCAAATTTGATATAATTTTAATATAATTTTATATAGTTATATGCGAAAAATGGACCCTTTTTTGTATAAAATTGATGCAATTATATATAATTAAATATATTTATATATAAGAAAAAAATGTTTTCCCCCAAAACGCAAAAAATTTACAAAAACAATTGTTTCCAGGACTTAAAAATATTCAAAAATATTTTTAGGACTTTGAAAATTTTCAAAAAAAAAAAAATCTTTTTTTCAATTTTGCATCAGTCCTAAAATTTTGGGACTTAGAAAATTTTAATTTTTTTTGGACTTAGAAAAATTATCAAAAGTTATATTAAATTATATGTAAAGGACTTAGATTTTTTTTTAAATTTTACTCATATAAGATAACATAAAATTTAAAAACAGTTGCATAAAGTTTTATATAAAATTTCTTCAAATATTTTGTTTTATCAAATTATATAAAAAAGAAGACAGAATTTTAAAGTTCATATCGTCGAACTATATTCAATAAATGCCAACTCGAAAAAGCTTACTGTTCAGGAGAGCTAAAAAACTAGTTATTTCGCATATTATTGCAAAAATAAACAATGTACCTTCCACAAGATGGTTTAAATATTCTAAACAATTTTTACCTATGCAAAAATTTTCATATTTTGCACTTGTTTGCGTATTTTTCAGAGATGGCATTTATTACTATATCAAAAAACAAACATTTTTTTAGAGTTGGCATATTTTGTCGGAAAATAAAAATACATTTTTTTTTGAAAAATTTTTAAAATTTTTTTTTTTTTGGTTTTTGTTATCCTTAGTACGGTAATTGCAAAAACTGAACAAAAAATTCAAAATATTTGCATATTTTTAAAAGTTACTAGCTCCGAAAGCCTTTTAATCTCAGGGTGGTCAACTTTGGCACTCTGTTACTCACGCTGTATTGCAATAGGGTCACTCCAAACTAGCTAGTTTGAAAGCTTATATCATTGACTTTATTTGCCCCATTCATAATGTTTCAATCTGATAAATAGTTTGAAAGTTACATAAATATAAGCAATTTTTTTTTTGCAAACACTATTTACCGATATTTTCAAAATGGCAATATCTCGAGAACCAGTCATTAGATATCAAAATCTTTACAAGATTCATGTTTACCATGGCAAATGCAATAAGATATGTGGTCTAATTTTTTTTAAAAATTTTTTTGAAAAATTTTTGGAAATTTACAATGGGAGTTGGCATTTATTTCCACCAAAAAAATATTTACTTTGAGTTAGCAGAATAACAAAAATGGATGTAAAACGACCACAAATTATTTTTTTGCTCTAAAATTTTTATGGCAGATAGGTATTACATAGCGGAGCTATTTGCCATCGGAAACTCATTTCCGTCAAATTTGAGTTGACATATTTTGAATATAGGTTCACGATATATAAAACTATATATAATTATATATGATCTTTTTTACTCGGGAATGCAAAATTACAGAAAAAAACAAGAAAATTATAGTCGGTCAAGACCGATCTTATAATACCCTTCACAAGAGTTTCCCGGAAAATGGGTTCAAACTTGGACCTATTAGATCTATATTTCGTCAAAATCTTTAATAAGTATAAAAAACACTCACAAATTAAATTTAAGTCAAATAGGCTTCTATTTGTTGACAATAAACCGCTTTAACTGATATCGGGCGAAATTTTCACATGGGGTTAAGGTTATTAAAGTACGCGTTTAACATACACAAACTAAGTTTTAATTAAATATTTTCATGAAATTTGAGAGATTTATGTGAAAACTGGGAAGAAGAGAGAAGAACTGGTCCGATTCCTTTAAAATTCGGAATGGTGATTTGTAAAGACAAAACACGTTTACCTGCCAAATTCTGAAAAGATACCAATTTCAATAGGCTTCGTCCCTGGTTCAAGAGAGGCTTAAGTTTCAAAGTCAATTGATAAAATTGCGACCTGAATCGTGTTTACATGGACAGACAGACGGACAGACACCGCTAAATTGACTCAAAACGTGATTCTGATTCGATTGGTATACTTAGTCTAGGACTAATATTTCGGATAGTTACAAACATCAGCACAAACTCATTCTACCCTGTAGCACAGTGGGGTGTAGGGTATAAATATTCAGAAACCAGCAATTAACAGTTTAGAAAAGAAAAATTAAAATTTAGAAGGCATTAATTACAATTCAGAAATCCCAATTAAAATTTTCGAACGCTAAATTTAAAATCTCAATTAAAATTCAGAAAATCCCAATTGAAATTCAGAAAAGCTAATTCAAATTTAGAAATCCAAATTGTAACTCAGAAATCTAAATCGAAATTCAGAAACGCCAATTAAAATTTATAAAAGTCAAATCCAAATTTAGAAAAGGTAATTAAAATTTAGAAATCCTAATTGATATTCAGAAACACCCAATTTCACAAAATTTTAATTTACAGAAGCCGACTGAAATTCAGAAATCTCAATTGAAATTTAGAAGAGCAAAATTTAAATTTAAAAATTCCTAGTTTAATTCAAAAAAGTTAATTGAGTTTCTGAAGAGCTTATAAATTAGAAAAATGAAATCAAAATTGATTTTTAGAAGACACCAATTAAAATTCTGAAAAGCACAACTAAAATTTAAAAATTCAAATTGAAATTTAGAAATACCAATTGAAATTCAGAATTCAATTGGTTTTATTCACAGTTTAGAAAATCAAAACTAAAATTTAAAAATTGCAATCACAAGTAAATTAAAATTTTGAGATCCAAGTTGAAATTCGAAAATAGCCAATTGAAATTCAGAAATCCCTATTGAAATTTAGAAAATAAAAATAAATAAAGTTTAGAAATATTTATTATTTCTAAATTTCATTTAGTTGCGTTTTGTTTTACCCCTTTAAACACTGTATACAGACTGAAAATACAACTTTACTTATAATATTTTTATTTTTTGTTACATTACTTTTAATAAATCGTTTAATATTAAGTTTTCATTGTTTTTGACGATTAATCGATTAATCGCCAATTTTTGCGATTAATCGACCCGAATAACCGATTATCCAATTTTCGTAAATTTTTGAATAATGCCCTAGCCGGTTAACCGGCAGGGTCGAATAATTAGAAACACTATTCAGAAAACACCCCTCTTCAAGCAAGTTTAGGTTGTGTTAAAATGGTGACAAAATGGTTTTCGAGTTATACCTAAAAAATTACACTGTTCGACAACAAAAACCTTACAGTGAAATATCCAACCGATTCTTATAGATTTTGCTCTCCTGAATTCAAATCTGCCATCCAATTTTTTCTAGCACGTACCGTTTTTGTGATATTCGCTGTTAAAAAGTAAAAAAAAAACAATAATTTTTCACTTTTGGTGGTCCACTGTTACAGATTCTTTCAAAAATAGGACTTGATTTTATATAAAATGGACCTCCTGATTCCTACACTGCAATCCAAATTTTTCTAGCATGTTCCAATTTTTATTCGATATTCGCGTTTGAAAATTTTTCCACGCGAAAATCTCGAACGCGAATATCTCAAAAACGGAGCATGCTAGAAAAATTTGGATTGCAGTTTTGGAATCAGAAGGTTCAAAAGTCCTATTTGTTGGAAGCAACAATTTCACTGAAAACATCAAACCATTTTTTGAAGCTCAGATGTGTTTTTATTATGACGTTTTTGAAACGCCTTTGAAAAAAAATGTAAAACTTCAGTGGGCCATAACAAAAAAAAATCGAACTGACATTGCAAAGCCCTTTGGTGATTTTGTCTGTTTGATGGTCTACTTTGGTACGGCGTTGGAGCTTTTGAGGCTCTAATCAATGATTCAAAATTTGTTGCATAGTGTAATAAGTACCTATTTTCTATAATCTAGTTGCAAATGGTGTGGAACCGAAAGTCATCATGTTGTATGGCACCAAACTAAATCTGGTTGTTATTTTCTTATATCTGGATTTTGTTCTTAAACTGTTTGGTTAGGTATACGCCTCATATTAATTCCGAAAAATCCATTTAGAATCCAGAAATACATCAACATTTCTTTCTGGGATATACTTAACTCTATGCAACACAATAGTGTGGGCCAAACAACATATGTGTGTTTTTATTTTTGAGCATGTTGTAAGCAATTAAATAAAATACATTCTATATAATTAATTACTTGAATATGTATGTATGTTTGAACTGCTACTTGTACATATCATACAATAATTATGCCATATAAAATTATATCAAATTAATGTAGCATATCATAAGGCTGGTAATAGAGTGATTCTCTTTTTAAAATAGAGTTTAATTGAGTGTGTGTGCTTTATAAAAATGGGTGTTTAAAGTAGATTAATTGTAATATAAACAAAATTCTTTATTTATTATCTATATAAATATGTATCGCATGCATTACAACGAATTTTGTATTTTTATATTTTTTTTTATCCTGAAAGTATGCTTCAATTTATTCTTAATTTCTTTTCAATTTTATTATACTATAAAGTTGTTAAATCATAAAAATCGCGTTATGTTTTCCCAAGAACATCATTAAAAAAAAAGAAAAAAAAAAATAACAAAAATCTCATAACAAATTCAGTATTATTTTTGTATGTTTGTTTTCTTGTGCAAAGGACAAAAACATTGTTGAAATATAATATGCTGGCTGGCTGCTGTTTATTTGTTTATGTACTTTTAACATCGTCGTAATTTCAACACTTTCACCTGTTTCAGTTCATTTTCTTTAACATATTTTCTGAATTTGTCTGCTACTATATAATCTTTTACTTAGAAAAATTGTATACTTTATCATCCATATTTTTTAAGACTTGAAGCATAAAAAAAAATATGAGCGAAAAATAATATTTTTCTTATCACTAAAAAATTGTGTTTTTTTTTTTTGCTTGCTTGTCAGTAATTCATGTTAACAATTCTTGGCCATTTGGTTCATTTTATATTGTTGATGAAGCGTGTTCTAGAGAAAGAAAGGAAAAAAATGGAAAACTGCATTAAAAATTGGCCGTAAAAATGAACCAAAATAATATTGTTGAAACCATGGCATATACTTCACGCGCATTTTACAATATTTTTATATTTTTTTTTTTGCCAGCCAGCCACTACATTTACAAACGATATATACACACACAGACACACTCAAATACAAACATAATACCTACAATCAAGTAACAAACGGAAATGTTGCACATTTCCTTGCAACAACGAGCTTGTCTTTATGGCATAATCGTAAATGATGTTGTTGTTGGTTGGCGATGAAGAAAAGGCATAAACGAGTAAAATATTTTTTCTTAAGCGAAAAAATTTAATCATGTTGAAATTTACAAAGCGTTATAAAATATACATTCTTACATAAATACAGATCATGGGCAGATTTCTTTGGACAAATATATTTTTTTAAAACTTTTTTTTGCAATCTAGGAAATTTTAAAAATTTTATAAAACTTAACCAAAAAATATTAGAAAGTTTACGGCAAATTTTAGAGACAACAAAATTTATCTAATAATAAAAGCTGTTTTTAAGTGATGTCCTACACTCAAAAAAATATTGAAAAATAGAAAAAATGGTCAAAATAAGCAAAAAAATTTAATATCGGAAGTGTATATTAAAGTTATTCATAAAAAATAAATATTGTAAAACTAGCAAAAAATATGATTAAAATTAGCAAAAAAAAGCTGTAGTTTTGGACGTTGCACAAATTTTAGTAATATTAGCAAAACCATTTTGCTAATCAAAATATTAGGAAAAAAATTTTAAAATAACAACGCCTGGTAAAATGCCTTGTAATCCCGTTCTACCAATATTTAACAATTTACTTTTTTTTTAACAAAAAAATCTTGCACTTTTCTCAAACGAGAACTACAGTTTTATTGGTAATTTTACAAATTTATTTTCGTAATTGTATTCTACCATTTGGAAAGGTTATTTTACAAAAAAAAAAAAACTGTAATTTTACAACAAAGTTTTTATTACGAGGATTCTAGTTGATTTACAAAAAAAAAACTTTTATTTTACAAAAATTATGTTATACTAGGATTTATATTGTTTAACAAAAAAAAATTTTTTTTTGTAAATTTGCTATTTATTTTTTTAAATTTTGCATTTTTATTTTTATTGAAAAATATTTAAAAAAAAGTTGAAAAAATTTTGAAAAATTTATTACGAAGATTCTAGTTAATTTACAAAAAAACATTTATTTTACAAAAATGATTTTGTTACGAGGATTTATGTTGATTAACAATTTTTTTTTTTTTTTTGTAAATTTACCATTTTGGTTTGTAAATTTACCATTTTTTAAACATATTTACCATCTTTTCTTGTAATTTTAGTATTTTTTTTATTTTTCCGGTTTTAAAACAATATTTTTAACAATAAAATTGGGTATTTTACCAATTTTTGGCGCATTCAAACTTACGAGGAAATACTCGTAATTTTACGAGAATTTCCTCGAAAATCACGAGATTTTTTGGTAACTTTACAAGGTTTATTTTGAGTGTAAATTCTTTAAAGGTAGTATTAGCAGCATTAACCATTACTTTAGTTGTTGGATGGTTTCTTCGACTTGATGGTGGCAGGATTTTCTTTTTCCCCGTTTCTCACAACATCAAAATCTAATATGATTTTTTTTTCACTTGAACACTTTAAACAAAAATTTTAGAAAATAACACTGCACTTTTTATTTTTTCCGGCATTTAGTTAAGCTTAAGTAGAAAAAAGGAATTGCATAGTAGTCTACACAAGAAATTTCTTAAATTTTCACGTAAAACTTGTTAAAAACTAACCAATTTTTTCGAATTTTTAATTATTTTCACATGTATTTAAAAAAAAATCAAAAACATGGTAATGAGTTGTAAAAAGTAATCATTACCAAGTACATTATTTATAATGAGCACCCATTACCATTAATTGTTTTAAACCCAAAACAAACTACTTTTGAATTATATGCTGTTAATATACTTTTAAGTAATATAAAAATAAATATTTTTTAGTAATATGTTATTAAAGTTATTCTACACACAGAGAAATAAGTTTCAAATCGAATGTTTTAGTTGTATCAACTCATAATTCGGTTGTCGCTACCAATTTTTTGGTGTGACAACTGAATTTTGTTACTGTTTCAATTAAATGTCTGCTGTAACAACCGAATTTTAATTGATACTACTGAAATTCAATTGAGATGACCTATACACAAATGTATCAACCAATTTTTAGTTGTATTAACTGAATTTCAGTTGGATATTCGGAACATTTTTATCTGTGTGTAAGTTATATCTCCTTGACACGTGAATCACAAAAAATTCGTGTCACGAGCGCATTTCTAGTGTAGAGCATAAAAAATTCAGGAGTTCTCCGTTAAAACAAACCAATTTTATTATTTTTAAACTTCATATTCCCTGAGTTTGTTGTAAACGCAATCATAAAAAGTCTCAATATTCAAAATTAGTCGTCAATTTAAAGACTATATGGGATCAGGTCTTATTTTTTTTTTGAAATTTTCAAACAAAATTTGAATTTTTTATGATTGTTTACAACAGCCACACATAAATAATTGAGTTATAATTGAATTATGACTATTTTCTGAGAATCGGCACATTAATCTATTAATCTAAACTTATTGTTAGTAGTGTGTCCATAATAACTTGACCGCGTTGTATTTTATTTATATAGCATTTACTTTTTTATATGGATTTGTTTTTTAATATTTTACACAGAAAATTAAATTTTCAGCTAAATTTTTCAGTTGTATCAACTCAAAATTTAGTTGCTGTTATTATATTTGGTTATGAAAACCGAAATGATCGGTTGTTTTAATTAAAAGCCAGTTATATCAACAAAATTTAGTTGTGACTATCGACATCTATTTTCGACGACCTTAGTGCAAATAATTTAACCGATTTTTAGTCGCATTAACTGAATTTCAGTTAGAAAAATAAACATTTTTTTCTGTGTGTTTAATTTTTTGTAGTTCTGGTAGTGCACCGGCAATAAGAATGTGAGGCATAGCGTTAACGTTATGATAGCTGCTTTTTTTGTTGGCCTGTTTTTTTTTTTAACTTAAGAAAAGTGGAAAATGCATGTGGCTTTGTGGTATGTATTTTTTATTTACTCAAACACTTAAAGGCACTATAGAATTTTATAGGAATGCAAAATATGTTTTTCATTTCTTCTTCTTTTTTAAATATAATATATCAAAGAAATTGAAATCTTAAACGGTTGGCCATATTAAAAATTTAAATAAATATTTTTTGAAGACTTAAGAAAATAAATATTAAATTGCAGTTACTATATGATAGCTACTGCAATCAACCTGACAAGGTGAAGCTTATAAAATTGTGTTGTACACAATTGAAAATGTCGACTTCAGGAAGGTTACTGTGTATTTCAATTCGAAAAGAAAAACCTTTCGATTACGTATATATACAAAATATCTTAAATTTGTTCGAATTCAAATAACTTCTTTCGAAACGAAATACGCAGTTACCTCCCAGATTAGTAACTGTGAATAGGCCTGTAAATTTTAAATTTTCTATACATTTTTTGAAAGTCGATTTTAAAAACAAAAACAATTTGTATGGAAATAAAATTAAAATTCGATTTTAAATTTATTTTATTTTTATGTGGTAATGCTGATAGTGTTTTAGTGCCTGAAGATCCTTTCCCTGGTTATAACTTAATAAAGTTGCTAAATCAAATGTAAGCATATTTATAGAAGAATTTAATTTACAAACACAGTCTAAAAATAGCGTCATTAATCTGCAAACAAGTAAAGTAATTTTGTTATTTCTTCTATTTTTCAGAAAAATAAACTTAATAATAAAAAAAAAATAAAATAAAAATAATAAAATAAAAAATAAAAAAAAGTTAAGATAATAATCATGCAACTATACTTTTTAACACTATCACAATAACCACGATAATAATGCCATAAAAATTTTTCCACTCGTACCATATAAAAAATTGTAGAAAAAACGTCTTCAGTTTTTAAGGAAGAAAAATGTAGAAAAATAAAATCATAAAGAAGAAGCATAAGATGGAACTTGATAAGTAGAGTAAAACTAACGAAGAAGAAAGTAGTTGAGTTTTGAAAAAAAATAAATATATAAAAAAAAATGAAACTAAAAACAGCTGTCATAATAGTAACGAAAGCTTACAAAACTTAACAAGAAAACTTTAGTTAAATTCAAGAATATATATGTATGTGTGTATGTTTGTTTGTTTTGTAAAGATACTGACGGATGTACCACTCTTAACACACAATTGCACACAAATACAGAACTTACTTTTTTATAAGTACGTTTGAATGCATATTAGAGTGACATTTTATTAACATGATGTTTTTAATAAATTTTTTTTCAGCAAAAATATGGTTTTCACCAAATTTTAGTTTTTCATCAGGATTTTTTTTTATTAAATTTTTTTTTATAAATTTTTTTTATATATTTTTTTTTTTTTTTTTATATTTTTTTTTTTTTTATAATTTTTTTTTATTAAATTTTTTTTTTTGTTATAAAAATTTTTTTTATCAACATTTTTTTAATTTTTTCACTAATGTGAGTACTGCAATAATATTTTTCGAATATCGCGAAAAAAAACAAATTTTCATACTCAACCGTTAAGTTTTTATATAAAATATAGAATTCTTTGAAAAGGGAAATATTAATTTATAATAGAATCGAAAAAAAACAAGTAAGAAAATTATAGTCGATCAAGACCGACCATATAATACCCTACACCAGTGTTTCCCGGAAATGGGTACCAAGTCCAAACATGGACCAATTGGGTCTATCATTTGTGAAGTCTTTAATAAGTCTACAAAACACTCACATACCAAATTTGAGTGAAATTGGCTTATATTAGTTGCAAATAAACCGCTTTTAGTAATATCGAAATTTTCATATGGGGCTTAAGTCCAAAAATGTTCCGATTATAGTCAGATTTTTGGGTTATTAAAGTATGCGTTAAGCACACACAAACAAAATTTTAATCAATTTTTTTCTATTTTCATCAAATTTTGTAGATTTATGTGAATATTGGGAGGGTGGATTGTATAGGGGCTACAAGAAGAACTGGTCCGATTCCTTCGAAATTCGGAACGGTGATTTTTGAATACAAAAAGCGTTTACCTGCCAAATTTTGAAAGGATATTTATTAAAATACGGTTGTTAGGGTCATTTGACCCAAATTTAAAGGGGACGTTTGTATGGGGGCTAGGTCAACACATGGACCAATTTTTTCCAATTTCAATAGCGTCCGTCCTTGGGTCAAGAGAAGCTTAAGTTTCAAATTTCAGACAAATCGACTAAAAATTACGACCTGTATCGTGCGCACAACGTTTACATGGACGGACGGACAGACGGACGGACATCGCTAAATCGACTCAAAAAGTGATTCTGAGTCGATCGGTATACTTGAAAGTGGGTCTAGGACCAATATTTCGGGTAGTTACAAACATCAGCACAAACTCATTATACCCTGTACCACAGAGTGGTGTAGGGTATAAATATATTTGTGAAGCGCCAATCGCTGAAATTAAAATTGTCATACTCAACTACTAAAGTTATGTATACAGATGTAAAAATGTAAATTTATAATTTTTTGATGCGATAAAATTTACATGGATGTTTTGTGATTTTACTAGATTTTTTGCTACCTTATATTTTACGAGAACTTCTAGTAAAAATTACGAACGTTTTTGTAATTTTACAAGAATTTTACCAAAAAAAAAAAAAAAATTCAAAAAATTCTCGTAAATTTACTAGATTTTTTTTGTCAAAAATCTTGGAAACTTGTAAAATTACAAGAAAAAGCGTAAAATTACAAAAAAAAAAAAATAATTTCGATCGAAAATTATTTGTTGAAAACATGGAAAACTGTCAAATAATAGTAATTTTACAAGGTTTTTGTTTTTGAGTGTATAAATTTCTATTTGATTAGCGAGTAATTTACTAAAAATTAAAAAAAAAATCTATTTAAAAAGTGTCAGTCTAATGTGCTATACATACAGCTGCGGTCAAAAAAATAGCACCAGGATAAAACAAAATTTTCTTCGTTGGGTTTTTTTAAACAATTTAAACTTATGTCACTGAAAACGTGTCATAAGTTACTTTCAAGAGTGTGCAACAATATTACATAAGAAAAGGCTAATTTGGTTTTTTATTTTATTCAAAATTTTCAGAGTTTTTAAAAAAACTTCAAAAAGACTCAGTCAAAAAAATAGCACCACAGTACTTTTTGTATTTAAATTAACTTCTTAAATTTGAAAAACGAATGGATTATAAATTCAGTATTGTTGTGATATCTTTAAATATTAAAAAAAAAATTTGTCGAGTGCTCATTGTTGACAATTACCTATGTACAACGTTATTGTACCGAATTCAAGAGATTTTGGCATCTTTAATTCGAAATTGAGTTCCAGATTTACCAAACAGCCACCCAAAGGGCTTCATTACAAGTTGGTTGTATTCAAGATACTCCCTTCTCTATATCTGTCCATTAACTTTCGATTTGATCTAGATCTGGGGACTGACCAGTCCATTCCATCACGTTTACATTATTGTCCAGAACCAATTTTTTGCCAATTTCCCGTCATGCTTTGGGTAAATGACGTGCTAAGAGACCTAAATTAGTGGCATTTGCTCAGAAACTTTTAGTAACATTACTTTCTGGATGATATAAACGTTAAGTGTTTATCCACGATTGTCCTAGTCCAATATGTGAGCCATGGTCCAATATATGAACCCCACTCCACAGTAGTAAAATATCCTCCACACCATAAGCACCATTTTAAGATATTTTTATTTCGAATTTTGGACTGAATTCCGCGTTATAGGGTCTTCTGACATAGGTTTGTGTTCCCATGTCTCCAAATAAAACAACAATGGATTCATTTGTCCATAGAACATTGATCCACTTTTAAGCTGGTAATTCTGAGTCACTGTTAGCAAACTTCAAACGACTTGCAGCATGCTTAAGTGAGAGTAGACGCACTTTTTCGAATCTACAAGCGTTAATTTTGTTGTTTTGTAATCTTCGATGAACTTTTTCGGCATTTGCAGTCCTTTTTTAGCTCTGGAGCTGCCGTAAATGGGGCCTTCTTGCATTGTCTTTACAAACACCTAACCATTAATGGTAACTGACGTCACTTGTGACTAAGTTTTTCAAGCTCTAAAGTTAATTTTGTTGAATTTTCAATCATTTTCTAAGCGCATCCAACCAATTTTCCTGTTTCAGAATATGGTTTATGTTCAGAAATTATATTTTTTACAAAAGCACGTTTTTGAGGAGTGTAATGCTTTCCACGTCCTATTTTTATGAAAATAAACATCAAATTTTGTAATGAATTAATTTTTTTATAAATAAAAACTATCTTCCTTTAATATTTAACACTTTTATTTTAATAATTTAAACAATATTAATTTTTTTAATGAAATTTTGTCATTCGGTGCTATTTTATTGACTGCACTGATTCAGAG
Source organism: Pegoplata infirma (assembly GCA_963921195.1). NCBI lineage: Eukaryota > Metazoa > Arthropoda > Insecta > Diptera > Anthomyiidae > Pegoplata > Pegoplata infirma. The sequence continues at coordinate 3,545,351 of OY992538.1, read as the reverse complement.
TTTTCTTAAAATATCGATCATTAAAAAAGAACCGTCCACAATTTTTGGAAAAAGTAAAAACATTTAAGGGGTATATACTTAGTATAAGAGTATTACATATTTACTTTAAACGAATACACACATAATATTTTGTTTTAATTGGATGAATAGAGAGTTTGTCATTGGTGCTATTTTTTTGACCGGCACTGTAAGTATATAAACAAACGAATGTGATTATTTTTGAAAAGTGCATCATCATACTATTCGAAACCAAAGAAACAAAAACAAATAGTCTGGACTAAATGCATGAAATTACAGTCTTTTGTCAACTATTATAAATAAAACAAAATATTGAAATTATTAGTATGCAAAGAAGGCGAATTGTTTATTTAGGACCTTACCCGCGATAAAAAAATAGATATTGGTTCTGAAAATAACGCAAAAAAAGTTTTTTTTTGCAAAAAGAAAGGATGACATAGATGGAAAGATGTTTTTTTTTTTAAATTTTAAAATATTTATTGACAAATTTAATATGATTTAAGTAATAAACAACATTTTAAAATTGAAATTGAAGAAACATTGATTTAAAAAAGAGTTTATGTTCAGAACAAAGGTTCACATAATTAAATTAAGATTCCAGTCATGTTTAAATAAATTAAAATTGAAAATTATTAATATAATTAAACTTATTTTCGAAAATTTTTATTTAAAATTAAGGAATTAAAAATTATTGATTTTATTAATTTATGTTTATTTTACTACGATATAGTTATAACGAAAAGCATTTGTATATTAAAAATAAAAAAAAAATATGCCAGAGGAAGTTTAAAGTTCTGAAGTTGGACCCAAATGACTAGGAAAATGTTCTTTTTCCCACCCCCTCACCCCCTAAAAACTATATTACAAAAAAATTGCGTTTTTTAGAGGTTGACTTAGTTCTCTAAAGGGGAAGTTTTTTCTCCTGGTCAAGTTTTGCTTATCTCCGAACTTAACCAGCAGTCATAGTGACATATTCGTGCTAAGCTTCAGGAGGATAGCTCTTTTATTTTGGGCTGTGTCGTGTGTTATACAGACGGACGGACAGACGGAGGAACGATCACCTTTATATAGAACATTCTCAGATTCTTATGCATATTTTATACCGCATATTACATATGCATATTACAAATATTTTTTTCCAGAATGTATCCCAATTAGAAATGTCGTTAAGACATCTCAAAGACTTCCTTATGACAATGTCAGTGTACCTGCTGACTGAAAAATCTCTGACCATACAAAAAACCTCATGACACCCCCTGACTTTTTCAAGTATTTTGTCAAAATTCCTCGCCGACAAGTATGCAGGTAGTCAATAGTGCTGACTACATTATGACATGTACATAGTACGTCTGAGATCGTTCAAAAATTTAAAATTTATTAATCACGTCTTTTAAGTTACACTACTTACTAATTTTATCTGTCCATTTCTTAAATTTACTTTTTTAAAACTTACTATTTTAATCTGCCTCACTTGGTCCGCGAACTCAGAACCTTCTGTTCACTGGTCTAGCACCTTACCCCTTTAGCCAAACTTCGATAATATATGTGATTGTTTAAAAACAAATTTAAATTAATTTATTATTTGAATTGTCCTGTTATATATATTTCGTCACCTGAATTGAAAAATGTTACAATATGAATTTTTCTTCCTCAAATACAACATTTTTTTTAAATATTGATTGGAATTTGGTTTCATCCTATTTATAAAGATTTTGTTAGAGCTATTTAAGCGTATCTTAGTTGTTTTTAATATTATTTATACAAAACAAAAAAAATATTTACAAAAAAAATATTGCAGGAGCCCTTTACAATTAAGGTGACGATATATTCAATTTATTTTGTTTTTGACAAATTTGAAAATATTATTATTTCAAAATATATTTTATTACAAACAATTTTAAGTTGTGGTTGGCCTAGTTGTCTAGCAGGTTCGACAGCTTACGTGTTGTAGATTTTTGGCCGTGGTTCAATCCCCGGTCGCGGATTTTTTTTTTTTATTTTTTTTTAATGTTTAAAGACCAAATCAATTTTATTTTTTTAATTATAAAGAAAAATAAAAGAGGATTAAATAAAAGGATTAAATAAAATTACATCGACTTTACATCGGAAACATTTTTTTAGTGATGGGTCGGATTTGCTATATAATTGTCAGCATTAAAGACATGATTTTTCTTAATTGATAAGACAACTTATATGACAAGTCAATAAATTTATAGAACTTGGGGAGCTCCGACAAAAATTATGACGTGTCATTAAGTTGGCTTTAGTAAAATGTATTCACTTGCTGACTTCTACCTGATGAATCATTACTGACATTGTCTTTAAGACAAAATTTCTAATTGGGATTCTACCTAAGGAAACTTTTGGCACCAATTTCAAAAATAAAAAAAAATATTTTTTTTTACCAAATGCACCACGGCTGCAAACTTTAAGCGCTGGTTGCGCCCTGAAGATGACCTCCAAAATTTTTTTAATTTTTTTTTTCGTAATCAGCTCTTTACTAAGCATCATTCTAGGGGTATGCCCTAAAATTTTTCATTTTCGGGACACGCTACTATACATATAAAAAAAGATATGTATTGATTTTTTCATCAATATCTAATTTTTTGTTATTTTTTGAAAATTTTTTGAGTTTATCGATTTTTTTCTGCTATAGTTCGTTTAACAACATATATATTTATAAACGTATTCTTAAAGAAAATTTAATTGTGAATACGATGAGCTGTACGCCGAAAAAATCGGATAACAATTGACAGAGTTGTTATAATTTTTCTAAAAAAGAAAATTAAGATTTTGCTTGAAATTGCCGTTCGGATAACCCAGGCAAAACAAATAAAAAAATAAACGAACATACTAAGAGGTCGCGTATCATTATTTTAAAGGTTTTTGATCTGCTGAATTCGAATTTGACCTTGAAATTAGAAATTACGCTATCTTATTAAGTTTTTGATATATCAATTTATGTTAAATATCTCAAAAACATGACGAGATAGAGAAATTTAAAGGCCAGATTCGAATTCAGCGCGCCAAAAACCTTTAAAAATATTGTACATGACCTCTTATGATAAATTTATTTTTTTTGCCTGGGATATCTGAACGGGATTTCCTGCAAAATCTTAATTTTCTTTTTTAGAGAAATTATAACAACTCTGCCAATTGATAACCGATTTCTTTAGGATAAAGCTTATCGAATTCAGAATTAAATTTTCTTTAAAAATACGTTTATAAATATAAAGGTTGTTAAACTGACTGTAGCAGAAAAAAATTGATAAACTCGAAAAATTTTCAAAAAATAACAAAAAAATTAGATTTTATTGAAAAAATCAATAAATATCTTTCTAATATGTATAGACCAATTTACATACATGGAAAGCCCCATCCTTCTGCTATCAAAAACAGTTAAAAAATTTAAAATCGGTTGAAAATTTTCTAAATTACACAAGGTTTAGTGAGAAAAGTCCCAAAAACCGTTTTTTGATAATAACTCTAAAATTTGAGGGTGTCTGGCAAGTTTAATGTACATTTTTGTGATCTACTCGACAAAACCAACAACCTATACTATGTCATATCAGAAGTATTTTTTCACTGTAGCACAGTGTAATTATTTCTCAGAAATAATTAATATGGACTCGAACCGAAATAAATAAAAACTTCGATAAAAAAAACTCTTAAGTTTTTCCTATAGAAAAATTCTTAAATTTTTCATATAGAAAAATTCGGACATTCCGTAACATTATTCCTTTAGGAAATTTTTGGTGATTTTTGACATTTGTCATAGGAAAAAAAAAATCAGACTATTTCTTTTCTCTTTCACTTTACTTTTTCCCTTTGCTTTTCGTTCCATTCCTTTTTATTTATTTTTTTCGAATTCGGTTTTTCTTTCTGCCCCCCAAACCCGTGGATCCGCTCCTGCACCATACTGTGGTTGAAGGATATAAAAATGGAGTTTACGGAAAAATATTGTTCAATTTGTTTTCATGGTAATTAAATAGACAATGCAATTAAAATTCTGGCGGAAATTTTACGTTTTCGATTTGAGTGAACCGGAGTCCTCCAAAAATTGTAATAAAAAATTTCACTGGAATGAACATTTAATGGGTTTGTCTTTCAAATTTTCATAAGTCTCCTTTATCTTGAAATAATCATCATAGTATTTCTAATGACCTTGCACTATCCTGTGTATAATGGAGTATAATGGTAGAAAATGTTTTTATTTGTATAGTAATGTTAAAAAAAAAAAACGATTGAAGTTGAAGACGTCATAAAGGCGCAAAACTTTATTATACCAACACATTAGGATTAATCGAAAAAGATTTTTATATTCCAAAATTCCATCACTATAACTTAATTCGTTTTTTAAAAGAAAGTCTATCCTTCTGTCTGTTGAAATGGCGATCACGGCCAAAATATTACACAGATATGACTGTAGCTTAACACATTTACTTGTTGTTGCCTCAAGAAGTATGGTTTTACATTTCAGCTATATCGGTTAAGCGGTTCAATAGCTATAAAAAAAAATGAGAGGACACCTCAAAAATGTTGGTACCCTCAAAAGAAAAACTCTGTCGAAAAACTGTAAAACTACTTTGATGGACCAGCCGGTCTATGCGAGGAGTCTGAACTTTAGGCTCCACCACCTCTGACCTAACCTAACCTACTTTCAGTTTGAATTAAACAGTGTAACAGCCTATTTAGGGCTTCAACCAAACGAAGACAGTTTGAAAGAACTTATGTGTTGTAGGAACAACCCCAAAGTTTTTTCGCTGTAACGTCTATTTTTTTTTTTTTTTACAGCCCACTGAATATTTAATTTTTTTTTTCAAAGTCGAAAAAATAATGTTAACGTTCTTTTGAGCTTGAAATAGTGATTGGATATCTTTAATAGAATTTATGGGAAATTACAAACGCTTTTTTATAAATTTTATAAAAAAAAAATTTTTGTTAAAAATATTTTATAAGTATTTTTACATAAATACATTTTTTTGATGTTTAGATTGCTTATCCCAAAACAGCAGATTTTTTTGCTAAAATCATTAGATTTTTCTGCTGAAATTGTATTTTGAGTGTCCATTCCAAATAACCAAAAAATACAAAATGGTTTATAACATGTACAAATGTAGTTTTTATTAAAAAAATCACGAAATTTCTTACCATTAATTTGTTTTCGCGGAAATTTTATTTTTTCTCAACATTAATTTCATATAACAATTTTCTTATCAACTTATTTTTTTAAAGAATTTTTTTTTTTCAAATAAAGATGTTTTAAAATAATCTATTTATACTCTCCAAATACACTTTCAAAAAAATACCTCTGTCAAAAAAGTTTCAGTTCAAACTTGCAAACTTTTAGCAGAATTTTCTGCTATAAGGGATATTTTAATTGAATTCTCTGTTTAGTTTAAGAAAATAACAAAAATTAGCATATTATTTTTCTAAGTTAACAGGAATGTTTATTTATTCTGTTTTCAAGAAAATTGTCTAAGTTTTTTTTTTCAAAAATTAAAAAAAAAACTCTTTAAAAAATTCTGTAAAACGACTTTTAATTTGAATTAGCAAACTTTATGCAGATTTTTTTACTAAAGTTTTATATTTTTACCAAATCTCTGTCATTTAGTTTTACAAAAATAACAGAAATTGTTTCATAGTTTTAACAGATTATTTTTTAATTATACAAAAATATTTTGCGAGCATTCTTTTTTTTTAAGAAAATGGTGTATGTTTTTTTTTTTCAAAGTGCTATTTTTTTTATGCAATCAAAACGATACTTTTAAACATATTTTTTATTGTATTTTTAGCAGATTATTTTGTAATTTTACAGAATAGTTTGCTGTCATCCTTTTTCAAGAAAACTTTTTAAAGTTTTTTTTCAGTGTTTTTTTTTTTTGTTTTTTATACAATTTAAACGATTGAGACTTATAACACTGTGCTACAAAAGACCAAAAATAATTTATGCAGGGGTTCTCATACGATAATTCGGGTTGGTTGGAGTCCATAGAGTACTGATATACTCATAGTTTTTCTGGATCACTTCGTTAAGTACATTTTTTATTGGCAAATGTGTTGAAAAACGGAAATTCTTAAATTACAATTTTAAAAAATTATTACTATGTTAATTTGCAACCGATTTTCAATTTTATGGATTTGTTTTAAAGGTATAGGTCCTACCTTTCAAACAAAACAAAATATTAAAAATCGATCAAGAATTGGCTGAGCTACGATCGCTTAAGTAAAAAAAAAACGTATTTTTTGAAAAATTTGTCATATTCTTTACACTCTAAGTTGAAAGTGCATCATTAAACAATTTTTTTTAATTTTTTGTAAAAAAGTATAGTAAAGTAGCTTTCCAAAACACCAAAAAACATAACAATCGGTTTAAAAATGAATGAGTTATGCTAAGTTTTGTGATAGGGCATTTTTAAATTTTTTCAGAAACGCTTGTAATTTAAGCATTATTCATAAATCTTGTTACTAGTAGTAATTTTATGCGCATATGCATATAAACTAGAGATGGGAACGTAATTAGATTTGTGCGTGATTCACTCATGATCAGAAGTGAGCGTGATTGAAAATTAATTTTACTCACGTGGTTGTTAGTGAGTGTCAGTGTGAGTGGAATAAAAAAATGGGCGTGTCAGTTACTTCCAAATCCTATTTATAATTTTTTGGGTTTGTTTAAAAAATATCAGTGTTACTTCTTAAACAAAAAAATATTGTGAATCGGTTGAAAACTGGCTAAGGTGCGCTTGTTTAAGTAAAAAACCTTTTTTGAAAAGTTATACCTGCAACATTTTTATGACAAAACACATTTGATATTTTTGAAACGAAATTGGTACAATTGTGGGATCATTTGATGGAAATTTTACCTGTTTATAAATATACGTATGAGGCATTCCATTCCAAATGTTCAGCGAAAAAAAAAACATGTGAACCGTAAATTTTTAAATGGGTTGTATGGATTGCCATGTGAGGCATTCCACACCAACTGTTCCACTACAGAAAAACCATAGTTGTTTCAATGGGATATCATTTGCAAAGTATTCGCTCTTAGGGTACTAATAAATAACAAAAATAAAATTTAAGTTTTTTTTTAAAAAGTGGGCCTTGTAGGCGTGGTCAAATATTAGAAATTTCAAACTTTTTTGCCTGAGTATTTATTCACGATCACGCACGCTAATGAAAGAAAAAGAATATTCAAGCACGATATTTTATTTTACTCACGCTCACGTGAACATCGTGACCGTAACTTATTTTTTTCTACTCACGTGTGCGTGAATGAGCGTGAGCAAAATAAAATATCGTGCGTGACTAAATTTTTTCTTTCATAAGCGTGCGTAATCGTTATTAAAAACTCACTCACGCTACCATCGCCTCTTAAAATATTTTTTAAGTATTGATATTACTCATACGCACACGTTTTAAATACAATTATTGTATAAAATAAGCGTGTTGCAATTTTTGAATTTTGATTTTTCGAAAACAAGGCAAAACACATCTCTTAAAATTTCAGATCAGATAGAAAATTCCTTTAACTTTTTTTAAAAAAATAAAAAACAAATAAAATTGCGGCATGTTTTTTGATAAATAAAGTTTAAGTTTAAATTTAAAAAATTCAGAACTTATTCTGAAAATGTTCCAATTTTTATTTTTTTTTAATTGATAGCCCATTCAAAAATCTATAAACAGCTTTTGTCTTTAAGACTTTACTTTGCATAAATATTGAAGTAAAGATGCTCAGGCAAAAAAGTTAGATATTTTCAATTTTTGACCACGCCTACAAGGCCCACTATTTGAAAAAACTTAAATTTTATTTTTGTTATTTAATAGTACCCTAGGAGCGAATACTTTGAAAATGATTTCATATTGACACGACACAACTTTTTTTTTTTGCTGAACATTTGGTGTGGAATGCCTTATATATGGAGCTAAGAAAATTACGTTTTTGGTTGTTCAATTTTTCAAAAACTGGGCTTAGGAGGCGTGGTCAAATATTGGAAAAATGGTCAAGTTTGTGTCAAGTTGCCTTGTTTAAATATATATCAAATAAAAACGAAATGCACCAAAATCTCAAAAATTTTTATTCTTGTATAGTTTTGTATCGGCTATCGATTAAAATTTTTTTGGAAAATTTTCAGAACCTGTTCTGAAATTTTCCATTTTTTAAAAAAGCCAATTTATAAAAAATCCGGCCACTTTTGTTTTTTTTTTAAAGCTTAGATGTTTGTCTAGCAAGATTATTTTAAAAATTAAGAAAATCTATAAAAAAAAAATTAAGAAGAAAAAAAGTAATTTTTCTGATTTTCAAAATAAATTTTTAAAATTTTTGAAAAAAATTAATTTCAATTTGTGTTTTTGCTAATTTATGCCAAAATATGCAATAATATGCACTTAAAAGTTCGAAATATGCACAATATATGTATGCATTTAAAATCAAAATATGCAAAAATATGTATTTTCACCAAAATATGCAAAATATGCGAAAACAAATCGATGCCATTTAATGCAAATATCTTGATTCGGAAAGATAATTGTTCGATATCGTTTTAAGGCTTTCGACAAAAAACATGCATTTGCATGGAAATCTCACCCTAGTTATATAGAAAACTTTTTTAACCGGGACCCATTGAAAAAATTTTGGTACACAATTTTTTTCTCACTGAACATTTGGTGTGGAATGCCTCACATGTATATTTACAAACAGGTAAAATTTCCATCAAATGATCCCACAATTTTAGCAATTTCGTTTTAAAAAAACATGTTTGCAAGCGCACAGCTTTTTCTGTCATAAAAATGTTGCAGGTATAACTCTTCAAAAAAGGTTTTTTACTTAAACAAGCGCAGCTTAGCCTGTTTTTAACCTATTCTCAATATTTTTTTGTTTAAGAAGTAACACTGATATTTTTTAAACAAACCCAAAAAATTATAAATAGGATTTGGAAGTAACTGACAGCCCATTTTTTTATTCCACTCACACTGACACTCACTAACAACCACGTGAGTAAAATTAATTTTCAATCACGCTCACTTCTGAGCATGTGTGAATCACGCACAAATCTAATTACGTTCCCATCTCTAGTTTATATGCATATGCGCATAAAATTACTACTAGTAACAAGATTTATGAATAATGCTTGAATTACAAGCGTTTCTGAAAAAAATTAAATATGTCCTATCACAAAACTTAGCATAACTCATTCATTTTTCAACCGATTGTTATGTTTTTTGGTGTTTTGGAAAGCCACTTTACTATACTTTTTTACAAAAAATTCAAAAAAATTGTTTAATGATTCACTTTCAACTTAGAGTGTAAAGAATATGACAAATTTTTCAAAAAATTCGTTTTTTTTTTACTTAAGCGATCGTAGCTCAGCCAATTCTTGATCGATTTTTAATATTTTTGTTTTGTTTGAAAGGTAAGACCTATACCTTTAAAATAAATCCATAAAATTGAAAATCGGTTGCAAACTAACAAAGTAATAATTTTTTAAAATTGTTATTTAAGAATTTCCGTTTTCCAACACATTTGCCAATAAAAAACGTACTTAACGAAGTGATCCAGAAAAACTATGAGTATATCAGTACTCTATGGACTCCAAGCAACCCGAATTTTTATATGAGAACCCCTGCATATTTTTGGTGTAGCACAGTGTAATTGACAAAACTAAAAAAAAAATCAGTAGATAATATGGCTAATTTTACAGAAACATTTTTTTTATAATTTTTTTTTAAAGTTTTAATTAAAAAAAAAAACTATTAAAGTTTTTATGAAAACAAATTTTCTAGAAAATATCTTAGCAGATTTTTCTGCTGTTTTGGCGGATCACTGCTGATTTCACCTAGATAACCATGACAGTATTTCAGCAAATCATGTCTGCTAACATCAGCTGATTTCTCATATGGCTCAAAATGGGTGTATTTTTTTCTGCTTATTGGACAGAGAATTTAATATGAGTGTATAAAATATTCGGCACTGCCGAATTTAACTTTCTCCCTTGTTTACATTGTGGAGGTATCAATACATTCAACAAGACCGAATTTAATATTTAAACTTGACTGAATTACAACTGATGTTTCGAAATGCAATTTACCTGTTAAGAATTTCAATTGATATTTTACGATTTACAATTAAAACTTTTGAATTTCAATTGGAAAATTCGAACTACAATTGATCTTTTTTGAATAGTAATTAATCGCAAAATAAATAGCTGGCTTATATTCAAAACTTGATATCTGCAATATTTTTGAAAGAGAATTTTGGATAGAAATGTGTTCAGTGAGTTGATTGTCATCTATCAAATTAATTTTAAACTGAAATATTATTTCAAAAACACCCAGCAAAATTTTCTGTTCCAAATAATCGGTTCCAGAACTCATCAAACTACCCTGCAACCGGTTCTACTTAACATTCCAGAATCAATGATTTTTGTTTGAAATTGTCCCGAAAGCAATCGTTTTTTTGAGCAAGTAGTTTTTTTGAAAAATAATTTTACATAGAAAATTTTGTTGTGATTACCGTATTCAAGAATCTGTTGAACCAGGAATTTGTTCCAAAAAATTTTCCAGGGCACTTGGTTAAAATAATATTGCAAAACAATGATTTAATATAACTCTTAAAATCATCTAAAAAACTTTTTGATCTCCTAAAGAATTTTCATTTTGCAGACAGCAAATTTTGAATACAAGTCTCGATATAAATTTTCACACAGAAAAAAATAAAAAAATATTTGAGTAAATTTTTAATAATACTGAGTAAAAAATTACTCAATTTTGCATCAGTAAACGATTTAATAGTATTGAGTAAATTTTTAATAAAAATTTATTTAATGTTTGAAAAAAAATTGAGTTTAATTTTTAATTGACACAATTGCTATATTACTAAATGAGAATTCAAAAAACTACGAAAGTTTAAAAAAATATAAAATGTTTATTTAATTACACCGCTCAACAAATCGAAGGTTTTTGGCTCCGGTTTGAAGTTTCATATAAAATTTTAAAAGATTTTGACTAGCTGATTCCAAATCTGTGCTCCAAATTTGTCCATCACGTCTAGAATTTTAATTATTCGCGGTTGAAAATGCGAAAAAACGCGATTTTTGTCTTTTTTGAATGCCTGCACAGCAGCCATTGAGTGGAATAAAAATCTGGTATAAAGCGTAAGAGTAGAATTGAACTATGATCTCAAATATATGATCAAAAAAATTTGAAGTTGTTGCACTATTATTGGCCAAACACGTATTTTAAAAAAACACTGTGAAAAAAAATAGAAAAAGCACCATTTTTAAAAGGCTCTAAAACAAAAACCAGATGATTAATCTTTACTGTGATGAACTCAAAATTTAGACAAAGGTTCATTCTTTCTTATAGACTTTTAAACCCATTAAAGATATCTTCCGGTTTAAACGAAAAATAACACAGAAAACTTAAATTTGTAAAATATTTTTTTTTTTAAGTTTTTCTTTGAAAAATATCAAAAAAAAACTAAGGTATCTATCTACCTTACCTTTTTTACAAATATGGTAATGTTAACAGTATCATTTTAAAACGTAAGTAAAGCCCAACCAAACGTCATAATTTGAAAAAATTGTGTTCTATGTTGGAGATCATAGACCAATTATGCTTTTACGCTTTATACCAGATTTGTATTCCACTGAATGGCTGCTGTGCAGGCTTTCAAATAATGCAAAAATCGTAATTTTTCGCATTTTCAACCGTGAATAACTAAAAATCTGGACGTGATGGGAAAATTTGGAGAACAGATTTGGAATCAGGAGATCAAAGTCTACTAAAATTGATCATCAGAATTTAAACCGGAAAATGAGTGTTGAGCGGTGTTATTTACTTAAATTGTTTTTAAAATTTTTAAGCAAATTTTTAATTGCGTCAATTAAAAAATTACTCAATTTTTTTTTTTTAAATTTAAACAGGTGATTACTCAAATTTGTTTCCTCTATATTTTTTTCTGTGCAGAAAATAATACAATGCTCCATCCTAATGCATATGTAGACTTTATGTATGTATGTGTCTTTTTGAGTATGTAATTTTTTACTTACTTTCTAAGTGGTTTGGTGAATACAAATAAAAACGATTTCTTTTTTAATCAGGTTAAATAAACGGCACACAAAAACAATATAAATATGAGGAAATGAGGTTTCATTTGAAACTAAAAGAAAGTACTAGCAAAATTTCTTTGCTTTCATTTTTTTTTTTTTTTTGTAAAATTTCAATATTCCTATATTACTGATTTTTTAGTTTAAATTTCTGGTTTTGTGTGTTCTGATGATAAGAAGTTTAATTTTACAATATAGGTACGTGTGTAATAATATTTCCATGTTAAATTTATGTGATTTCAAATAATATTACAACAAAAACCAAAAATTACACTTTATTAAATGTTTGAATTGGTGTTGTTTTTCTCTCTTGTTTTAACATATAAAAAAAAACATACAAAAGTTGTCGTATATCTTTCATTTAAGTTCTGTTTTTCAAAATTTATAGCCTTTCAACAGTTTCTGCAGCTGTTTGTAGCAGTTTATACTTTTCGAAGGTCAGTTCACTTTTCTTCCTTACCCTATCCATGAATATTTCGTCAGAAGATCATGATTAAGCTGATGGCAATGGTACATTTGTAAATTTCTCACACCTCAATGGAAGGCAGTCATCCATCTACAAATGAATGAGTTACAAATGCTCAAATACACAGAAGAAAACAAATAAATATTTTTTGTGCACTTCTTAAAAATAATGCCTTCGAATTGTATACACTTGTCCAAAACATTAAATCATGATAATGTTTTGCTGAAGATTTGTGTGTACTTGCCAAAGCAAAGCAAAGATGGGTTCGAGGACCCCATCAAGTTTATATATTATTGATCCATTTATAAGACACTCTAGCTGTGGAAAGCAAGATGCACTCCAAACCAAAAGATCTGTAAATTTGGAAAATGAGTGTATTACTTAAGTGCAAAAAATTGTTTTTACATTTTGGAGACTATAAAAGACTCGGCGCCGAAGAATTTAGCACTCACTTGTTTTTTGTACATTTGTTTAACAAATGATAATTTTTATGTCAAAAGTTTATACTTGATGAAAAAGTAGTTTTGGTGAAAAAGTTAAAAAAAACAAAAATTGTCATAAAAAAAAATGTATAAAAAAAAAATATGAAAAATGTTTGAAAATGAAAATTTGATGAAAAAATTAGTGAAAAAAATAAAAATTTTAAGAAAAAAAAATTTTTGATAAAAAAATTTTTTGATAAAAAAAATTGATGAAAAACAATTAAAAGTTAAATTCGGCCTTGCCGAATGAATTGATACCCTCCAGAATATCAAAACGATTATTGCAAAAAAAAATATTTAAAAAGAAATTACTTTTGAAAAAAAATTTTCGCGAAAAAAAATTTTTGTAAAAAAAAAATCCGCGATTTATATCTTGTTTTGTCAAAAAATATGTTAGCACTTGTTTAAATTCCATTCGCTGTTCAATTACAATATGTCAACTAGCAGCCGAATTAAAGCATTTTTCATTTTTAGGTTATGTTGAATGTACCAAATTTCGAATATAACTTTTGAACCGCTTAACCGATATCGGTATAATGCAATGGTACTGCGCAATAACTCCCAAATGAAATAACTTCCAAAAAAAAAATGAAACAACTCCCAAAAATTTTACATACGAATTGGGACTTATTTCATTATGAAATTAGTCCCAGTGTAGTGGGACTTATTGCACAAATTTTGTTGGGATTTATTGCATTATGAAATAACATCCAAATGAAAAAAACCCCAACAAAAAATAGATTGGGAGTTATTTCATTTCTTGTTAAGCATTGGGAGTTATTTCATCAATGGTGGGACTCATTTCATATTAATTGAAAACAATATACACCTCTGTGCAATTGTTTTTTTTTTGCTTAAAATTTTTTCTGCGTAGCCGGCCTTCGCCCTGACTTAGGGATTACAAAATCCATGCATTAAACCCACCCTCTACGCAGAAAACCTTTATTACAAAAAACAATGGGAACTTATTTCATTTTCTTTGGCACTTATTTCATTGGGAGTTCTTTAATTTTTTTTGGGAGTTATTATTTTGATTTTAAATAACTCCCAAATATTGGCACATATTTCATTTTTTCTTTGGGAGTTAATTCATTTTTCTTCGAACTTATTTCATTGGGAATTATTTCATTGGGAATTATTTCATTGGGACTTATTTCATTTGGGAGTTATTGCGCAGTACCTAATGCAATATCAAACTTCTCGGGAGAACTTCTTAACTTAAATATGTTAAATTTCAATCATACCCGTGTAATATTTTGACCGTGATCACCATTTCCACAGACAGACAGACGGACATCGCTAGAATGTCTTAAAATCGACCACTGATACATATACTTTATGGGGTCATAGACTGAAATTTCGATATATTACAAACGGAATGACAAACTAATATATACCCTTTATCACTAAGTTGAGGGTACAAGAAGAAATTGGATAAAAAAAAATTTTGATGAAAAAAAAAAATTTGATGAAAAAAAAAATTTGATAAAAAAAATTTTATAAAAAAAATTTGATAAAATAAAATTTGATGAAAAAACAAATTTAATAAACAAAATTGATGAAAAAAAGATTTATTGAAAAAAAAAATCGATAAAAAAAATTGATGGGAAAAAAAAAAAATGAAAAAAAAAGTTGATAAAAACAAAATTTGATGACAGCAGGTGAATTATTATCCAAGTTACAAATCGAAGTTACCAACCTTTTTGGGTTTAAAAAATTTAAAACTGTATTTTTTATTTTCTTTTTTGTTTATCGGTAGCTTATATAGTCAAACTGTGGAAGCGTTCTTCATCATTTTTAAAAACAAACTAAAAAATTAGGAAATTATCTTTTTTTCTTTATTCGTTTAAGATCGATTTTTTTCAAAAAAATTTATAAATTGCGACTTGGACAAAATATGGGAAACATTTTATTATTTGGGTCAAAAATATTTCAGTCCCAGTTTTGAGATACGTAACATAATAGTTTCTGACATAATAGCTTCCGACAATGGCTTAATTTTGGGGTCTTTTTGATAATGAAATACACCGTTCGACAGCCAATATTAAACATGAACCGGATGATATACGTCTGAAAATAGAGACCAAATGAACCGTATGATATACGTCTGAAAATAGAGACCAAATGGAGTAAAACTGCATTTACAGTTTTTTATTTCGTGATCCTGTTTCCTTTTAAAAGGACTTCAAATTTTTAAAAGGATACATTTTGTAAAATATTTTTGAAATATTTGTAATTGTCCTAGAATGACACTGGATGAAATAGGAGGATCAACCCTAATTTTTCCATTTTTATATTTTGCCATATTAGGATAAAAAGATGTGAATATAGTCCTTTAAAAACTTTATCAAAATATTTTGTTGAAAAATTTGAATAATATTGAAGGACACATTTTTGAATGGACGTAGCTTACCTCATTTTTCCTGATATGTAAAAAAAATAGCCCCGAATTAAAAAAAAATTGAAGAGTTTCTTATGGAAAATGACAACTTTCATTTGCTTTGGTTTCACCCCATTCCGTTTTTGGTTTTTGGACTCTGTAATTACTTGAAAACTGTATAAGTGGCGTATACTTAATTTTGAAATAGCCTTTAAATAACAAACATACGCAACGGTGCACATCGGTTATTTTTGAATAATTTAATATACTTTATGTGTGAAATTTATGTTTTTTATTTATATGGAGTTTGACAGATTTTCATGTGAAAACCGAGCAACTTACCTTAAGAAATTTTTTTTTACACATAAAAACCGGTATTTTCATATTTTCGGTAATTTTATATTTTTTTTTAAGGAAAAAAAGTAAAAAAATTTCAAACAACGGTGCTTACATGCATTCATGGAATTTACGTCAGCAAAAGAATGCAACATGTGTGTGACAATAATATAAAAGTTTTTTTTTTACATTAAGAGATTTTTGGCAAAAGTAATGTCATCATTGCAAATTTTAAAACTCCCATTTCACAAAAACAAGAAAAAAACTAAAGAACGCAGTGTTGTTGAATAAAGTCCCATTAAAAGCCAAAACGTATGTTTAAAGTATACGCCTCAGTGAACCTAAGGCAAAATATGAACGAATGATCGAAAGAATGTAAGTTCATACATACGGGTACACAATATTTTTGCACTACGGAAACCACTACTACTACTACAATATACTTGCCTTGCTAGCAGACAAAGTGTGTTCGTAGATGTGATTGTTACGTTATGCGTGCAGGCGTTGCAAACACATGATATGCGTGATTGTACGTGATTTATGAGCAACAATACAGAAGAGAATTTTCCAAAAAAAAAAAAAAAACATTTTCTGGTTGTTGTTACAAATAATTTGCAGCTCATTAATCTACAACAACGTTCATGATGACGACGAAAATGATAATGTTGATGATGATGACAATGCTATTTTTTTTTTTTTTGTAATATTCTGTTAACACTATCATCAGCAACAGCAGCATCAGCAGTAGCATCAACAACAGCAAGAGCAACAGCAATATCTCTCAAGGGGAAATGTAAAGCTCATACTGTTACACCATTCATTCTTGTATCCATTCATTTATTTGACACGCATTAGCACATTTTTTTTAGGGAACATACATAAGAAGAATTGGAATTGGTGAGGCATATATTGAAATCATGGAAATATTTGATGAATTTAATGATATACGAAAAACTAAAACGTGAATTTTTTATGGTTTAACCGGAATCAAAATTTAATATATGACAAGCTCAAAGGGGGAAATAGGAATTTTTCTACATACTACACAGACAACAAATTTTCTAATTTCAAACTAAAATTCCTAATTTCCAACTATTCTATTTTTTTAGTTAGAAACGAATAAATAATGTATTCTATGTTGCCAATACCGAAATATTCTAAAATACTGTACTCTGAAGCGAATAAATCAAATGATTTTTTCAAGAAAAAATATTTTTTTTGAGAAATTTTTTTTTGACAATTTTTATTTTTTTGGACAATTTTTTTTTTTACTCTCATATTTAATCTCCCCTATGAAAATTTACATTATAAAAAATTTCGTTCGTTCAAAATTTGAAATATTAAAATCTAATATGCTAATATCTCAAAAACTAAGTAAGATCGAGAAAAACGCAGAAAAATTTCGGATCAATCGATAGCGAAAGTTGACCTCTTTACATGTGTGGACCCTATTGCGTACTAACTTTGAATTAAAAAAATTAATCCCCGGAAATTATATAATGCTCATATCTCGGTAACTATCGCCAACACGACAAAAAGTTGCGCAGAAATTTTGTATCTCTTGGACCGAAAAACAAGACCACCAAACACCCGAAAGCATTTCAAGAAATAGATTTTGAGTTATTTCAGTTTTTTGGAACCAATAGTTTAATCACACTTAAAACTAAAATAACCCAAAAACTATTGCTCGGACTGATCTCGGGTATTCAGTGGTCTTGTTCTACGATCCAAGCACTTCAAAAGCACTTCACAACTTTTTGTCGTGTCGGAGGTAGTTACCGAGATATAAACATTTTCCGGGAATTCGAATTTTTTGATTCAAAGTAAGGACCCAATAGGGTCCTGACATGTGAAGAGATCAAATTTCTATTTAGGGTCGCCATAGATTTTGATCCGAAATTTTCCTCGGTTTTGCTCTATCTTGCTTAGTTTTCGAGATATGGCAATTTTAGTTTAAACACTTTATTTTAGGACACAATAGGTTAAACATATTTAAAACTCATATAACTTGAAATTTTTTGCTCGCATTGCTATCGGGTGTATTTTGAAAAAAAAAACTTTGCACTCAGAAAATTATGTAAGTTACTACATGTAAGTTGTTTGTATAATTGACAGTAGTTAATTGTTTTCAACTACAAAGTCAGTTGTTTTTGTAGAAAAATATCAAATAACATTTCTGCTAGTTATTTTAAGTCGTTTTTTACAACTAACAAAAGAGTACTGTAATGTAGTAACTGTTATTTAAAGTAGTTAATTTTAGTTCTTTATCTCTAAAAAATTTTCTTAATTAAAAAATAAATAAATAAAAACGAAAAAAATTAATAAATTTTATTTTTTTTATTTTTCACAACTTTAAAAAACAAAAACTTTGCCTTCATTTTTTTTTCTGAAAAATTTTTTAAAAAAAGAAATTGTGTATTGATTATTTTATTTTTGCTACATGTGTTAGTTTTAAGTAGTTTTTACTATATAAGTCAGTTGTTTTTGTCAGTTAAAATAACTAACATTGTTAGTTGATTTATAGATTCGACCCTGTCAAATTTTATGTTTTACCGTATAAAATGGCAAACACTCTACATGTTGAATTCTCAAAATTTGCATATAAATCACACCCTAATGTAAATATTCATACATATGTGTGTAGTTTATATACAATCCGTAATGCAGCAAGGCGTACGACAAATTACTTAAATTTTGTTTGTTAGTTGTGTGACAAACCCCTCGCTTTTATGCTGTCATGTTGCAAACATATCTACAGGTAATTCCCCAGCAGAACCTTAAAAATGGCAAAGGTTATGTAGCGCAATACCATGTAATGCATTGCAAAAGAAAATGAAAAAAAAAAATTTCCCGACTGCTTACCAGGTGCATTACTCTTTTGAAATGCACCCATTTTTTTTAGACTTATCTTATAAATTCTGAATTTTAACCATTTTAACCATTAGGGCACACTATGCACTTGTCCGGGGCCCCCGACCTCATCGGGGGTCCATTTTTAACCAAAAAATGGTGCTTAGTTTGTTATAACAATATTTCCGTTTTACACTGCTTTTTTAAGCGAATAATTTGTTTTTAAAGAAAAGTTTCAGATTCTAAATAATTTTTTAATAAAAAAAACCCGGATTCTTAGAAATTTTTTGTAAATAAAAAGTGTCGGTTTCTGACACATTTTTCGTATAGAAATGGTCATCGGCTTTGACACATTTTTCGTATAGATGAAGTCTTTGATCCTGTGACATTCTTCATTTTAAAAAATTGCGACACATTTTGTCCAAAAAAAATTTTTCAGATTCTAAAACATTTTTGCTATTGAAAAAGTATCAAGGTCTGAGACAATAATCGTATTTAAAAACTCTTATTCTGAAAAAAAATTTGTAAGAAAAGGTATTACACTCAAAAAATTATTGAAGTTACTACATTACATTCGTTTGTAAATTATCCGAGCAAATTTTTGCATTACTAGTAATGAGTATAGTAATTAGTAGGGCAAGTACTTTTATGAAAATGCATATTTTTACTCAGCGTTGTAAACATAAAATAAATTAAATATCTATCCGAATCAAAGAATTTTGGTATAAATGCATATTTTTGCATATTTTAATATAAATTAGACTTTTTTTAAATTTCATCAATATTTTTTCAAAACTTCCTTAGGAAAATTCAAACCATATCCCCTATTTCTTTTAGAAAAATGTATTTATTTATCGAAATCATATTCTTATGCATTTTTTAAAGAAAATGGATAGTTTTCCCATTTAAAATGTTTCTATTCTAATATTTATGAATACCTCTTCACTAATCGTAAAGAAAAAAATGTTTTCGAATTTAAGATTTTTTACAGGAAAATTGAATTTTTATTTTGATTAGAGTTAGGGTGGGGTATTTTGCCTTTTTTTGACTTGAAAATCGGAAAATTCCGAAAAAAGTAAAAAAAAAAGTATTTGAAAAATAAATATTTTTTTTTAGCATAAAGATCTCAAAGTATTGAAAAATAACTTGTTATAGAAAAATATTAGGTCTATTCGATTACCCAAATTTCTTACTATTTTTTACTACAACTGGAAAGTCTTGTTTACTTTTTGTATTGAAAATTTCCAGCTTTAGTAAAATGAGTAAAAAATAGTAGATTGTAGTAGGGTAATCGAATAGACCTATTGTATTATGATATTTTTTTTTTCTTTTAGAAACTTTTTTACTTCAGAAATATTTAGTGACTCAAAGAAAAAACTTCTTAAGTAAAAAAATATTTTACTAACTAAAAATTGTTTTCACTCAATAAAACATTTTTAAGAATTGTCGAGGGCCTTAAAATATTTGACAAAGCCTAATTTATGTTGACAAATTTTTTTTTAATAAAAACAATAATTTTTAGATGCATATTGTTAAAGTTTTTAGTGCATATTTTGGATTTTTAGATGCATATTATAGGCACATATTTTCGTTTTTTAAATGCATGAAAGTACTTGCCCTAGTAATTAGTTATAATTATTGGTATGTACTTAATCATTGCATGAAACACTACTTATTCTATAAAGGCCGTGAGACAAAAATAAATAGTGCCTACAAGCTTACGAGTAGGGAGATAAATAACTACTTACCTAAAACGAATTAAATAAGTAGTTACTTATAAGGCATAAAATAAATAGTTGCAAACAGAGCTTGAAATAACAATTTATCATAAGATTATTCGTTTTCGCGAAACTTTGAGCTAAAAAGTTAAAACAAATATTGTTTTTTCTGATTAGACTTAATTTCCCAAGTGAATTTATTTGTAACATTTATATTATTGCAAAAAATTACTCTCATATTACAATATAAGCCACTAGTTGCTTTTTGGACTAAAGTACTACAATGGGTAATGAGTAGTTGTTTTAAAAAATAAATACAAAAAATATACTGCAATGTAGTAGCAGTTGTTTTCAGTCTATAAAAAAACTTGGGTTTTTTAGAAATGATTAAGAAAACGGATGTGTTGAACGAGCTGGACGTGTGGGATGCAACAGGACTTATTGCCAAAGAAATAATACCTACACTAGTTTACTTGCAATTTGTAAAATGTAATATAAATATTTTTTTTGGGGTTTAAAACAATTTTACAATTTTTAACGTTTTTAAAGTATTAGAAGTATTTTGGTTAATTTAAAAATTCAGACGATTTAAGTACAGTAAAAACAACTGTAATTTGATGTTGTTTTTACCGTTTTTTGTAGTTGAGTTAAAAACAACCACATTATTTTTTGATTTTACTGTAAAATTTAGTAGACGCCTAAACAACTTACTATATTTTGCAGTGCATTCTACGGACATAATTTTTTTAGTGTAGATTTTGAGACATTTTTCGTATAGAGAAGCTTTCAGATTTTGAAAATTTTTCGTATAGAAAAATTCTGCGATAATGTGATATTTATACCCTACAACACTCTTTGGTACGGGGTTTGATTTGTTTGTACTGATGTTTGTAGCTTTTGCGGCCATTTGTTCCTACTAGGAACAACAGGACATAATATATCATGTTTGTAGGTATCCGAAATAGTGGTCCTAGATCCATTTTCAAGAATACCGATCGACTCAGAACCAATTTCTGACACGATTTAGCGATTTCCGTCCGTCTGTTTGTCCGTCTGTCTGTCTGTCCATTTAAACGATGTGAGCACGATACAGGTCGCAATTAAAATTTTATTTGTAGGTGTTAAACGTGTACTTCGGTACCCTAATCAAACCCAATTGTAATTGTACCATTTTTGGACTCAGACTCCATATAAATTTTTCGCCCGATTTTCACCTAATATGGTCTATTGGCAACAAAAGTAAGCCAATTTTACTCAAATTTGGTTTGTGTTCGTTTTCTACACTTATTAAAGCACCAACGAAATATAGATTCAATCGGTCCATGTTTGGACTTAGGGCCCATTTTCAGGAAAACACTGGTTCTGAGATATTTTTCTCAGATTTTAGAAAATTTTTCGTATAAGAAATTTTAGATTCCGACAAATTTTTCGTATGGAAAAAGCTTTATTTTCTGACGAGAGACACAATGACTTTGAACACATCTAGCTTGTACCACTAGCTGAAAAAGTTTTGTGGTATCGGTATGGACCCAGAGGTATATGCGAGGTGTCAATCGGATACTGCCACCCTAACCTAATATATTCCAATCTAACATTTTATTTATCATGTCAATTTATCAAAAGTTTAAAACAAATGTTAATATGATTGCAAATCGAATAAGTTTGATATATTTTAAAAACATTTGAGGCCAATTGAATTGTATACGAATGCACACACACACACACACACACACACATACCTAACTCACCCACACTTGGAAACACATAAGTGACATTGAAAAAATTGCATTTAATACCATAAATGGCAACTTCGTAGAGCGGAAACTTGTTTGAAAGTAGTAAAAAGCAAATTTAAAAGTGCAACAACTCAACTACTTTGTATATGATATATTTTTGCAAATTTTCCCAAATGGTCAAAATAAATAAAGAATGAATAAATGAAAGAATGAAAGAAAGAAGTTATATATCTTTTACTTACAACATAAAATAAAAAGAAATATGGAAGAATTTGCACAAATGTATTCAACTAAACAATTCAAGGAAACAGAAAAAAAAAAAATGTCATGCTGTTTTTGGGTTCAGCACGAATGGCTTATAATCTCAAATGCCTGTTTAGATGATTGTTTCACTTTAAAGTTTTTCTGTTAGATTTTTCTTTTTTTTTTCTTTTCAATTCAGAAAATGAAAGTCAAGTCTTGCAAAAGTGCTGCTGCTCCATCCAACTCCTCTCGATATGCTTGACAAAACTTTTGCAGTTTACAGTTACTCGTTCTTGTTTGTATGTAAACTTATGTTACACTCAAAAAAATAAAACTGTAAAGTTAACAAAATTTTTTTTGTTAACTCGAGTTTACTGGCTTTTTAGCAAATTTTTAGTTAAAATCAGCGTTTTAACTACTTTTTCTAGTTAAGTTCAATTTACGAAAATACTAGTTTTGTACAAATTTTGAATTAATTTTTTTTGTTGACTTTAAAACTGAGTTTACGAATTTTTACTAATAAATTTGCTGATTTTTTGTAACATTTTTGTCAAGTGAAAAATTTTAAACATTTCTTGTGTAGCCTCCTATGCAAATCTCATAAGTCCTACTTAAGCTGAACTTAATGCTGTGAAAAAAAATGAAAAAAAGTGAAGTGTTAGTGTTTAAAACCAATATTTACCAAACTTAAAATTTTTTATAAAAAGTTTAGCTGAATTCAGCTAATAAAAAATGTTACGAAATTTTCAGCTGAATTTTTAGTTAAAATTACGGTTTTTTTGCTACATTCATTCTACGAAAAGTTAACTAAATATTTTTTGTTAAATTAACTAGAAATTTAGTAGGTTCAAAATCAGGTGTTTTTTTAGTTAAATTTAACTAAATTTTTTGCTAACTTTACAGTTTTATTTTTTTGAGTGTAGTGTTAGTGTAACGGTTA
Source organism: Pegoplata infirma (assembly GCA_963921195.1). NCBI lineage: Eukaryota > Metazoa > Arthropoda > Insecta > Diptera > Anthomyiidae > Pegoplata > Pegoplata infirma. The sequence continues at coordinate 3,522,078 of OY992538.1, read as the reverse complement.
CTGCTACTGCTACCACTACTGCTACAGTTGCTGTTATCTTTTCAAGTACTCGTAGTTAAAGTTTTTTTTTTATACTTTCCGTAACAGATGCTGCATTGAAATTATTGGCAATTGTAAAGTTCTTATGTATTTTTTAATACATTTTTTTTTTGTACTTTAGACCAAGTTATGGTTGAAATATTAGAAATCTTTTGTGTAGCCACAAATAAAAAAACCTATTTAATGTTTTTAAAGAAAGTCCAAGGGGAAAGAGAAAATTATATTGAAATAAATATGTGGCTAATATATTTTCTAATTTAGGATCAATAAAAATTATATATTTTTTTTTAAATTCTAACTCTTTTCTGAGCCTGTCTCATTCCGCGTTGAATTCCCATTCCGCTTTTTAATCAAAATTCCCGTTTCATCCCGCTTTTTGGCTTTTGGAATAGCAAAGTACATTTTATAGTTTTTTAATAATATTTTATGTAAGATATTTTTGAGCATATTAACTATTTCTTCACGTGTAAGGAAAATGTTAAGAAAATATTTTTTTCTCTACAATATTTTTAGCAAAAGAACCCTGCCAAATTAAATGTTAATAAAAAAATTTCAGAGCCTCTATAATATAGAGATACCCCAGCAAAACGTTGGTAATGGTTGGTGATTATGTAACACATCAACAGGTAATGTACATCCTTTATTTGTATAGAAATATATATATTTTAAGTATCAAGCAAATCCACTCATAAGGGTTCCTTGTAAGATTTGATTTTAAATGTCAGAATTTGCTGTACAAAAAATGTCTAAAAATTTGGATTTTAAAAAAAAAGTATAAAAAGTTTTCGATTTTTGAAAAATTAAAAAAAAAAAGAAAAATAAAAAATTTTAATTTCCTTCGACACATCATATTTGCTTATTTTGATGCGGTGAGCACGAATATCAAAAAAAAAAAAATAAAATCGGTCGAATGGTTTTCAAAATATCGCCATTTGAAATTTGCAAAAAATGGCGGTTTTTTCCTACGTTTAAGAAATTTTTTAAAAAACATCACAATTTTTTTTCCTCGGCCATTTCATAGAGCTTAAGACAATCTTTCATTTAAATCTAATTTGAGCCAAATCCGATTATTTTATCCGTGGCGCCCTTCGGTCAAAGTTTTGGATTTTAATGGATTTAATCCGATTGACCTCAAATTTGTACCACATAAGATTTAGACCTTGGACAATAAAAATTTGCCCGGACAATTGGGAAAATCGAAAGTTGAGAAAAAAAATGCCAGTCTACACCAACATGTGTGTATGGGTATTCAAATGAGAGATAATGAGCTCACGACTGCAAATATGTATTTATACCCTACACCACTTCGTGGTACAGGGTATAGGTTAGGTAAGGTTATGAAGGATGACACTGATATAAACCAGCGCCCATAGAGGCCGTGATGTGGCCCATTATGATTCCTTTGAAACTTTGATCCTCTCTCTTCTTTTACTGTGTAGCCAAAAGTGGTTCTTTTTATGCGTCCCATTTAGATGCCTTTATAAATTCTAGTAGGGTCCAAGGCTTCGTGCCAGGGTATAACTACCCGAAACATTGTTACTAGACCTATCTTCAAGTATACCGATCGACTCAGAATTACTTTTTGAGTAGATTTAGCGATGTTCGTCTTTCCGTTCGTCTGTCTGTCCGTCTGTCCATCTATCGGTTTAAGCACGATACAGGTCGCAATATTCAATCAATTGACTTGAAATTTGAAACTTAAGCATCTGTTGGCCCAAGGACGAAGCCTATTGAAATTGAAGATAATCGGTCCATGTAAAGACCTAGCCACCATACAAACGCCCCCTTTGGATTCGGCTTAAATGACTCAAATAACCATATTATAATTGACTAGCAGGCCCGCCCGGAACTTTGTCACCGGTAATAATAAATACAGTATTAAAGAAGGATTTGGATTAGAGTCCCCATTTCTAAAATTGTCCCCTGCAGAATCATTATTTTATTAAATTTTTGTCGTTGAAGTCTTTAATAAAAACTATAAAAAATAAACAATAAAATTCAAACAGCCCCGCTTAGCCATGTTCATTCCGGTAAAAAAAATTCTTGAAAATTTTTGAGCCCTTATATCGTTATTATTGATGTCATTTCATTCCCCGTATCATTCCATTTCGTTTCCCGTCCTATTCCATTTCGTTCCCTGTTCTATTCATTGCAATTCATTGAATTCCAATTCATTTCGTTTCATGTATGCTTCTTTCTTTTCTGTATAACATGTGTTAAAGAAATAAAAACATATAAGGGTAATTATTTCAATTGATATAAAAAGTGCCATATTGCCCCACCTTAACCAATTGCTTACTCCTTTTAACCCTTAAAACTTTAATTTCAAAACATGTGCTTTTCTTCAATGATAATTCTTCTGGAGGATTTCAGGGGATAGTAAAAGTACCACAGTACAATAATTTACCCCTATAACCCCATTAAAATCTAAATTTCCAGAAGCTACTTTTTCAGAATGATTTTTTAAAGCCCATGCCCACCCTGAAGGACCATTCAAAATATATATTGGTTATAAAATTTTTGAAATCGGATGAGTAGATTCATAATATATAAATTTTACGTTTTTCTTGCCAAAAGTGGGCGTAGAGATGGGCGTGGTCAATGAAACCCGGCATATTTCCACTCTGAAGAACCATACCAAGCATTGGTGGGCAAATTTTGGAAATCGGGTGAGTAATTTTGGAGATTTTTAAATTTTAGGTTTTTTGACCAAAAGGTGGGCGAAGAAGTGGGTGTGGTCGATGAATCCCAGCCTATGTCCACCCTGAAGGAACACTCTAAATATTGGTGAAAACATACCAATCGAATGAGTAGTCTTACACTCAAAAAAATCCATTAACTTAAACTTTGGAAATTTTTTCTTCAAAATAAGTAGTTTATAAATTTTCCCACAATTTAGTTAAATTTAACTAAAATTTGGGAAATTTTCCCAACTTTTAGGAAAAAGTTTTAATTCATGGACTGTTAAATAGGCCATAATTTTCCTTAAATGGAATTCCCTAATACATGGAAAAAATTCTTGCCGCCAAAGAAATTTTCCCTAAATAAATGAAAAAAAAATCTCTATTTTTTAAACATATTTCTTAAAACAAAATTTAGTTCAAAAAATTCAGTTTTAGGACGTAATTTCCTACCAATTAGTTCATCATATTTATCTTCTTTAATTTTAGGAAGTTTTTTCCACAAGTTTAGTAAATTTTTCATAACATGAAATTGTTTAGTTGATTTCTTTTTTTTTTTTCATGCTTGCTTGTAGTTCACATTTTGTTTATTATTTGTAGTATATGTAAAAGAGAGTTTGGTCTTGTATAGCAAGTAATAAATTTAATGTCTACATTTTTTTCTACACATGTATGTGTTAGGGAAAAAATAATATTTTAATCACAACAAAGGCCTTGGCTTTGGCGTGTTTTCCCATAGTCTGGGAACAAACGTTAAAGACAAAGTCTTTGTTGTAATTTAACTTTAAAAACTAATGAAATTTATTACTTGACCATAAGAAACAAACGTTTTTTTATATTTTAAATTAAAAATGTACATAATGAGAATTCTGTGTGTATTCACATGGTATTCTATAATTAAGCCAATAAAAATATGAAATTAACTAATTTTTAGGAAAAATGTCCTCATCAGAAATGTTTTTTTAACTAAAAAATAGGAAATTTTTTCCCACTTTCTAGTTCAAATTGGTCCTAATTTTTAAGAAAAATATGGACTAAAAAGTAGGAATACATGGCAATGGAGCTAAATCATTATCAATTTTCCTTGGATTTAGTTAATTTTCCCATTTTTTAGTTAGTTTTTTTTCTGAGTGTATAAATATTTACATTTTAAGTTTTTTACCAAAAGTGGGCGTAGAAGTGGGCGTGGAAGTGGGCGTGGTCGTTGAATCCTAGACTATGTCCACCCTGGAGGAGCACTCTAAATATTGGTAAAAGCATTTTTTAAATCGGATGAGTAGTTTCAAAGATATTTAAATTTTAAGTTTTTTGCCAAAAGTGAGCGTAGAAGTGGTCGTAGAAGTGGGCGTGGTAGATGAAACCCAGCACATGTCCATCATGAAGGACCATTCCAAGTATGTATCGGTAAAAAAAATTTTGAAATCGGTTAAGTAGTTTTGGAGATTTTTAAATTTTACGTTTTTTTGGCAAAAAGTGGGCGTAGAAGTGGGCGTGGTCGATGAAACCTAGCCTATGTCCGTCCGGGAGGAACACTCTAAGTGTTGCTGAAAACTTTTTTGAAATCGGATGAGTAGTTCCGGAGATTACTTTCTACAAACAAACAAAAAAACATACAAACATTACCTCTTTATAATATTAGTATAGATATCACTTTGAAATTTAGCAGGTAATCAAATTTTGTATACACGAATCAACATTCCAAATTTCAAAGGAATCAGGTAAATCCTTCTGGTAGTCCCCATACAAACCACCCTCCCGATATTCACACAAAAAATTTTTGGCTATAAATTTTCAATTAAATCTATTGATCAACAAAATTTAAATGAGTCAATCAATGTTTTGATGGAAATTTTTAACTTTAACTGTCGAATTACAAACTTTCAACATACCATATTTTGTTTCGCTTTAATTTATTTGAATAAATTAATTAAAAAATATACAAAACAATCGGGTTTTACTTTTTTTTTTTATTGTTTGCAACATATTGGAAAACAAAAAAGATGAATTTTTTGATAAGTTTGTCATAAGCTTACAATTCATTTATTAAATCAATCATTATTTTGATTGACTTTAAATAAAAAATTGATAACATTTTTTATCAAATCGAAAAAATGTTTAATTGAACAAATTTTCAATCAATCACCTACAATTTGATGATTGGTATAACAATTTTCTTGATTGGAGGAACTTCAGTCAAAAAATTGATTGAATCCGCGTTTTTATACCCTCCAACCACAGTATGGGGGTATACTCACTTTGTCATTCCGTGTGTAACACATCGAAATATCGGTCGGGGCATCACAAAGTATATATAATATTGATCCATGATAGAATCTAAGACATTCTAGCGATGTCCGTCCGTCTGTAGAAATAACGATGCAGCCCAAACCAATAGAGCTGGACCCCTGAAATTGGGCAAGGTTATCTCTTATGTTACTGGTATGGTTAAGTTCGAAGATGGGCAAAATCGGACCAGGGGGAAAAAAGTTCCCCCTTGAAGAACTAAAACGACCACTGAAAAATACGATATTTTTACGAGTATATTTTAATTTTTGCTCAACAAATGTAACATTTGTATGCCATATTATGTTCAAAGACCTGCGCTTGGACCAAGGGGGTTAGAATATTAAATTTTTGTCAGGCCGCCCCCCTTTGGGGGCGTGGTTATAGAAATTAATTAAAAATAACGATAAAAATTTATTATTTAAGCGTAAATATCATAAACAAATAATTTGTAAACATATATAGCGGGGGTACAGGTATCCCCCACCAACTGCGCTGACCCCCCCCCCCCACCACCAAAAAAAAAGACGCCCCAGCGATTTTTTTTTTTGTAATTTTAAACGTGTTGGAGGGTATAAAAGATTCGGTAGAGCCGAATTTAACACTCTTACTTGTTGTAGATTGAAATTCGTTTTAAATTTTTTCTGTGTTGACATAATTCCCTCAAAATTCATAAAAATTTAAATATTTTATAAAAATTTTATTTTTAGGTGTTAAGCGTATACTTTAGTAACCTTTTCAAATCGGAAAATAATTGAACCATTTTTGGACTTAGTCCCCCATATAAAAATTTCGACCGATATGCAGTTAAATCGGTCTATGGACAAAAAATAAACCAATTCCACTAAAATTTGATCTGTGTGTGTTTTCTACACTAAATAAAGATCTAACAAAAGACAGACCCAATTAGTCCATGTTTGGACTTAGGACCCATTTTCCGGAAAACACTGGTGTAGGGTATATAAACTCAAAAAAATAAAACTGTAAAGTTAACAAATTTTTTTTTGTTAACTCGAGTTTACTGGCTTTTTAGCAAATTTTTAGTTAAAATCAGCGTTTTAACTACTTTTTTTAGTTATGTTCAATTTACGAAAATACTAGTTTTGTACAAATTTTGAATTAATTTTTTTTGTTGACTTTAAAACTGAGTTTACGAATTTTTACTAATTAATTTGCTGATTTTTTGTAACATTTTTGTTAAGTGAAAAATTTTAAACATTTCTTGTGTAGCCTCCTATGCAAATCTCATAAGTCCTACTTAAGCTGAACTTAATGCTGTGAAAAAAAAGAAAAAATAAGTGAAGTGTTAGTGTTTAAAACCAATATTTACCAAACTTAAAATTTTTTACAAAAAGTTTAGCTGAATTCAACTAATAAAAAATGTTACGAAATTTTCAGCTGAATTTTTAGTTAAAATTACGGTTTTTTTGCTACATTCATTCTACGAAAAGTTAACTAAATATTTTTTGTTAAATTAACTAGAAATTTAGTAGGTTCAAAATCAGGTGTTTTTTTAGTTAAATTTAACTAAATTTTTTGCTAACTTTACAGTTTTATTTTTTTGAGTGTATGGTCGGTATTGACCGACTATAATTTTTTTACTTGGTTTTGTATGTAATTTAACGATATTGTTCCCCCTAGATCCATTTTAGTGTCTTTCTGTTCAATAATTTCCCCATTTAGTAATTAACAGGGTAAAATGCTTAATTTTTTGTATGTAATTTAACAATGTATGTAATTTTTGTGTGTAATTCAACACATTTTTGTGTAAAATATTTGAATTAACGGATAATATTTATATTTTGCTGTGTTTAATTGGTTTACGCATTTTGTGCTTTTATTTAGACAAAATGCGTGCTATTCAACAAAAATTTACCCAATTTATAATAGTGGGGTTACATGCGTTTTTTAGAGTGTGTACTTAAAGTACGTTTATTTGACAAATATTCATGCAATATCAGTCAAATAAACCTACATTAGATTTAATTTACTCATTATGAATAGCCCAGCAAATATCAAAAATATATAAATACTTTCCTGATGAAAAAATTAATTAGAATCTGAAAACTTTTCATAAAAAAAAACATTTCTATGGAAATAATACCTCAGAATCTCAGACTTTGATATAGAAAAAGTGTCTTAGAATCTATATTTTTGCCAAATCTTTAATAAGTTTAAAAAAACACTCAAAAACGAAAAAAAATTCAGGAAAAATATTTATTTTTTTTTTAGAATAAAATGTTAACAGAATTTGTACGACGGACTTTTAGCCAAATTTTTCCCAAATATACTTGAGCGATAGGCTATTTCTCAAGGAACATAAAAAATTAAATTTTTGCTAAAGTCTTAATATTTGTTTTGGCTAAAAAATAAATGAAATGATTAACTTTCGTATGGCAGATGTCAAGATTTCGAACTAATTTTTTTTTTACCATCAACGGCTTCTACTAACTAAAAACTGTCTAGAAATTTTAATTAATTCATGATAAAAACAAAATAGCATCATTTATAACAGTTTTATGTCAGGTCAGGTCTCTGACGTTGTTTTTTTATTTGTGTGTTTTCTGTGTCATAAAGAAAGTAATTTTTTTATGTAAATTATTGACAGAGTGTTACGCCATAGTTTATTTTTTTAAATTAGTATTTTATGGCTATAATGAACTTCAAATTATTTAAACTGAAAGATGGATGAGTAGATATATTTTAATTTATTGAAATTTTATATTTATAAGCCTATTACTTTAGAGTGGGATAAAAACAAAGCAAAAAAGTTAATTTGGCTTGGGAACTTCATTTAAGACACAGATAAAATGGTATTGTAGGCTAATTTTAAATTAAACCTTTGTTTTTTTTTAACAAAAAATTTAATTGTATTGACAAATAAAATAATTGGTATTTTGATCAACAACACAATTTGTCAATACAATAAAATTGTTTGTTATAACAACAACATTTTAATTGAAAACGAGCCAACAATATCATTATTTTTTCCTATTAATTTTTTTAGTAGAAAATTTAAAATATTTTTTTAACTTAGACTGCATAAAAAATAACTTAATAAAAATTAGAATGAAATTATTTTGTAGGCATAAACAAATGAAAAACATATTTAAAACAAGTGATAAAACATTTGAAAACCATCCCAGTAATTATTCATTTGTTTTAACAAACATCAACATTTATTTTTTAATGTTAAAAGTTTTATAAAATAAAAAACATTGAAATTAAAAAATAACATCACTTTCATTTTCAACAACAAATTAAAAAAAAAACTACGAAAACATTAAAAATTAATGAATGTTGTGTTATTTTTACCAACAAATTAAAAAAAAAAAAATTTACCTACGAAATCATTAATTTAAAAAATTTTCAATAAAATTTTGGGGAATCGATTCCGCAATCAACTACATTCTGGCCAGACACTCTACCCATCGTGCCAAAGTCACTTGATACAAACATGTTTTTTTTATTTCTATAAATAATTTTTCGTTTTTACAAGTAGGTAAAAACTAATGATATTTCCTTAAAAAATGCCAACAATTAAAAAAAAAAAATAACATACACAAATCATTAAAAATTAAAGAAGAATCACTTTTTTTACTTACAGAACAAAAATAAATGACTTTAAAAATTGATTGCTAATAAAAGTCTTTATTTTTTATGTTGTTAATTTTGCAACAAAGAACCGAAATAGTCATTTAAAAAAAACTGAACGTTAAACAACTGATTTTTCTTTTAAAATCGACAAAACGTAAAACTTTTAAATAAATTACAAACAGTAAATGACATAATTTTTTGAGTGTATCTGTTGGTAACTTAATTTAAACTACTGGACTATTTTAAAAAATTTTATGTTTGAATATGAAAAAAATCAACTTACAAATATTTTTTAGTTTAGTGCTGGATTTTTTTACACGGATTTGAAGTTGATGATTTAAAAGCATTTAAAGTTTTTGTATACTGAATACGTCCTAATTTAGGGGCCCCTAGTGGTGCCTTTATGGGACATGTGGGGTCAGGCGTCCAAACTTAAGCTCGAAATTACGTTAGCTATAACCGGTATGAATTTCGCTGCAATCGGTCCAGTACTACTTACTAAAAAGCAACATTTTTAAAAATAAACCACTGTGCACCGTTGCGTATGATTCTTATTTGCCACTTAAACAGTTTAAAAGCAATTATTGGGTATACATAATTATAATAAAAGTTCACCAGCTTCAAATGTGTGTAAAAAAAAATCTAGCGCTGAACTAAAAAAAACCCTAGAGGGTTTTGTAACGGAAACTGTCAACTTTCATTTGCTTTTGGTTTCATCTTATTCCGATTTTGGTTGTTGCACTGTGTTATTAAGAAATTCAAAAATTAAGGATTTCAATTTTTTAGTCGCTAAACATTTTTATTATTGTTATAGTTAATACAAATGGTTCCATAAGGAATTAAATTAATTCAATAAATAACTAAATTTATAATGTTTATTTGTGTAATAAACGTCAACACTTACTTTAATGCCTTAACAAACGTGATGAGCGGCGCCTTCTAGACTTTGTAGGTTTTTGGATCACTATGCATGTTTGGCTATTACCAGTGCCTGTATTGGTTACGGTATTTGTGTTAGTATTAGTATCAGTGCCAGTATCAGTTCCTGATGTAGTTCCAGTTGTGGTGCCACTACCAGTCCCAGAAGTCGGTGAAGAATATGAAGTGGTGGTAGGGGTTACACTTGTTGAACCAGATGTGGGAGAAGAACTTATAGGAGCGGTTGCAGAATAAGAAGTGGTCGGATAATAAGTGGTGCCAGTGGTTGGACTATAAGAAGTGGTTGGAGTTGCTGTTCCCGGTGATGTTCCCGGTGATGTCGGAGTTGTCCCAGTTCCCGTTGGTGTTACAGAAGTTGTAGGTCCTGTAGTTGTTGCTGGAGTAGTTGAAGCCTGCCTTTCAGACTCCTTATTATTGTCTTCATTTCCAGCGCTACGTCCTTGCTCACCTGGTTCCAAACTTCGACTGGAAAAACAAATTTCCTGTGTTTGATATGTGGTATTACCTGAGCTGGTACTGCTACCACCTTTAAACATTTGTGTAAAAGCAGTCATATTAAGACCCTGAAAGTCTCCCGTTAGTCCGGTTAAATTAAAATTATTTAAAAATTCTGTGGTTGCATTAGAAGTGGCCAAGTCAAAGAGCAGAGACCCACCAACGCCTTTGGTTATACCCAAAGCAAATCCTGTCATAGCTGCAAGACCTTGTGTAACAACACGTCCCTCTGGTATGGCATCTTCACGACCAGCTTCCTTTAGTATTCTATAAACTTCACGAGCCGATAAAGGTCTTATTTTTAAACGACGTGCTAAGAGTTTAATAATTAAAATGTTAGTTAAACTTTTGTAGAGAACAATGTTTGCTTAAACTACGGGGCATGTCACAGACTTAATTTCGTTCGGATTTGGAATAAGTTGTTTACTTGTAAAACGCAAAGCGAATATTTTGTCACATGTCACAGACTCAATTCCGTTCGGATTTGAAAAAAGTGGCTTACTCGTAAATGGAAATTATTTTTTCGGAATGAAATCACTTTCAAAAATCAAAGTGGAATTGAAGTGCATAAAAGTGTTTTCATTCCAAAAAAAAATATTCGCTTTGCGTTTTACGAGTAAACCACTTTTTTCAAATCCGAACGGAATTGAGTCTGTGACATGCCCCTCATCAATTCCACTTTGATTTTTTAAAGTGATTTCATTCCGAAAAAAATAATATTCATTTCGCGTTTTACGAGTAAACCACTTTTTTCAAATCAGAACGGAATTGAGTCTGTGACATCCACCTACAACTGCATTTAATTCAGGCCGAGTTTTAAACATGAGGATTAAATTTTAACTTAGTTTAGCATAATCTGAAGTTCCGTAGCTGTCGGCAAGAAATGGTTGATTTTGTGTTATTTCAATAAATATAAATATTTAAAGCAAAACTAAGTTGTTTCGCTCAAATTTTGCTTACAAATTTGTTTTCAGATTAACTTAACAGAGTTTAACTGATAACCCAAAAACTCGGTCTAAATCGCAATAACTTACCCTCAATATCCAATGACGTTGTTGCAAATACTATTAAAATAACGGCCAAATAGAAGGAGTTTTTTAGTGGCATTTTAGGCTAATTCATAAATTATTATAATAAATATTTTTTAGTAAATGGCTTAAGAAAAATTGGCTCCAGAGCGAAATGTTGCGTGATGTGTAGTTTTAAAACTGAAATTTTTATTTGTTAGTCAACAGCTTTTATTAAGCAAAACTTGTCGAAAAATTAAATTTTATTAAAAACCACAAAAAAAAAATATGTAAAATGACATCATTAATAATTTTTGTGTTATTGTAATTTTATTTTTATATTAGGGTGGCTCTTAAGTAAAACAGTGAATTTCTTTTTTGGACGCCCTGAACCAAAATGTTTAAATTTTTAGGGAAATTACTCTTGACCAGCGATGCGCACACATATACTATAACATTTATGCTTGTGTGGGTAGTAGCAAGCGGAAAGTCAACAAATCTGCTCAAGCAACAGAATTTTATAGTGTATGTGTGTTGACAGCGCACAAGCAGCGCCTATTCCCGCGGGAATAGGAATTACAAAAATGCGTATGACTGCTCTAGACGGAAGCACATTTCTTACTAATAATTGTTTCTCAATATGAAAATTTTTAGATCGAATAATAAATTATTTTTATTAATATAAAAATTTCAACAGAATTTTGGAAAAATAAAATGATGAAAGTAATTTCCGATGTAATAAGAAAGTCCGGTTAATATTAAATTTTCAGTTTTGGAAAGTTGGAGTGTTTTTTTTTAGATATTTTCTCATGGAGTTCAATATTGCAAAAAATTTAAGTTGGTATACATAAGTGTAGGCAACCAAAGAGCTGTTGATGAAAGAAAAAGTGACAACTACTGACATTGTCAGCTACTCGGATCGGTTTTGCTATTTTATTTTTTGCAGATATGTCTTTGTTAAAAAATATTATTTCTCAGTTTTAATTTATACGTACCTACATGAACGAAAAAATAAAAAATTTACTTACCTCATTACTAACCTCATTTTGAGTTTGTTCCAACCAATCATTCGGTTGTTATAATCAAATTTTGGTTGCCATAACCGTGTTGTGGTTGTAACAACCGCATGACCGGTTACAACAACCTAAAACATGAGGTTGGAATATTTAAGGTTGTGGCAACCGTATTTTTTATGTGAGTGTTCCGTCATAGTGTAAAAACTTAGTAAACTATTTAGAAATTTTGAAAAAAAAACATCTGAAAGTTTACAAATCATTTTTGGATCAAAAACAAAATTTAGGGCGTTTTCTTTTCTTAAAAAAAAATGTCGCACTGTCTCTGCCCTTTTTACTTAATCTGAAAGTTAACGAAGCATTTTGGGATCAACAACAAAATTTATGGTGTTTTATATATTAAAAAAAATGTCGCACTTTCTCTGCCCTATTTTTACATAATCATACTTTATGCCCTGTAATGAACAGCAATTTTACACATGTTTGGTATTAAATTAAATATATTTTTAAAACCTATGTAACACAATGTGAAACATTTTATAACTACGCCTAATTTTTGATCTATTCCGTTAAATGGCCAAATGAATTATGGGGTTTTTATATATATTTTTTTTTAATAAGCGTGCTCTAACCCATTTTTAAGAACTTTCAGAAAAAAACCAAAAAAAAAAATACCTTTAATTCTTTAACAAAATCATATATGGTTTTTGTTTATTAATTTACAAAAAAATTTGTTTCAGAAAAAAAGGGCAGAAAAGGTGCGAAATTTTTTTCAAAAAAGGAAAGTGCCATTAGTTTTAAAATTGGTACACCAAAAAGAAAAAAACGTGGGTATTCAATACTAAAAATTTAACTTATTTTAGTCCAAACGGACCAAGTGCAGGAATTGGTAACCAATACTAAAATTTTTTACTAATATTATTCAAAACCAGTGAAAATGACTAATTTTAGTACTTTGAAAATACTAAAAATAGTAAATTATTGGTAGATTTGGTTAAAAAATCACTTACTAAAATTTTTACTGTAGAATTATTTTGAGTGTAGGCACTTAAACAATTTTATTATTGTTGCAGTAAATCCAAATAGCCCCGTAAGTAATAAAATTAATTCAATAAATAATAAATTGTTTATTAGTGTAATTAACTGCTAGATATACATTAATGCCTTAATAAATGCAATGAACGACGCCTTCTAGACTTTGTTGGTTTTTGGATTACTATACAGGTTTGGCTGTCACCAGTACCAGTGTCGGTTTCCGTATTTGTATTAGTATCGGTAGTAGTACCTGTATCAGTTCCTGAAGTACTTCCAGAAGTGGTGCCAGTTCCAGAAGTCGGCGAAGAACCTGAAGTGGTGGTGGGAGAATAACTTGTGGTACCAGAGCTTATAGGAGCGGTTCCAGTATAAGATGTAGTTGGAACATTAGAAGTGGTTGGTGTAAAAACAGTGGTTGGACTATAAGCAGTGGATGGACTATAAGGAGTGCTTGGACTAAAAGTAAAGGTTACAGAAGGAGTTGGAGATCCTGAAGTTGGCGTGTTAATTGGACTGGTTGGACTAGTTGTAGCCTGCCTTTCAGACTCCTTGTTATTGTCTTCATTTACAGCGCTACGTCCTTGCTCGCCTGGTTCCAAACTGCGACTTGAAAAACAAATTTCCTGTGTTTGATATGTGGTATCATTTGAGCTGGTACTGCTACCACCTTTAAACATTTGTGTAAAAGCAGTCATATTTAGTCCTTGAAAGTCTCCCGTTAGGCCGGTTAAGTTAAAATTATTTAAAAATTCTGAGGTTGCATTCGAAGTGGCCAAATCGAAGAGAAGAGACCCACCAATACCTTTGGTAATACCCAAAGCAAATCCTGTCATAGCTGCAAGACCCTGCGTAACAACACGACCCTCTGGTACGGCATCTTCCCGACCGGCTTTCTTAAGTATTCTATAAACTTCATCAGCCGATAAAGGTCTAATCTTCAAGCGACGTGCTATAATAATTTAAATGTTACTTATTATTTTGTGGAGAACAATGTTTGCTTAAACTATAACTGCATTTCATTCAGTTTTTGTTATGAAGATTAAGTTTATATTAAGTTTAACGTAATCTGAAACCCGGATGCTGTCGGCAAGATATGGTTTATTTTATGTTATTCCAATGAATATCAACATTAAAATCAAATTTGATTTTTTCTGCCAAAATTTTGTTTACAAACTTGATAATGCAAGTAGAAATCTGTGTTCAGATACTTTAAACCGAGTTTAACTAATAATCCAAATATTCGGCCTAAGTCAAAATAACTTACCCTCAATATCCAATGACGTAGTTGATAATACTGTTAAAATAACAGCTAAATAGTAGGAGTATTTAAGTGGCATATTAGACTAATTCATAAATTAAAAAAAAAAAAAATATTTTTTAGTTAATGGATTAAAAAAAATTAGCTCCAGGGCGAATTGTTGCGTGATGAGGAGCTTTAAAACTTAATATTTTTTTTTAACCTGCAGCTTTTATAAAGCAAAACTTGTCGAAAAAATAAAGTTAATTCAAAACAAAAAATGTGTAAAATAACATAATTAATTAATTAATTATTTTTGTGTTGTTTTAATTTTATTTTAATATTAGGGAGGTTTTTAAAAACAGTTTTATTTTTCCAAGATGTTTTGGGAATTCAGCCAAAATTGTAAAATTTTATGAAAATAATTGTGTTTATATATTGTTGGACTGCATATTTTATAACTTAATTTTTATTTAGTTCAGTTTGAGTCCATATAAATAATTTCTGAGAAGAGTGAATTAAAAAAAAAAGTTGCTGATGTGCCCCCACAAAATTAACTTTGACATGTTTTATGAAGCTTTCCAAAATATTTGGGCTCTAGCGATAATCTCCCATGAGCTAAACCGCGTCAAAAAAGGGTCCAAAAATGGTATTTTTCATGAATAAAAAATTCAGTAAATATTTTTTTGTCCAATGAAAGACCAAATATAATAGATATTTAGGAATTCTGCATTAAAAACATTTTAAAACTCTAACCACAGACTCGAGATAACGAGATGTTTATGTCAGTTTTTTGATGCTTTTCAATTCGATTTTACTGAAAACTTAAATAACTTTGGTATTTTTTGTCCGATTTTCACTTCTAATACATCGTTAGAAAGGTGTTGACCACTAGGGTGGCTCGTTTTTGGGCTTTTCTCTCTCATCAAATTCTAATACCCGCCAAAAGTGTCGGTCCCCTAAGGGTAACTCACATGCAAAATATCACTCCGATCGGAGTTTATCTTCTGTCTCCACTTTGAGCCTCAAAATTGGGGTTTTTGGAAAAAAGGACTTTTTAAAAAAAAAAAAAAAAAATTTAAGTTTTTTTATTAAAATAATGAAAAAAATTTTTTTGTATAATATTTGATCATAAATACTTAAATATGAAATTTAAAGATTTTACGGTATCATTAACCCGTTCAAACTTGCTACCAAAAAAATGGCATGATTTTGGGGGCGTTCTCAAAACACCTTTTTTCAAAATTTGGAAATTTTATTAAAAAAAAATTTTAAATATACCATTTTTTATTTCTGAATTCATTAAGAACACTTTGGAGAAGAAAAATGTGAAATATGGCGGTTATCCGTCGAGCCACTTTTTGGGAATCGCGGGGGGAAGTTAGCGGATTTCAAGGAAATGTTGGTTTTATCAATAATTTGGATTAATAAAATCTTTTAAATTTCATTTTTGGGCAAATTAACTGTTTTTTGGTGTCGTGGCATTCAATTAGATAACTTTAAGTCTGTCATAAAATCTTACCGATCTAGGACGTCTTTAACTCACATTGGCGGGGGGTCAAAAATGACCCCCGCAGGAAATTTGAAGTTTAGAGCTTAAATTTTGTGCTATTAACAAGTATAAAACGGCTTTTGTGTTTTCTACCCTAACTATTATTTCGTATTAATATATTATCTTTAAAAAATCGTTAACCCTTCTTGGTAGGGGGTCAAAAATGGCCCATTCAATAAAAAGTATATATTTTTTACAGAAAATTAATTTGTGGCAGTCTATTAGATAACTTTAAATCAGCCCTGAAATTTCACCTGTTTAAGATATCTTTAACCCACATTGGCCAGGGGTCAAAAATGGCCCTTTTCGGCATAGTGCTTGAATTTTTTGATATCAACAAAATTTATATTTTTTATTGAATGGGTCATTTTTGACCCCCTACAAAGAAGGGTTAACGATTTTTTTAAAGATAATATATTAAGTAATATGATATAATAGTTTAGGTAAAACACACAAAAGCCGTTTTATACTTGTTTATAGCACAAAATTTAAGCTCTAAACTTCAAATTTCTTTTGGGGGTCATTTTTGACCCCCAGCCAATGTGGGTTAAAGACGTCCTAGATCGGTAAGATTTCATGACAGACTTAAAGTTATCTAATAGAATGCTACGACACCAAAAAACAGTTAATTTGCCCAAAAATGAAATTTATAAGATTTTATTAATCCAAATTATTGATAAAACCAACATTTCCCTGAAATCCGCTAACTTCCCCCCGCGATTCCCAAAAAGTGGCTCGACGGATATCCACCATATTTCACATTTTTCTTCTCCAAGGTGTTCTTAATGAATTCAGAAAGAAAAAATGGTATATTTAAAATTTTTTTTTAATAAAATTTTCAAATTTTGAAAAAAGGTGTTTTGAGAACGCCCCCAAAATCATGCCTTTTTTTTGGTATCAAGTTTGAATGGGTTAATGATACCGTAAAATCTTTATATTTCATATTTGAGTATTTATGATCAAATATTATACAAAAAAAAATTTTTCATTATTTTAATAAAAAAACTTAAATTTTTTTTTTTTTTTTTTAAAAAGTCCTTTTTTCCAAAAACCCCAATTTTGAGGCTCAAAGTGGAGACAGAAGATAAACTCCGATCGGAGTGATATTTTGCACGTGAGTTACCCTTAGGGGACCGACACTTTTGGCGGGTATTAGAATTTGATCAGAGAGAAAAGTCCAAAAACGAGCCACCCTATTGACCACCGCTTAGGATTTAAGTAAAAAATTAACCCGTAACTGCAATGTTTTACTTTTTTATAATATTTACTTCGACATCATTAAAAAAAATTATAACCACAAAAAGCGTGTCTTTGTGCAGGAAACACGTTTTTTATTTGGCCACAATTAATTTAACCCATGCATGATCAAAATATTTTGGCAAACATTTTTAAAAAAATGTTTGCGGAAATTATGTTCTTGTTTTCGTTTTTTATCATTAGATAGGTTTCTTTACAATTTCGTAAAAACATGGAATGCAGTTTTACTTGTGCTTGATCAAAGGTCACACGGCTGTTGACACCGAAATTGAAGGTGTTAAATTTCGCGAGATATCGCGTAATTATGTAATTTTTTTTTATTATTTATTTATATTTATATATATTCGATTAGAGTTTTATTCTAGTTCGAGGCCCAAAAATATTTCTATTTATGATATTGTCATAATAGAGTATTTTTAATTTATTGCTTTAAAAAAGTTACTCATCTCATAGTATGTCTGTACTGATCAGTTTCATCCCCACTAAGGAATCTTCAGCAGACTTTAGAGAATCATCGTTGGTCAATCAAACATCAAACCAGACATAATATTTGATATATTTCACAAGTTATTTGAGAAATACTATTATGAAGGTCCGAAATCTGTTTTCCAACAAGAATAGCTCTTTTAAAGCAAAAAATTGTATATACTAAATCACCATCGGTAATTATTAATATATGTGTTGCTGTTATTTTACAATAACAACAGTACAGTAGGATAAGTCGTACTTTGTGTTAAATGTTGTTTTTTTATTTTTAGTACCAAAAGGTACATAAAAATAAAATGTATAATAAAATACATTTTAAATACATTTTATTTTTATGTACCTTTTGGTACTAAAAATAAAAAAAAACAACATTTATTTATTAATTTAGTGTTTTTATTTAGCTAATATTTATATTTTAAAATCAATTCTTTAGAAATAATAAAAAAAAATGGTATGCACTTTGATTTGAGCATGTTGGAAGAAATTAAAACTGCCCACAAAAAAATTATAGCTGCTCACTTTCGCGAGAAATAGCGAAAAACAGCTTTTTGGGGGTTTTCTTGCTTTGATTAATAAAATAAGTTTCTTTAACATTGTTGAAAAACACGAAATGCAGTTTAATTTGTTTTTGATTAAAGGTGATAAGCCTGTTAACATTTAAATTCTATCTGCTTAATTCTTCGAGATATCGCTAAAAAATTCGCTAAACTACTATTTATTCATTACTTTGTGTTATTTTTCGGCTGTAAAAGCATTTACTTCAATTATCGACAAAAATGTGGTATGCAGTTTGAATTCGAGGTTAGTAAAGTTGACAAAACTGCAAGCATAAGAATTATAGATGATCAATTTCCCGAGAAATCGCAAAATTTCTGTTCAAGCTTTTATATTAATTAATTATTTTTTTTCTTTAGTGTCTAAAATAAAGGAAAAAAATCAAGAAACAACAAATATATTGCATGCAGTTTAAATTTTTTGTGGTTAAAGGTGGTAGAACTTATCAAATCAATATCTTGACTGCTAATTTAGGCGAAAAATATTTTTTTTTCAAATTTTTTATTTTTTTTTTTTAATTTTGCGATTTCTCGCGAAAATGAGAGATAAGATTTGGATGGTTACTGTTTTGTGACCTGTAAATAAATACAATTAAATCTGCATACTCAGTTTTTGAAAATATTTAAAAAACTTCATTGTCAAAATTTTAGAAAATACACTAATTTCGCGATATCTCGCGAATGCGAGCAGCTTCGATTTCGCTGTTAACAGTTTTGTGACATTAATTCTTGTAGAAATCGAACTGCGCTTACACTTTTCGTCGACACTAAAGTTGAACCTTAACATCGCTAAGGCTCACCGTGAGTTGTAATACTTTATAAAAATAAAATAATAAAGGTTCTTGTTTATCTAGACGTGCTTATTAATATCAAATAATTATTAAGTGTAACACTTTCCCGGTCAAATTTTTTTTTCGGAATTTGTAAATTTACAACTTTTTTGGCGCAATAAAACTTACACAGAATTCTCGTAAATTTACTGGATTTTTTTTGTGAAAAAACCATTGAAATTTGTAAAAGAACAAAAAAAAAATCTAAAATTACAAAAAAAAAATGTAAATTTCAAAAACAAACAATTTTGTTAAAAAACAAGAAAAACTGTCAAATATTGGTAAAATAGGATTACGAAACTTTTTCTAGTAATTTGACCAGGGTTTTTTTTGAGTGTAGTTATCTCAAGTTTGATACAAATATGTTTCATAGTCCTAAGTTTGGAAATTGGCAAAATCGGACCAGGGGAAAAAAAATTCCCTTGAAGAACTGAACTGAAAAACGGCAATTTTTTAGACGTCTTTTTACACCTTTGTTAAACAAATGAAAAATTTTATTTTTTACCAGGGGATTAAAAAATTCGCTTTTTCCGCCCGCAGGCTTTTTAGGGCGTGGCAAAATTAAAATAATAATAAACTATAATACTTTAGTTCACATCACAGAATAAAAAGATTTTTGTAAATAAATACCGCGAGGGGCAAGGAGTCACACACGTTACCGCCACCTCCCCCTGCCGAAATTCACGAGTTTGCTTTTAACTTTTGAACCTAAATGTTCAATGCGTGTAAAAAAAATCTAGCGCTGTACTAAAAAAAACCTAAGGGTTTTACTATAGAATATGTCTACTTTCATTCGCTTTTGCTTTTATCCCATTCGGATTTTGGATGTTGCACTGTGTAATTTTTTAAACTACTTTTTTAATATAACAGCAATCAAATAGCAGCCTCTATTGGTCACAGTAAAATGTGCCCTTTTTTATAAATTTCCAATACTTTTTTAAGTATCTCGAAATGTTGATGTTGAGCTTATCAACGGTCTGAGGATTGTTAGCGTACATTTTGCTTAAAAAATAAACCCATAAAAATAAGTCAGGAGGATTAAATCTGGAAATCATAGTGTTGGATCAAAATTTTCTAGACTTGCGATGTTAACAAAAGTCGGCAGTTAATGGCCGCCCATCTCCGGACTTATTTTATTGAGGTTTCTCAGACTAGAGATGAGCACATGAGCAGATTAGAGCGTGATTCACGAGTGATCACGTGTGAGTGTAAATAAACTTAATTTTACCCACGTGATTCTCGAGTGAGTGTGAAAAATGCGTGAGTAAGAGTGCGTGAGTACGATTTTTGCGTAAGTAAGTGTTCGTGAGTAGATTTTTTGCGTGAGTTTTGCATGATTTGTTTTTTTCTTTATATATCCTTTCGTCTCGCAAAAAGCAAACAAATTTAAAAAACTTAAAATTTTTTTCCAGAAAAAAGCTAAAAAATTTTTGGATAATCTGGCGAAACCTCAAATTTTTATAAAAATTTTGTTAAATTTTTTAAATTTTGATTTCTTAATTTTTTGTATAAATAAGAATTTAGTTAGTGTGAGTCAACGTAAGTGTGAGTGAGACTTTTATGAGTACACGTGCACACGTTTGGAAGCGCTCTTAGACCCCTGATTCCTTTCCAAAAGCTGCTTTCAGCAAAATTTCTGCAGGTATTGCAACCTATTTACCAGCATAACATGTTGTTGGAAAACTTGATAAAAAAAAATTTTTAAAAATTTGCAACAAAATTTTGGTTTTTAAATTTAAGGCACAATAACAATTTTATTATTGTTATACTTAATCCGAATGGTCACATTGAAAAAGAAAATGAATTTAATAAATAACTAAATCTAAAATGTTAATTTGTGTAGAAAAAACGTTACACTTACTTCATCAGTGCCTTAAAAGCGATGAACGACGCCTTCTCGACTTTGTTGGTTTTTGTATTACTATACAGGTTTGACCGGAACCAGTACCAGTATTGGTGATCGTATTTGTATTTGTGCTGGTATCAGTGCCAGTATCAGTTCCCGTAGTAGTTCCAGTATTAGTGCCACTGCCAGTTGTAGTAGTAGGCGAATAAGAAGTAGAAGTGGTAGGACTATAAGAAGTCGTTGTTGGACTGTAAGAAGTGGTTGAAGTAGTTGTTGGACTATAAGAAGTTGTTGGACTATAAGATGTAGTTGGACTATAAGAAGTAGTCGGTGGTGTTGTGGGAGGTGGTGATGTTGTGGGAGTTGTGGGAGTTGTTGATGTTGTGGGAGTTGAAGATCCTGTAGTTGTAGTTGGACTTGGTGTAGCCTGCCTGCCAGTCTCTTTATTGTCGTCTTTACCAGCACTACGCCCTTGCTCGCCTGGTTCCGAGCTGCGACTTGAAAAACAAATTTCCTGTGTTTGATATGATGTATCATTTGAGCTGGTACTGCTGCCACCTTTAAACATTTGTGTAAAAGCAGTCATATTTAGGCCCTGAAAGTCGCCGGTTATATTAAAATTATTTAAAAATTGTGAGGTTGCATTCGAAGTGGCCAAGTCGTAGAGTAGAGACCCACCAACGCCCTTGGTTATACCCAATGCAAATCCTGTCATAGCTGCAAGACCCTGCGTAACAACACGACCCTCTGGTATGGCATCTTCACGACCGGCTTCCTTAAGAATTCTATAAACTTCACGAGCTGACAATGGTCTTATTTTCAAGCGACGTGCTATGGGTTAAATAATTAAAATCTTAGTTACTCTTCAATCTGGAACAA
Source organism: Pegoplata infirma (assembly GCA_963921195.1). NCBI lineage: Eukaryota > Metazoa > Arthropoda > Insecta > Diptera > Anthomyiidae > Pegoplata > Pegoplata infirma. The sequence continues at coordinate 3,500,348 of OY992538.1, read as the reverse complement.
TTTTTGGTAAAACAACTGATGCAGGTCTTTAATTCGCACTAACTTACCCTCAATGTCCAATGACGTTGTTACCAAAACTGTTAAAAAAACAGCCATATAGAATGAATACTTGTTTGCCATTTTGGGCTAATTCATAAATTATAAAAAAAAAATATTTTAGTTAATGGCCACTGAAAAAATGGCATCAAAGCAAAATGTCGCGTGACGTGAAGATTTAACACTGCAGTATTTATTTGTTAATAAACTGTTTTTATTAAGCAAACTTGTTGAAAAACTAAATTTTATTTACATAAAATTCAAATAACATTAACATAAAGTGTTGATTTTTTTAAAAAAATACACATAAAAATTAGTAAACTATTAAATCAGTCAATACTAAAATGATTTTGTGGCAAAATGTATGTGTATTTTTGTCAGAGTTTTAAACTGAAATTCAAAATGTTTTTCAGAAAGCTAGCGCTGCATTCTATTGCACCAAAATATCGTTTTGAATTTCATAAAGTGGGGCATTCCATGTCAAATCGGAAACACTGAAACTTTTATTTCTTATTTTTTAAATTTTTTATACCCTACAATCACAGTGTGGGGGTATACTTACTTTGTGATTCCGTGTGTAACGCATCGAAATATAGGTCTAGGACCCTATAAAGTAGAGTTTGCAAAACGATTAAAATCGTAATCGTAATCGCGATTAATCGCGCCAATTAATCGTAATCGTAATCGACAAAAAAATCATTCGATTACGATTAATAATTTTTTATGAAATACACTGTTTTTATAACGATTTTAAAATATATTGTATTGGCCTACGATTCATTTAACAAATCTGCAATTTCTCTTTCCTTTTTTCTTGTAAAAGTAATTTAAATTTAAAGAAAATTTAAATTTTCATCTTAGTAACCCCACAATTTTGTTTTAAAATTAATGAAAAAGGATTTGGCTGGATTTGGTCAAAAATTCGGGCATGTTGTTTTATCAAAAAATGTAATTTTTTCTCTGGTTGCAAAATGAAGACGCTCTTTCTAAATTTCCTTAAACATTTTCACACATCAGCTCTTTAGTGGCCATTGGCAGATATTCTAACAGGAAATTCGAAAGATTATAATTTTCGGGACGCCCAAAATTTATACACTTAAAAGAAATTTTTGTGGAATGTTATTTTTCAGGAGAGCATTTTTCGTATTTTTCGAGAAAATCGCGTCTGAATGTTGGATTTCAGAAAAATTCTATAATTCTCTTGTATTTATTTTATTGTGTCAACACCGCGTATGAGTAACGACTGTTTGCGAAACCAATGAATTTTCGTTACTCATACGCGGTGTTGACACAATAAAATACAAGAGAATTTCAGAATGTTTATGAAATCTAATATTCAAATGCTATTTTCTCAAAAAATACGAAAAATGCCCTCCTGAATTTTTGTGAAAATAGACAAACATATAAACTTAAAAAAAAATTGGCCGGATTTTTGATAAATTGACTTTTTTAAAAAATTAAAACTTTCAGAACGGCTTCTGAAAATTTTCAAAAATAAAAAATTTTAGTATTTAGCCCATAAAAAAAAAATACATAATGTTAATTTTTGCGATTGTGGTGCATTTCATAAATTTGATAAATATTTAACCAAGGGAACTCGACACAATTTTGACAATTTTTCCAATATTTAACCACGCCTCATTAGCCCAGTTTTTAAAAAATTGAAAATCCAAAAACGCAATTTTCTTAATTTCATATCGGGCTATCCATACCACATATTCAGACATTCATGTAACATATGTTTTTTTCGCAGGACATTTGGTGTGGAAAGATAATTTTATTGTATAAAATATTTATTTTTGTATTTTCGAACATTCTGAAATGTAAATTTTAAAAGAGTTTTTTTTTCATAAACTATGAATTATATTTATTTAAAAAACTCGATTAATCGTTAATCGCGATTAACGGCTATTTTCTTAATCGTAATCGCGATTATGAAATATCTCGATTATTCGCAAACTCTACTATAAATTATATTTATTATTGATCAGTGATCGTTTCTAAGACATTCTAGCAATGTCCGTCCGTCCGTCCGTCTGTAGACGACACGATACATACCAAAATAAAAGAGCTAAACTTTGGAAATTTGGCACGAATATATATAGGCTGGTTAAGTTCGAAAATAGGCAAAATTGGACCAAGGGAAAAAAGTTCCTCTTGAAGAACTTAAACAACCTCAAAAAAACGGTATTTTTTGCAGGGGTTTCGACCTTTGTGCTTAAACCGTTAGACGGACTAACGGACTCACACTGGGAAAAATCACCAATCTAGCGTCCAAAAAATAAAAAAATAACTCTACCATATTAAAAACTGATCATAACACGATTAACCTTAGATAGTCGATGCATAAAAATCCATTAATAGCATTGTGTAATAAATTTTTAAAAAAGTCGTGACCAAATGAATCTGACACCTAATTTTTATGTAAATTTGTCCGCTGAATCCGAATGTAAAGTCAGAATGTTCAAAATTAAAATAGTTTTCGAGATATTGCCGTTATTTGCGTTTAAAAAAAATGATGTGACTTTAATAAAAGTATCTTCCAAAATATTGGACGGATTTTTTTATTTCTTTTTTTTCGTACAAAGATAATGAAATTACTAAAACGATCATGGGTCGTGTGAAAAAATTGGTCAAGAAATGACTGAGATACAGTGGACCAAAGTTCAAATTTCGCAAAAATCTTAATGATTTTTTTGCGATTTTGCTTTTTTTTTGATTTGTTAAAAATCGAAAAGTGGGATAATTCAATTAATCTTCTTTAACTTTATCATTTTTACACCGATTTAGATCCTATTTTGCACAAAATGTTCGTATTGAAATAAACTAACGTTCTTAGTGATAAAACTTGAAAAAAGTTTATTGTTTGTTTAAAAAAAAAAGGATGAAAAAAGCTAAATTGCAAAAAATCATAAAATTTTTCATGAATCTTGAACTATTGTTCACTGTAACTCTGTCATTTCTTGTCTAATCTTCACAAGCGACCCATGGTTATTTTAGTAATTTCATTATCTTTTATTAAAAAAAAGAAATACATAAATCGAAGAATATTTTTGAAGGTATTTGCATTTAAGTGACATCATATTTTTTAAAAATACAAATAACGGTTATTTTCGAATATCTCGAAAACTGTTCTACTTTTGACCATTCTTCTTTTGATCAATATCTAAAAAATGTTTGATTGAAAAAAATTTCAATCAATCACCTACAATTTGATGATGGGTATAACAATTTTTTTAATTGTAGTAATTTCAATCAAAAAATAGATTGAATCAGCGTTTTTGTTGATTGAAATTCGTTTCAAATTTTTTCTGTGTACAATTCAATAATTTTTAAAAGCAAAAGAAATCGTAAACATTTTTTTAAAATCATTTTTAATGAAATCCTTTACTCCAAAACGCAAGAAAAAAATATTTTGTCCAGTATTCAGAAAACTTTCAAAAACTATTTTGGGACATAAAGCTTTCAATGAATTTTTTGCTCCAAAATGCAACAAAATTTTTTTTCCGGGACCTCAAAAATGTTAAAACAAACTTTGGTACTTGGAAATGTTTCCAATTTTTTTTTTAAATATATTCTGGACTTAAAAATTTTACAAAATTTGTTAAAAAAACTCTTTTTTCGAAAATCCACGTTTTTTCTCCAAAACAAAGATACTATAAAAGACGTTTCATACGGGAATTCGGATGAACACGCTGAAAATAATAACAAACGGCAAAACTTTTTCGTCACTTGCTTTGATAAATTTATTAATTTTCCAAAACTTAACTAATACACTCATATCCCAGCAAAAAAAGTGCGGAGTACTTCTATTTGGAGTGCTTTAAAACTATAACAAATGTAATGAAATACAACAAAAATAACAAAAAACACAAGAAAAAAACCGCAAAGGACTTCTTTTCTACTCCATAAAAAGTTAATATTCAGCTTTTAACTCATTACCTTCCGCGACACTCCCATACAAAAGTAAGTAGATATTCAGTAGATAAGAAGTACTCCAAGCTTTCAAACAACTTCCAACTACTTCCCTGGAGTAGTTCTTATCTACTGAATATCTACATTTGTATGGAGCTGTCGCGATAGGTAATGAGTTAAGAGCTGAATATCTAAGAATTCTGGAGTAGAAAAAACTGTTTGTGTGTTTTTGTCTTGTGTTTTTTGTTATTTTTGTTGTATTTCATTCAGGGTTGGCTACCGTTATCCTTTCAATACCGTTACCGATTAAAAACCCTTTAATATTGACTACCGTTACCGTTACCAATACCGAAATAAAAAACTTTAAATACCGTTACCGTTAAAAAACCATTACCTTTATTCAGGTTTGTATCGGTATTATAACGGTTTTGTTTCGGTTGTCTGAATATTACTTATTTTAAACAAAGTAAAATACTTTAAAAGTACTTAAAATAAAACAGAAAATTTTTGTTCATTGTAAATCGTATTGATATTTCAACAAAAACAATCATCACATTCACAATTAACTAAATTTAGACAAAGAATATGTCGAAATCGGCACAACCAATGATCACATTCCCAATTTACCTAAAAAGTTCCGAGGAGAAAAGTGAGTGTAATGAAAACTTTCTTATTCCCCAGCAAAAACTAGGTAATGTGTTGTGAAAAGTAATGACTGCCAATTACATTACTTATAACAACTACTCATTACCCACTGCATTACTTTACAAAAAGCAACTAGTGGCTTATATTGCAATATATAAGTACTTATTTGCAATAATATGAATAATAAGTTATTGAGAATGTTAAAGATAAATACTTATTTGCAAGTTCACTTGTGAAATTAAGTCCAACCAGAAAAAAACAATATTTGTTTTACCTTTTTAGCTTAAAGTTTCGCGAAAACGAATAATCTAATGATAAACAGTTATTTCAAACTCTGTTTGCAACTATTTATTTTATTCTTTATAAGTAACTACTTACTTAACTTGTTATTGGTAAGTAGTTATTCATCTCTCTACTCGTAAGCTTGTAGGCACTAATTATTTTTGTCTCACGGCCTTTATAGAATAAGTAGTGTTTCATGCAATGAGTAAGTACATACCAATAATTATTACTAATTACTATACTCATTACTAGTAATGCAAAAATTTGCTGGGTAATTGTACCAAATTGATAGTGTTGCGAGCGGTTTCATCCACTTAGGTAAGCGTGGAGAGGTGGTTCTATGGAGTTAAATACATAATGACCCCAAGTCGTACACTCAGAAGAAAAATCAGTAAAACATATTTCAGTTTGAATTAGAAATCTTTGACCAGATTTTTTGCTAAACTGGATACTTTAACTTAATTCTCCATTATGTTTAAAAAAATAACAGAAATTTTTCTCTGACTCTGTTTGCCGATTAAAAAAAAAAATTGTTAAAATTTTAGAAGATTATTTTGTAATTTTACAAACATTTTTGTTGGTATTTTTTTTTAATTTATTTCTAATATAAACAATTAAAACTAAAAATCGTTCAAATGTAAAGAAATCAGCTAATTATTTTGATAATTTTACAGACATATTTAGTTCTCCTGTATTTAAGACAATTTTCTTGAAAAAAAAAATTTATTTAAAAAAAATTATTAAAAAACACCTTAAAAAAAAATTGTCACTTAAAAAAAAATCAAAAATTTTCTTTTTTAAAATTATTGTGTTGCTTATTTCGTGTGTTCTGTTTTTTCCCCGCACGGCGGCTTCCCTCTTCTTCCCATCCCTTCCGGAAATGTCCCTGTCAATATTTGTGGGTTTTTTTTTTTTTTTGTTAAGTGTTGGGGGATATCAACTGATCCTTTGATCAATTGAATCCTTAAGGATTCGGCACAGTCGAATTAAACTTTCTGACTAGTTCTTTATCGATTTCTTTGAATTTTTTTTTTTTAAATAAAAAACTTTTCTACATAAATAAAATGCAATTTCGATGTTCCGACTGTTTATCTGAAATCAGCAGATTTGTATGCTAAAATAGGCATATTTATTTGCCGTCTTGTCAGATTTTTCTGCAGACTCCACCTAGTCAGACAGAAATTAAGGAAATCGCGGCTCAAAACGTAAATTTTTCTCCTGATGGGACAGACCAATTTCATAAAGACGTAAAAAATCAAAAATTTATTTGTCAAATTACAATATTGCGATAAATTTTAATTAATTAATAGAATAAAAACTACTAAAGATTATGTGTTAAAAATGCACTAAATTAAAATTTTTATTAGATTTTTTACGTGTTTTTACAAATTTGTGACTTTTAAACAATTTGGGTAAATTTTATTTATAATACCGGTACGTACCGGTATCGATGTTTCGGTAACGGTTTGTCGTTACCGAAATAATCGAAAATACCGTTACCGATATAATAAATATATAATACCAATACCGTTACCAATACCGTTATTCGTTTCGGTAGCCAACCCTGATTTCATTACATTTGTTTTAGTTTTAAAGCGCTCCACTGAGAAGTGGTAATGACTTTTTTTGCAGGGATATTTCAGCAGAATCATTAATACCCTGTTTTTAGCACTTTCTTTTTAGCACTTTCTTTAATCTATTACAGTAATTTGACAGATAATGTTGCTATACAACGGTTTTTAGCTGTAAGTAAGAACAGGGTATAACACTCACGTTTTTCGTATTTAGAATTAAGTAGAATCAAATAAAATTGAGGAAAGTTTTGTTACGTAAACTTTCCTTTATTTTAGTGGCGCCATGAAATAGCTCCCAATGAAATAAGTCCCAATGAAATAACTCCCTATGAAATAAATCCCAACTAAAATGAAATATCTCCCAAATCAAAAAAAATTAAAAAAGTCCCAAGAAAAATGAAATAAGTCCCTAACAAAAAATGAAAGAAGTCCAAACGAAATAACTCCCAATATAAATGAAATAAATCCCATTTTTTTTTATTATTAAATTTTTAACAGTTTAAATCCCAAAAATACTTTAATTGTATCTCTTTAAAAAACAAATCTCTGAAGTACCTACAATACCTTCTCAACTTTTTTGGGATGCAGCTTACTGACACATTGATTAAATTTCTTTAAATGTTTTAATGATATCAGTATAATATTTCATGCGATAGCTAACTTATCGCAGGTCCCTCTGGCGGCTGCGAGAACAACGGAAAATAAACGCCATAAAAATATGAACTCAAATTAAAAAAAAATATAAATCATCTTGGTTAAAACAGTTAACAAGCCACGCATACAACTTGAACGCAGATTTCTTGAAGCCTTTTAGAGCTTCCAGGATTCTGTATAATAAATGTGGTAACAAAACGATTATTTGTTCGCGCGATTTTTTTTTAATTTTTTGTTAAAATCTCTTGTAAAAATTTTTCGCCTTCGGCGCTTTCTTCACATCCATATGCATTCAAATCTTTTCAAACAAATAATCGTTTTGTTACCACGAAAAATCTCTTGTAAAAATTTTTCGCCTGCGGCGCTTTCTTCACACCCATATGCATTCACATCTTTTCAAACATATAATCGTATTCCAACAACAATTATATTTCAAAATAAAGAAAAGAGTGAGTGGGTTGTAAAAGACCGAAAGTCCATTTCTTCTACACTTTAAATAATCTAATGTGTCCGCCAAACCATCAGGATCCTAAAACTTCTTATTACACCGGTTGCGGATCTTCAGTTTGTCATACAATACCTCTTCATTTTCATAAATTAAAACCATTGTTAGAAGAACTCGAAATTTTTCACAATTACTCGCAGCATGCATTTCGCCTTAAAGCAAACGTATTATTTTATTTTTGGATTTTGATTGACATTGATGTACTTCTGAGTGAATGGTTTTCTGAATTTATTTACAAGATAATTCAAAAAGCATTGAAAAAGAGTTTATTCTAGTTCGAGGTCATTTACTTTCCCCGTAACAAATTAACCTTTCCTGAAAATAACTAAAGAAAATATTTAATTTTTATTATTTTTAATAAAAATTAAAGAAACTGAAAAATTCAATAAGTTAAATTTTTATTTTCATAATTTACTCTCTAACTGTTGGGAGTTATTTCATTAAAATAGTTTGGGAGTTATTGCATAATGAAATAACTCCCAAACTTAAAAATGAAATAACTTCCAAAAAAATTGAAATAATCCCCGCAGGAAATTTTTGCATTATTTTTCTTGGGACTTATTTCATTGGGAGTTATTTCATGGCGCCTATTTTAGTGAATGAACTGTTTGGAGCTTGGAAGGTAATTTTTCTCTCTTACATTATGTTACTTTTTTATTGCTTTTTTGTGTTTTAATTTGTTGTACACATATTGCTTATTTCTAATAAAACAGTTTTCAACAACAATTTTGAGAAATTTGAGTGTTTTTATACTCTCCAACTACAGTATGGGGGTATACTCACTTTGTCATTCCGTGTGTAACGCATCAAAATATCGGTCTAGGACCCCATAAAGTATATATATTTATCATCATTGATCGATTCTAAGACATTCTAGTGATGTCCGTCCGTCCGTCTGTCCGTCTGTCCGTCTGTAGTTAATATATGTCTTATGTTCCTAGGCCGGCTAAGTTCGTAAATAGGCAAAATCGGACAAGGGGGAAAAAAGTTCCCCCTTGAAGAACTAAACCAACCTCTGAAAAATACCATATTTTTACATGGTTTTTTGTGTTTTTGTATAACAAATCCAAAATTTTTATGCTAAAAGAAGTTCAAAGTCGTGCATTCGAACCCACAGAATTAGAAAAATCATTTTTCGGCCCGCCCCCTTTTATGCGCGTGGAATAATTTTTTTTTTTTTTAAATATAGACAAATTTGTATTTCTTTAGTGCAAAAAGCATAACAATTAATTTTTTTAATACTTATTCTAGAGGATATGTGTCCCCCTCCCAATTACCACTACCGACCCCCCCCAAAAAAATAAAAGAAAACGCCCCTGGAATTTTTTTTATTTATTTGCATGTTGGAGGGTTTTAAAGATCCGCCAAAGCCGAATTTAACACTCTTGTTTATATTGATAATGAAAATTTAATTTTCTATTTCCCGTTTCCCGGAAAATTTAAAATTCCGGGAATTCCCAAACACTAATCGGTTTACTTTAAGGTAGGTCTAGGACCAATATTTCGGGTAGTTACAAGCATCAGCACAAATTCTTTATTCCCTGTACCACAGAGTGGAGTAAGTGTAAGGCTGGATTACTCAATGCTCCGTCATAAAATATCTCTCCATTAAATTTAAGTTTTTCATACAAATTTTGACATAAAGCTTTGTTAAATCGGCAGTTAGCAGCAAAGTTTTCATTGAGTAATCCGCCATAAGTGGAATAAGTTTGAAGAATTGTGGAATATACTTTTTATTATTTTATTTTTATTAGGACAAGTACATAGAGATATAGACACAGAAAATTAATTGGATAATTTTCAACTTAAATTCCTCTGATGTAACCAATAAATATTTGTAGTCACAAACGAATTCGAATCATATAACTAGTTTTTAACGCAATTATCTTAAATATTGTGTTATTTTACCTAAATTTATTACCAAAAAGCGATTTTAAGTTTGATATAACTGAAAAATTCGGTAAGAAATTTATTTTTCTGTGAGTAGGATGTTGTTTAGTGTCTCGAGAAGTTATCAAATCTGTTTCCATTAAAATTTTTTTAACATTTTTACACAACATAAAGATTTTCTTCTCTACTTAATTTTCTCCCTAATACCATTTTAAACTTTGCCATCATACACATGTTTAAATCCCTTACTGAATAGTGAATGATTTTTGTAAACATTTTTGATGTATTTAATTCCCCCGACAACTTATGATTAGTAAATACACCGTATGGATTTGAATGACATAAAAGTATTTATTGAAAATGTTGTTGTTAACATAAACAACGATCATAAAAGTTATAAATGCAGGCAGGCAGGCAGGCAGCTTTTATTAAAAGTTATAAATAAAAGCAAAGCAATAAGTCAATAAAAGTTTTAGTCGTTAATTGAAAATCAAACAAAACAAACCGCAACATCAAACAGAAGTAGTGCTGTGCTGAACTGTGCTTCTTTAGAAAATGACAAAAAGAAAAATTGCAAATATAAATCGCAAATCGTTTTTAATTTTTATACCGTTTTTCGTAATATGCATTCAACAAATGGAAGGTATATATGGAATTTGAGAAAGAAAATTTTAATACAAATTTATTAACCGGAATTTGTTTTGAAATAGCCAAAAATATAATGATGGTGCCGCTAACAGCACCCTGGGTTTATAAGCTTTTGAGGCAAACGGATAATTTAGATGCTGTACCCGAGGGTAGAGTTATTACTCAAGGTATAGCAGCTGCAACAGGATTTACTTTGGGTCTAACAAAGGCGGTGGGAGCGGCGCTTTTGTATGATATTATAACAGCAAATATAACGGAAGATACTGCTCAAACTTCTTCTCCAACTCCAGCCTATACAACACAAGAGATATGTTTCGGTTCCCGCAGTGCTAGAAGTTTAGATGAAGCCGAAGCCATAGCTGAGGCATACAGTCGTTTAGAGGAAAAGGATAGAGAGCTACCGGCTTCGGTACGTAAAAGTCAAGAGAAGAGACGCTTAAAGCCAAAAAGAAATAAAAGACGTAAATACAACAATAAAAGAAGAAGCAAAAGACCACAAAGAATAAAAGTGTTTAAGCCGAATACAAGTACAGCAACACCTACATTAACTACAAATCCCACAACAACTGCTATTCTAACATCTGAGCCAGCTACAACAACAAATACAGGCTCAGACACCAATACATCTGGATCGCAGGCAACACAGCCGACGTCAACAAATGCCGCAACTAATACTGGTACCGGTGGGGTAACCAATATTGATAACGGCACAGGTTCCGAAACTCTTACTAGCACTACCACCAGCTCAGATAATAATAATTCACTAACATGTATTGTTATAGAAAAACCAAAGCAATAAATAAACTATGTAATTAATGAAACATACATACAAATGGTAGACTCTTTCATTTCCTTTCTAACCTTTATTAGCATGCCGAAGACAATCATGCCATGGCATTGGGGGAAAACTTAGCCCTCGCTTTAAATGCCAACATATTCATTTACAACGAATTTTGCATTTCAGTTTTATCATTATTAACATGAATTTATAATATTCACGAAGGCAAAAAGGGAAGCGGACCAAAAAAATTATATATTTTAATCCAATGCACTATAGGAAATTTTACCCATTTTTTTGGCCAAAAGTCAAAATTAAAATTTTTGCAAACATTATTTTTTTTCACATTAATATAAAAAAAACTTAACAAAGTAAACAATTCTTTCTCAATTTTTCGACAGAATTGATGTACTGTCACTTTATCAGTAGTTTTTCTTGCAATTTCTTACTTAGTTATAAAATAACGATTGAGAGCAGCGAATTTTGTGATAGCTTCTAACAAAAGTTTTTATATTAAGAATTTATAGTTTTTAAAAACTAAAAAATGGAAAATAATGTCAAAGGTGAGTACTTTAATGATAAATAGTGAAATGTTGGTGAACTCATCTATTAGATCGATTTTATTGGAAAAATTAAAGTGACCTTAAGATGAACTTATTGAAGTATGAATTGGAATTTTATTTTGACTTTAAAAAAAATGATAGCATATGTTAGCTATAAAACCATAAAAGTTCTCTAGGACAATCAATTACCTTCCGAATTTAAAAAATTTCAAGGTCGGATATGTGCAAACTTTTTTTTTATACCCATTTTTCCAGGTGACTACTGAGTGCCAAATTCAGAGTTATTTAATACATGGCGAGAGAAATAAAGCAGAGGTGGATAAGGAGCCGCTATTTCTGACCATTTCTTTTCATACATTGCTGAGAGTGAATGTTTCGAAAACTTTAAACAATATATAAAGGAGGAATTAAGAATATTTTGTTCAAATATAAATATGAAAAGGATTAAAAGTTGTAGGAGTTTGAAAATTTTTGAAAGACAGCATGCTGTTTGGCTTAAAGGCAATACTTGGCTAAAAAAACTTGAAACGCAGCCTGCCTCCACTAAATCGAAATCTGGGCGACCGCAATTAACTTTTTTGTCAAAATCTGCGAGAACAAAAATACGAGTTACAGCAGAAATCTCTAAAGATCTAAATAGGGAAGTTGAGCCCCTAGCTCTTGCATCATCTACGGCTGCCCGTAGTGGCATTTTGAAATGTAGTTGACGACTTGGAACTCAAAAATAAAATTTTTGAATAAAATCCCTATTAAAAAGTAGATTTGTTTGACACTTCTTAACATTGTTAAAATAAATTTCTACTGTTATCTTCGAAAGTTAGTGTACACTCAAAAAAAAAATATTGTAAAAACAGTTTAGAAAACCATATAATCTATCAAGGATCTAAAAAATCTTAGATGCGGCAACTTATAACCCGGGAACCCTGTTTGGAACTAATTATTAGGTAATTTTTTAGGTAACTTTACTATTTTTTTTTTTTTTGAGTGTATGAAAACCTTTAAGAGTCACTCCCTCCCTCTAAAGAGTCTTCCAAAAGTCAAATAAAAAAAATCAGTTAAATCGGTCCAGCCGTTTGGCTGTAAATAATTTTGGCCAAAAAAAGGGTAAAATTTCCTATAGTGCAATGGGTCGAAATGGCGGACCTTGAACTTTCTTCGACATAAAAAAGTGCAGTCGAAAGAAATTCTCTGTCGATTATTTTTCAGTTTGAATTAAAATGTAGTAGAAGCAACAGAATTTTTAGTTTAGTTACCTGAAATATTGTGCTCGATTTGGGAGTACTTTTTCACCATTCACCAAATTTTTAAAAATTTGATATTCTTTTGAATTTAAAGATTTTAAAATTTTTTTCTTGTAAAAATTAAAGTTTTATGTAATATCTTCAATAATTACAAGAAAAAAAATTTTGAATCTTAAAATTCTAAAGGATATCAAAATTATAAAAAGTAAGTGAATGGTGAAAAAGTACTCCCGAACCGAGCACATTATTCCCAGACCCACCCCTAAGGATACCGATCGACGCAGAATCGCTTTTTGAGCCATTCTAATGATATCCGTCTGTCTGTATGTCAGTGTAAATATGATACAGTAATATTAGAAAACTTCGGCGCATTTTATATTTGATTTAAATGACAGTATTATAAAATATATCCTTTTGAAATTGTCAGGTAAACGTTTTTTTGTATATGAAAATCACCATTTCAAATTTTAAAGGAATCGTACCAAATCTACTTTTAGTCCCCATACAAACCACCCTCTCTCAAATTTCATAAAAATATGAAATAATTTATTAAAATGTTGTTTGTAGGTGTTAAACGCTAACTTTCGTAACCTCCCAGACAACAAAATGTTGAGCCCTCCAAATTTATGACTCCTTAATGACTACAAAAAAGTATTGTTTTTAAAGCCCACATATTTTGGAATAAAAAATTATTCAAATAGGAAACTTTTTTTTGAGTTTTTAATTTTTTTGCTCATAAAACACTCTATTTTTGGAGTCAAAAAGAGCAATCTGAAATGAGTCCAACAAGAGTTAAAAATGTAAGGGAAATTGTTATAAAAAAATGTTGGCTCCAAAATGAATCCAAAAATTTGGGAAATTTAAGTTATTTTTGAACATTCCAAAAAAGCTCCAAAAAATAGCCTCTTCGGAGTGAACAAAAAATTTAATATTTCAAAATTCTTTTTATTTGCCAACAATTTTATTTTAAATACAAAATAACAATCAAACATACCGTTTAAATTAAATACCGCGCTATTTATGTGGTTTTTGGACAAAAGGAATACACATCAACAATAGAACCTGCCAATCCGAGTGATTATTTTGGAAGATCCTGAATGAAGTGCTCCTTGAAGATGATGAATTGTTCTTTGAGGTCAGTTTTGTAGTTTTGTGATCTATTATTTTGTAATTTATAATTAATAAATATATGTATGTACAAATAAGAAAAATATATAAAGTGATCTTTCTATTTAAAAAAATTAAAGGATTAGCGATCTAAAAAAAATGGCACCAAAAAGGCTCCAAGCAAGATTTTTTTTTACACTCCAAATGGACTCCTAAACGACTCAAATTAATATGGGAAATTTCCCCAAATACACTCTTTTTATTGATTCAATTTGGAGTCCGAAAAGTGGGCTCTTTTGGATGAACCACTTTCATACAAAAATTTGAAATTTTGATTACTACTATATTTTTGGAGCCCATTTTGGAGTCTAAATTGAGTCTGCTTGTTAGCTGGGCTTATTAAATCTAATTTTAATTAAACATACCCCAATTTTTTTTTTACTTTTAGACATAGATCCAATTTAAAAACCTCGCCCAATATTCAGTTAATTCGGTCTGCTGCCAACATTCGTAATTATTAGGAAAAAATTATTTACTAAACATTTTCGTTACTTTCGTAAAAATACAAAATTCAGTACTAAAATTATTCGTGTATTTCGTAAAATGTTGCGTAGAACATACCCAGCAAAACTGTATTACCAATCTGATTACTTCTCCCAAATTGGGAAAAGTATTTTGTAAGTATTTTGAGTCAAAAGTGATAACTTTTGGCACTTTCTCGTGAAAGTTTGACAATTAGGCAAAAAACTTAATTTTTTATACCCTCCACTCTAGTGATAGAGGGTATATATAAGTTTGTCATTCCGTTTGTAACTCATCGAAATATCGGTGTGGGACTCCATAAAGTATATATATTCATGATCCCCGATCGATTTTAAGACATTATAGCGATGTCCGTCTGTCCGTCTGTGTGTGGAAATGGTGATCACGGCCAAAATATTACATGAGATGACTGAAACTTAAAATATTTATTGGAAGTTCTCCCGAGAAGTTTGGTATTGCATTTGAGCAATATCGGTTTAGTGGTTCAAAAGTTATGAACGAAAATGTAAGGACTCCTCAAACATTTTAGTGCATTCAACATAACCTAAAAATAAAACCGAAACAGAAAATGCAAATTCCTTCATTTGTGTCTGCAATTCCAGATCATGTTGGTAACCCTTGCGAAATAATGTAAGAGACAAAAAAGTTGACAGAAAGTATGAAGTGAGGTTGAGATTGCTAGAAATAGAATTGTAGTGTTGGAAACTGTCAAAATTTATTCTGTAGAAACTATAAATATTCACATATATAAAAAACAGTTTTCATTAACAAGACAAACCGACATTTAAAATCCTACTGATGATGACACTAACTGGGGTGTTTGAAACCGGTATGGGAAATACCAGAAATATCTATAATTTTTAGAAATTCAATTTTTCTTCTGCATTTTTTCAACTTGAACCCTTATAACAAATATAATTAGAGCCCGTGCTCGATCTGTACTTACAGAAAAAAATCAAATAAAATTACTGACAAAATATGTCGCCATTAGGCACGTCTCCGAAACAGAAAATGCAAATTCCTTCATTTGTGTCTGCAATTCCAGATCATGTTGGTAACCCTTGCGAAATAATGTAAGAGACAAAAAAGTTGAAAGAAAGTATGAAGTGAGGTTGAGATTGCTAGAAATAGAATTGTAGTGTTGGAAACTGTCAAAATTTATTCTGTAGAAACTATAAATATTCACATATATAAAAAACAGTTTTCATTAACAAGACAAACCGACATTTAAAATCCTACTGATGATGACACTAACTGGGGTGTTTGAAACCGGTATGGGAAATACCAGAAATGTCTATAATTTTTAGAAATTCAATTTTTCTTCTGCATTTTTTCAACTTGAACCCTTTTAAAAAAAATGCTTTAATTCGGCTGTTGGTTGACTTTTGTGAACATATTTTAACACCAAATGGTATTTAAACAAGTACAAACATATTTTTTGACAAAAAAAGAAAAAAATCGCGTTTTTTTTTTACCAATTTTTTTTCGCGAAAATTTTTTTTCAAAAAATTTTTTTTTTTTTAAAAAAGTAATTTCCTTTTAAATAAAGATTTTTCAATAATCTTTTCGAAATTGTGGAGGGTATCACTACATTCGGCAAGGCCGAATTTAACTTTTTTACTTGTTTAAAATTTCCATAATTTATAAAAAAAACCGTATTTATTTAAACATTTATGTCAACAAACGAAATTTTTTTTCCATAATTTTTTTTGTTTTTTCATAAAATTTTTTTTCATCAATTTTTTTTTCATTCATTTTTTGTTTATCAAAATTTTTTTTCATAAATTTTTTTTTCTCATATTTTTTTCATCAAATTTTTGTATCAAATTTTTTTTTATCAATTTTTTTCTCACCAAAAAAAATGTTTTTTTCATCAATTTTTTTTACATCAAAAAAATTCATCAAAAACTTTTTTTCATCAAAATTTTTTTTCACCAAAAATTTTGGGTTCATAAAATTTTTTTTAACATGATATTGTTTTTCGTGAAAAAAAAATCATTATTTTACCAAAACCACTTTTTCACCAAGGCTAAGCTTTTCGCATAAAAATTTTCCATTTGTTTATCAAATGTACATAAAACAAGTGAGAGTGTTATATTCTTTGGTGCCGAATCTTTTATACTCTACAAAATGTAAAAACACTTTTTTTGCACTCACTTACGAAATGTACAGCTC
Source organism: Pegoplata infirma (assembly GCA_963921195.1). Taxonomy (NCBI): domain Eukaryota; kingdom Metazoa; phylum Arthropoda; class Insecta; order Diptera; family Anthomyiidae; genus Pegoplata; species Pegoplata infirma. Next base: position 3,483,792 of record OY992538.1, on the reverse strand, counting down.
TTTTGGTTTTTTAATGAGGTCCTCGACTGATATTTCAATTCGTTTTGCATGGAATAGCAAAGTATTATAACATTATTTTTCTAAAAAAACTTTACTTTGGCAAGTATACCCAAATCTTCCGCAAAACATTATCATGATTTAATGTTTTGGACAAGAGTACAAAATTCGCAGGCATACCTATAGACCAATTTAACTGAATATCGGTAAAAATTTTTATATGGGGACTAAGTCCAAAAATGGTCCAATTATATTCAGATTTGATTAGGTTACCGAAGTACACGTTTAACACCTACAAATAAAATTTTATTAAATATTTTCATTTTTATGAGTTCTGAGGGAATTATGTGAATATCGGGAGGGTGATTTGTATAGGGACTACAAGAAGGAGTGGTCCTTTTCCTTTGAAATTCGAAATGGTGATTTGTGACACGTTTATCTGCGACATTTTGAAAGAATATCTATTATTATACGGTTATTAGAGTCCTTTATGCAAAAATTTAAGAGGTCCTTTATACGGGGGCTAGACATGAACAGATTTTTTCCAATTTCAATAGGCTTCGTTCTTGGGCCAATGGAGGCTTAAGATTCAAATTTCAAGTAAATTTATTGAAAATTGCGACCTGTACCGTGTTTACACCATTTACATGGACAGACAGACGGACAGACAGACGGACGGACATCGCTAATTTGACAAGATTTTTTTTAGTGTTGCACTTAAAATTAAACTTTATTTTTTTTTAAATACATACTTTAATTTAAATTAATATGAAAAAAATTTTATAAAAAATATTTTTTCATATCAATAAAATATGTTGTTGATATGTACAACAAGATATTGAATTGACTTTTTTTGTCAATATAACTAATATTGTTAGTTGATATCACAAATTCCTTTGTTGAATTCCTTTATCATATCAACAAATGGCGTTTGTGTTTGCTGAATTTCATTGTAGAAAAAAAAAAAAACTTAAGAACGGTGACATCAACAAATTATGTTTGTTGAATTTCTTTGTTAAAAAAAAAAATAAGATTTTGCACATTTGTCAATACGGAAAAGATCGTACTTTTTCCCATAAACATTTTAAAATGTACGGCAATAATTTTTATGAAACTCACAAAAAGTTAAACATTTTGATTAATATTATCATTTTGATAAAATTTATTTATGTTTTTAATGTTTTCTTCTCAATAAGTAGTTTACTTACAAAAAAACGTCAAATAAAATTAAATTGGAACTTTTTTTTTGAAATTAAAATAGGTTGATATAAAATATACCCCGCTTATAGCGAACTTCGCTTATAACGAACTATTTTTACTAGTCCCTCAGAGTTCGTTATAACCGGGTTTAACTGTACCTTAAATTGTTTACTGGCACTGATGCCAACTTTTTTTGACAAAAACCCGCTAAATCAAGAAAAAAAATCTCCAGAAAACACCAGATTCAAAAACAGAAAAAAAATTTAGCTATTTAATAGCTAAATAGCATGAAATTTGAAATGTAACGGTTTTTTGAAAAAAAAAAATATAACGGTTTTTTAAATAATGTATGTATGTATTAGCTATAGAGTTTTTCACGGGAATTCCCGTAAATTTTCGATCCCGAAATCCGGGGAAATAGAGCGAGAATTCCCGGGAATTTTCATTTCATTGAAATTGTCGACTACTATTGATCATTTTGTATGTGACTAAAAAATATCATAAAATCTGAGACATACGAAATGAAAAAAGTCTCACAATATCTAAATCTTCGATAGGATATAATTATCAGAACCTGATACTTTTTTTCAGAAGCTGAAAAATGTTCTTTCTGAGACCTGCATTAGAAAAATTTGCAGTATGATTATTTGTTTCTATAAAAAATATTTATGTCTCTGGGCATGATTCTTTTAAAATCGATAAATTTATATAAAACCTATGTAAGGAATGACTCTGAAATTAACGGATTTTTCTTTTAGATACCATGACTGTGATCATGTAAAACGATAGTTGACTATCGTCGATTTTTGGAGCCTTGTTGCTCCTAAACTAATCAAAATGTTTCCAAATTTTTTAATGATTCTGGACAAGAAAACACTCTTTAATAATTTAATAAAGAAAAACTTTCAAATTTTCCTTCAAAACGATATGTATTTTGATGTCGTTTATGCATCGTCTATCGTTTTCGTTTTACGTGATTAGCCTACAGAATTTTTAAATTTCTTTAAATTTCTGTAATAATTATTTGGAGTAAATTTTCTTATAATTTCATTTCTTTGAAACATTTACATTCAGTTTCAGAAACATAATTGAGAACTTCCTCTGAATCAGTTTCGTTGTGTTTTAGAGACAAAGCGTTGAAAACGAATTGTAAAAATGAACTGAGATGAACTGGAATAAATCGAATACGTTTTCACCTTTTCTTATAATTTCATTTCTCTGAAACATTGACATTCAGTTTCAGAGACATAATTGAGAACTTCCTCTGAATCAGTTTCGTTGTGTTTTAGAGACAAAGCGTTGAAAACGAATTGTAAAAATGAACTGAGATGAACTGGAATAAATCGAATACGTTTTCACCTTTCACCTAATTTTTAAAAACTTGATATTCTTTCGAATTTGAAGATTTAAAAATTTTAAAAATAGTTAATACCTTTAATAATTACAAGAACAAATTTAAAAATCTTAAAATTCGAAAGAATATAAATTTTTTTAAAATTAGGTGAATGGTGAAATCGTATTCGAGAATCGAACACAATGAATTTTTATTATAAAAACAGATAAAGCGACGTGAAATAACATATTCCCTTAAAAATTCTTTTAAAAGACTTCGACATAATATTATTACGGCCGTTTTTTTTTATGAAAATAGTTCTTTTTTTCTTCCCGGGATCCCGAGAAATTTAAAAATGAATTCTGCTTTTCCGGGAAATAAAAACAAGATTTTTATTCAAAAATTGTTGACTGGTTGCTTTACAAGTCTGCTCGTCTAAACGGCTGTTTAATAATACCAAAAATTTAAAAAGTGTGGAAAATTTCAAGTTTTTTTTATTGTTAGGTTGTGGCTGGTGAAAATCGCTAGATTTCCCGCTGCCCGCTAAATCACTTTTTTTCCCGCTAGACGGAAAATAAAAACGCTAGTTTTAGCGGGAAAAACACCAAATTGGCAACAGTGTTTACTGGTGCAAAAATGAGTAAATTTTTACCCAATAGTGTTAAAAATTTACTGATTTTCTATGTAATTCCGTAAAAAAGTAAATTTTACTTATTTCTGGATTAACATTCGTTTTGAGTGTATCTTATTTATTAATTTTTTTTTTGTCACATGTATCTGTCTAAAAAATTCGATTTCATTTGAAATTAAAGAAGGAACCATAAAAAAACGCACAAATAAAATAAACACCTGGGTAAAAATAAAAATAATTATGCTAATGAGTTCACAGCAGCATGCTCTAAAGTACGACCTAATGCCGGAGTTCTTAGTATTCTTTATATATTTATGTTGTTGTTGCTGTTGTTATGTTAAATCTTCATCATTATGTCGGTGTAAAGCACAGTTTGATATAAGCAAGTTATTGACTGTTGGTTGTTATGGCTGTTGCCGATTATACCATTATATTGTTAGAAGATGTTTTATTTTTCTGACTCGGCTTATTTTTGAAAATCAAAAATTTCAATATCCCACAATAGTATAACAGAAACAACAAATTCATTGACTTATGAACTTGTGAATCAACCGGTATTTTTTTTTCTTTTTATTTTTTGTGATAAATTAAGTTTATATTTTTTTTTTATTTTTTATTATTATTATTATTATTTAAGCATTTGTGATTGACTTGTTTTTCTTTGAAATTTGCAAAAATTGTGTTTTTAAAACGAAAGTTTTTGCAAAAAAAAAAAAACATATATTTTTGTAGAGGTTGAAAGTGAAAGTGTTGTCTTAGTAACTTTGACATGTCAAAGATTTAGTTGTTTATTATGGTAAAAATCGATGTTAAAATTTAAAAAAAATGCGGAAATATTATGTAATAGTTGTGATAAAACAAAAGAAAGAAATTTGCGATTTATAATAAATTTTAAATTTTTAAATATTACGAAATAATTTAATGAAAAATTATGTGTGTTTTTTGTTAAATAAAATTAAGTTTGGATGATATATATTTTTTTTTTAAATAACAACAAGTTAACCACTATAAATATAATAATCCAATTCATCTTTCAATTCATAAGAAACCGAAAAAATTCCCTCATCTGTTACAAAGTATGTATAAATTTACAGTGTTACTGATATTAGGGTCAAAATGCACCTATAACTTTATTATAGTAAACAAAACAAAAATATGCTAAAAACATTGTTTGCCGTAAAAGCGGGTCCAAATATGCAAATATATAAAAATAAAAACACAAGACAGTTTAAGTTTGTAAATTAGAAAATTATATTTATTTAATTATATTACCTTGTACGGATATATGCACGTAGTGCTATGTTTGGTATACAGAAGAGAAGTAAGTTTAAATTTAAGAACTAGAACAAAAGGGACGACAAACAATGTTTAAAAATCCCGTTACCGGTTAACTAGTTAAAATCACTGCTTACTCTTTACAGAGTTGCACGGAAAGTGGAGCGAGTAGATTTTAACTAGTATTAACCCTCGAAAGACTCAAGGGGTGAAAACTGGGACAAATTAAACCAAAGAAAGGCTTTAGGTTTAAACATTGCCGGCCGCCTTGCAATATTAATTCAAAATTGCAACAAAGTCTTAAAGTAAATAAACTAAAGTAATAAAAAATAAAATTCAAAATTTTCTATAAAAATTCAAGTATGTATTTTTTTTTTCCATTTTTTCAAATAACACTTAAATCTAAATGGCCAAGAGACCAACCAGTGTAAACTGGATTTTTTATAAACAAAGCGGTTAAAATAACCGTATAACCCAAGGGGGTAGATGGTCTCAAGGGAGCCGGATGGTCTCTTTGTAAAAGAGCCGATTTTTGACCCAAGGGGGCCGGATGGTCTCATGAGAGCCAATTTGTCCAAGGGGACTGGATGGTCTCAAAAGAGCCGTATTGTTTTTCCCCTAGATAGGAGATTGGCCCGAAATTATCCAGCCAAAGATGGTATATTGCGCTAATGGCAGACCCGGGCTCGAATGTATTCTACCCTTCAAAATGTGGGGATTGACCTCTGGACCTAAGACCAGAACAACCCGACCAGAAATATTAAAACGTGGGTCAGCTAACTGAAACCCAGCAAAATTGTCTTTAACCAAGTCAGAAACTGACTCCGAAGGCGTTTTTACACCCTTCATCTTCGTCACCTTAGCCGTGATCGAAACTTTTTGTTCCCGATCATAAGTCGAACATATAATCAAGCGACAGTAGCCGTTCCCATCCATAGTGGATACGGGTAGGCGAAGCTGACGAACCAGCGAATCGCAAATGTAGCTGACGCTACAACAGGAGTCCAAAGCGGCTCTCACCGGAATGAAATTTCCGGGCAGCTGAAGCTTAACAATTAGCGTTGGTGAAAAATTGACAACATGACGAATAGGAAGAGTACAAACTTGTGACACGGACGACGACGGACGGTTTTTGACAATAGCCTTTTTTGCAGGCTTAGAAATCTGTTTTCCTGTGGGTCGGGCTGCGCGAGACTGTTTTTGTTTGGCAGAGTCTGCTTGTGTAGGTTGCCGAAAATGAAGCAAGACGTGATGATCGCCTTGACACCGACGACACTTGGACTTGCTAGGGCAATCCTTAGCCAAGTGAGAAGAAGCCAGACATCGGCAGCAATAGCGATGCAATACTACCATTCTGATCTTCTTCTCAGGCTTAAATCTAAGGAAAGCCCTACATGCCCGTAAAGGATGAGTGCCGTTGCAGACCCTACACTTATTTTTAACAGCAGAGACAGTGCTCGCGGCCACATTCGAATCCGAGGGTCCATTAGTGTCCGACAAAGGTTCGGACACCGCAAACGTAGGTGGTACTTCAGGGGAAGTAGCTGGCGGAGAAACACCATCAAAAGTGGGTGTGTCCACCGGCGAAGGCGTCGAATCAGGTGCTGTTGTCGTATCAGATGCAACTAAGGTAGCTGCTGCAACAACCGGTTCTGTAACCTCCATCGCCTCATCGTAATCTTCCAAAATGGCGTCATCAAAAAGGTTGCGTAAGGAGTCTATTTTGCTGTGAAACAATAAAGGTTAACAGAAAGGAAAATAGATATGTATATTTAATTTAAGTTAGTTAGAATGACCAGTTTTGCGATATGACGTCTAACAACCCCATTCGCAGTGCGTACGTCAACGACCCTAACATGACCGTCACTTCCAGGGTGTATTTCAACGACCCTGCCTAACCTCCAAGAAGTCGGAGGTAGCTGCTCATGTCGTATAACTACTAAATCATCTACCTGAATTTCCCGTGTTGGATGTTGCCATTTGTACCGTTTATGTAAGCTCATTAAATACTCATCTTTCCACCGTTGACAGAAATGCTGAGTAAGAGCTTTCATTTTTCTAAACCGATTGACAATACTGATTGGAGACTCATTTATTGCGGGCTCCGCAGGAGCTAGAATTGGAGAACCTATAAGAAAATGTCCAGGAGTTAGGGCAACCGGTTCCCGCGGGTTGTCCGTCATTGGACAAAGAGGACGCGAATTGAGACAAGCTTCAATCCTCGCAAGAATGGTTGAAAACTCCTCAAAAGTATATTTGAAAGCCTGTGCTTCCTTTCGAAAATGAAGTTTGAAACTTTTCACACCGGCTTCCCAAAGACCACCCACATGAGGGGCGCCAGCTGGGATAAACCGCCAAGAAAGTTCCTGGTAACTGGAAATGTTACAAACTTCGACCTGACATTCCTTAAGAAAAGTTCTAAAATCCCTTTCTAACTCACGCGACGCGCCTACAAAGTTAGTACCGTTATCCGAAAACATGGTACGAGGACAGCCTCTACGCGAAACGAATCTTTGAAAAGCGGCTAAGAAAGTAGCCGTTGACAAATCCGAAGCTGCCTCTAAATGTATTGCCTTCGTAGAAAAACAAACGAAAATACAAACGTAGCCTTTTGTTATTCTACACGCTCTTCCAGTAAAACTTTTAATGTCGAAGGGCCCTGCAAAGTCTACACCAGTCGTAGTGAAAGGCCTATCAAGTCTAGTCCTTTCAGGAGGAAGCGCTGCCATAATCTGACTGCATGATCGTTTTCGATCTAAAATGCAGCGTTTACAGCGACCGATTATTCCACGAATTTTCGATTTCATTCGCGGGATCCAATATTCAATCCGAAGAATTCGCAGCATCAACTGATTTCCACCGTGGATGGAAATCAAATGTACAAACTCTACTAAAAGTTGAGTAAACCGATCCGAATATGGTAAAATCACAGGGTGCTGTTCAGAATATGAGAGAGATGGACATTTAACTAAACGACCATTTAACCTCATAACACCGTCTTCATCCAAAAAGGGGTTCAAAGGAACCAAACAACTTTTAGCGGAAAGAGGTCTTTTCTCCGAGAGACATTTATATTCGTCCCCGAAGTGACGTTTTTGAGCTATAATGGCCAAATGCATTTTTGCTCGTTTTATCTCCCAATTGGAAAGTGCCTTGTCCAAATACAAACATCTACCGGACTTTCGCGCTTTTTGAGAATTGTAGATAAATCTCAAGACATACGATATTACGCGAAGTGCTTTGTCGAGCTTTGAGTATCTCCCAAGAATATCAAAATCATTCTCTTTATTGTCTGCAAAGAACGAAGCATGGGCCTTTACGGTCTGAGCTTCAATATCCGTATGCAAACCAGAAAGATCTGATATATTCCAATAAGATTTTTCCTGGCGAAGCCAAAGTGGTCCATGCCACCAGAGATCATTATCCGCCAGTTCATTGGGCGAAATACCACGACTACCTAAATCGGCAGGGTTGTCTTCAGATCTCACGTGATACCAATTGTGATTTCCAACATTTTGTTGGATTTGGCACACCCTGTTTCGGACAAAAGTGGCCCAGGTACACGGGTCTTTCTTCAACCAAGCAAGAACGATGGTAGAGTCCGTCCAGCAATAAACTTGCCGAATCCCAATATCAATTTCCTTAAGCACTGTCTGCAAAAGTTCGGAAGCCAAAACTGCTCCACAAAGCTCAAGGCGAGGAATAGAAATCGATTTTATGGGAGCAACTCTTGTCCTGCCAGATAATAGGTGGGTATAAATTTCACCGCTGGAAGTCTCAACTCGAATATATATCACCCCCGCGTATGCCTTTTCCGAGGCATCAGAAAAGACATGAAGTTCGACCAAAGAATCAGGACTGTAATGAACCCATCTTGGAATTCGAATATTGTTGACTTCATGATATGAAGTAACAAATTTCTGCCAGTCATTTTCAGTCGACAAAGGAAGATTTTCATCCCAACCAATGTGATCAAGCCAAATCCGTTGCATTATCATCTTAGCAACGACAATAACTGGACCAAGCCAACCCACGGGATCAAAAAGTTTTGCTATAAGAGACAAAACTTCTCTTTTAGTATGACTCGATTTAGGTGTGATAGGGTTCACACTAAAGTAAAAAGAGTCTAATTGAGCATTCCATTGAATACCCAATGTCTTAGAGCTACTAGACTCGACAAAAGTCAAAAGTTTAGCATCAACCAAATGTTCTGGGGGAAACCTATCTAAAATGGAGCGTTCATTTGAAGTCCATTTTCGAAGCTCGAATTTAGCGGTAGACAAAGCTGCTATAAGCTGATCACGAGCGATCAGAGCAGTCGAGACGTCATGAGACCCTGTTAAAACGTCGTCGACGTACATACACTTCCGAAGAATGTGTGATGCCAGGGGGTATTCAGCCTCAGAATCTTCCGCTAATTGCAAAAGCGTTCGAATCGCCAAATAAGGGGCGCAATTTACGCCAAAAGTCACCGTTTGCAACTCATACTCCTTAACGTTCTCCGTCGGAGAATCTCTAAATAAGATCCGTTGAAATGGAGTGTGAGAAGAATCCACCCTAATCTGCCTATACATTTGCGTAATATCGCAATTGAAGACAAATTTAAAAAGGCGCCATCTTAAAATTAAGAGGACTAAGTCAGACTGTAAAGTTGGTCCGACGTAAAGACAGTCGTTAAGACTATTCCCGTTCGAAGTTTTATTCGAAGCATTGAACACGACTCGCAGTTTTGTAGTCTTTCGCTCTGGTTTAACGACTGGGTGATGTGGCAAATAGCACGAATGTGTCACAGCCGGAGGTGTATATGAAACAAGTTTCATATGGTCAAGGTCCAGATATTCCTTTACGACGTTATCGTACATTTCCTTAATCTCAGGTCTTCGAAGAAGCGAGGACTCTGTCCTAAAGTATTGTTTTAAGACATTTGACCTCGATATACCTAAGTTCAAAATTCCAGGAAATTCTGGCTTGAATGGTAGGGTCACTATATATCGACCATCAGAAGCACGACGTGTTGTCGCCTTATAATTTTCCTCACAAATTTTATCAAACACGGATAAAATTTTCTTTCCAGGAGTTTCCTCAAGTTCCCAAAACCTAAGAAGAGTTCTATTCAAAGAATCTTCCTCGGAAAAATCTACAGTAGTAGAATAAACGTGAACTCGAGGTTGTGATATTGGACCAGTAATAATCCAACCAAATATCGTGTTTTGAGCCAACAAAGAACCCAAAATATTACGACGAATTTCTCCCAAAAGAATTTGAGGATATAAATCCGCGCCAAGTAAAAGATCGACAGGTCCGCTGTCATAAAATCCGGAATCTGCCAGATGTAAATCGGGTAGATTATCCTTAATAAATGACGGAATGACAAATGATGGCAAATTACCCGAAATGTTAGGCAAAACAAGAGCCATAGTCTCCAAGATTATTGTACTGTCCAAGGGAGAGCCAATTTTCAAAGAACAAATTTTCTTTGAAGTAGCCGAGACCACTTGATTTACACCTGAAACTTGAGCATTCGTGGAATGCGTTGAGAGTTTCAGGCGATTTTGCAAGCGTTCACAAATGAACGAAGCCTCGGAAGCCGGATCTATAAGAGCCCGGGCTTGGTACGTAGTACCATGGTGAACGATATTCACCATTGCTGTCCCTAGGAGTACAGTCCTACTCTGAGACGCGTGGAATGTCTGCCGATTTGCAGGAGCCACGTGACTAATACCCGTAGATGTAGATGGAAGGAGAGAATTTTCAGGCAGGGAGTTCTGTAATCCAGGGGCGGAAGGCGTACTCGCAACTGCCGTAGAAGAATTATTTCCCCTTGCCGATCTATCAACTGTTTGTATCTCACGATGCAACATAGTATGATGTCGCTTGTTACAAATAGAGCAAGTATTTTTGCTCTTACAATTTTTAGCTTCATGTGCCTTTGAAAAGCAATTGACACAATGATGAAACTTTTTTACCGTAGAATATCTATCCGCAACCGAAAGCTTTTTAAATTTAGGACACATCCGTAAAAAGTGCCCTTGATTCGGACACAAACCACAAAAAGAAACCGTTGAAGGTGTAGCGTTAGTGTGGTGCGATTTCACTTTCGGTTGGATAGACTTTTTGGACAATCCAGAGCCTTTAAGATCGCGTAGACAATCTAAAGTTTGGATTCTTTCAGTGAGAAATTTGTCCAAGTCTTTCCAAGGAGATATAGACTTCTTTTCCTTAACCGTTTGTTCAAATAGATGTACGGTGTGCGGAGGCAACCGTTTTATCGAATTATAAACAATTATTGGATCCCAATCGGAAATTGGAATATTATACGTAGACATCGCAGTAAGGCATTTATTGACGCCGCGCTGAATCGTCTTTAGACCTTCGCTAGTTTCCTCCTCAAAAGAAGGAATAGCATAAAAAGCGTCAAATTGGTTGAAAACGAGCATACGCTTGTTGTCGTATGTGTCACCCAAATTTTTCCACGCAATATTGAAACCCTCGTTAGTAAGTTGGCTTCGCGAAACGATTTCCTTTGCTTCCCCACTAGTCTTTTTAATGAGGTAACAAAGCCGCTCAACATTACTCAACCGAGAATTATTTATGTAAACCGCGGTAAAAAGGTCCCTAAACGTAGGCCACGACAAATAATTTCCTTCAAAAACATCGATATCACATGGCGGAAGCGCCATACGATGAAACAAACCATCAACCGGAGGAGTTGTAACCACCAAAGGCTGGGGTTTCGGTTTCGATTCCTCCTTTATTGCCTCGAAAACCTGTATTTTTCCCTTTATCCTGGAAGCACAGTTTACGTACGCGTCAAAAGCTATCTGATATTTGGACTCAATAGATGTCAAATCCCTAACATCAGAATCTTCTAGCGATTTTACGTACTCCATGCCCATTACAAAGGAGGATTCAACCTTTTCCCACAATGAATCCAATCGCTTACCCCTCATTTCCAACGAAAAAACGTTGTGTACCTCATCGTCAAGCTTAAAAAAGCCAGCACCAAAGGTGACAACATCTTCCGAAGCTTTAATGAAGGTTTCAAGTGCCGTCATTTCCATTTTATTCGTGAAAAAAATTAAAAAAAAATTAAATTCCCAAAGAAATTTAATATAAAATCAAGAAAACTTGAAAAAAAACCCGAAATTTTTCGAAAATTAACGAAGATCCACGAAAAAATCCGAAGACCTGAAAAATTTTTCCGAAAATTTCAGAAATTTATCAAATTTTTCAAAAAAATCTACAAATTTTCTCAAAAATCACAACAATTTCACGAAATTTACCGAAAAACACGAAGAATTCCGAAAAACAACGAATAAAACACGAATATCTTACCAATTCGAAAAAAAATTTTCAAAAATTTGAAAATGGTACAAGAACTTTCGAAAAATCACAAAAAACTTTTAAAAATTTCCAAAAAACAGGCGCATAATTTAAAAAACCCGAACACTGACGAAAAAAATCCGAAGAAATTTCGTGCTCGGCAAAAATTATCAAGAAAATTTTTCAAAAGTATAAAAACTTTCCAAAAAGTTAAAAATTTTTCAAAATTCCTGAAAATGCACCAAATTTTCCGAAAAAACACGAATGCTTCCGAAAAAAACCGAAGATCTGTCGCGGTAGTCAAAAAATTTCACGAAAAACGGATAAAAATTTTCCAAAGAAAATTTTCATTAAAAAAAACACACTGATTAAGTCGCGACTATGACGGACTGTAGGGTACTTTTTAAAATCAGTTATAAAAAAAACTGAATAAACAAAACAACAACAACACGGTATGTATAAAAGCAGATGATCTGCAGTTTGTATTGGAAAAAAATTAACACAGGTTTGGGGGGTATGACGATTTTTGTTAAAACGGACAAAGCATAAAGGAAAATTAAAAAAAATAACCAATTTGTTTTGAAATAAAAAAAAACACTGTATGCTGTATGTGGGAAAGAAATATAAATGTATTTATGTATGTAAATATGTATGTATAAAAAAAATATAAATTTTAAAATCAACACTTTTATCACAATCCCGACGGCTTTTTGCAAATTAATTAATTATTAAATTATAGCGAATTTAAAGTTTAATTTAACACAGTATTTTCAAATACAAAAAATATATTTTAAAACGAAAATAAAACAAATTTATTAAATTTTCAAAACAAAAAATTTTTTATATGTCCGTCCGAAGTAAACAAAACGCACAGTTGAATAAAAAGTATACAGAACGACAAGTGTCAAAATGGACTGTATTATCATAAAAAAGGGTTGCAAACTGATCATTCACAATAGACAAAAAGGAGTCTTTTTTATGGAAAAAATACTACTTTTTATTTTAATTAAATACACTTTTGTATAGTGAATTAAATATTTTTTAATTATTTTTTATTTATTATTCACTATCACTTTCTGAACACTTTATTATCACACAAAAAAAAATCAAATGGACACGTACCTTTTTTTTCCAATGAAATAAATAAAATTTATTTAAAAAAATAAGTTTTGTTGTTGTTTTGATGATGTTGATAATGGGGGATGATTTGCCAAAAATGGTGTCTGCGATGAGAAAATAAATAAATTAATTTTCTGCAACTTAAACTTCTTCGAAGGATCCGGTTCGAAGGACCAAATGTTTGCCGTAAAAGCGGGTCCAAATATGCAAATATATAAAAATAAAAACACAAGACAGTTTAAGTTTGTAAATTAGAAAATTATATTTATTTAATTATATTACCTTGTACGGATATATGCACGTAGTGCTATGTTTGGTATACAGAAGAGAAGTAAGTTTAAATTTAAGAACTAGAACAAAAGGGACGACAAACAATGTTTAAAAATCCCGTTACCGGTTAACTAGTTAAAATCACTGCTTACTCTTTACAGAGTTGCACGGAAAGTGGAGCGAGTAGATTTTAACTAGTATTAACCCTCGAAAGACTCAAGGGGTGAAAACTGGGACAAATTAAACCAAAGAAAGGCTTTAGGTTTAAACAAACATAAATCTTTTTTCGATTTTCGATATTGACGATTTTAAAAAATATGAAAATTCAATCCACCCTAATATATTAATATATGTATATCAAGCGGAAATGAAAATTAGAGTAGATTTAATACACGTGTGCGTTAGGGTGGTCCTTATTTTGTATTTTTGCTGCTCTCTTCCCACACCCTGGATTTGTTAAAAAACCTGAAATATGATCAATTGACCCAGTGGTCGGCACCCATTGCACGCTGGAGCCGAACACAATCGGTTATTCACATGTATACAACACGAATGTCAACAAACAATCAACAAAGAGCATAAAAAAACAAATATTTTATTCAGTAGCAAGCTTACTTTCTTCAAAGCAGGTTGATGTCGCTTTGTTGAAGAAATACACCAACACATGCATGTTTTTATTAAAACACTAATACTTTCATATGCCTCTTTCTGCCGACCACTGAATTGACCACATGATCAATTATTTTTATTTATTCTTTCTATTTATTAACAACTCATTTTTAATAAATTCCACCTAACCGAGAACTGGTAACAATGACCGTCGTCTCGTTGTAGCGAAAAAAACCAGGGGTTCTGGTGGGAATCGAACCCACGACCCCCACGTTGAAAGGCTAGCACGCTACCAACTAGCCTACGGGGCCCCCTGAAATAAGTACAAGGTAAAATGTTGAGCCAAATCGATAAACTCTTTGACTACGCGAAAATCGATCAATGTATCGAGTTTTGGACATACATTCAATAAATTAAAAAATAATTAATGCTTAGTGTTTTTGTATATTTTAAAATTAGGACATTGCAGTTTTTTTTAATATTTTCAAAAACTGAGTACACTCAAAAAAAAAAAAAAGTGAACTAAAATCTGGGAAAATTAACTTAAAAGAAAAAGAGGGAATGATTTGGCTCCAAAGATTTTTTTTCTTGGTTTAAGTTCATAATTTTCCCAAAAATAAGGAAAACAAAGTTAATTAATTTTAAGCCAATTTTAACTAGAAAAGGGAAAAATTATATTACACTTTAGTTCATTCACATTTTAAAACTAGATTGGGTCTAGACCCTGGACCCATGGGTTATGACCCCATGGGTCCAGCCCCTTGTTAACTCGAGACCCTGTTGGTAACTTTGTAGTCTTTCTTTTGAAAATTTCATCCGTTTCGCTCTATTTCGCTTAGTTTTCGAGATATCGCCATTTTGAATTTTTAACTAAATTCTAAGAATTTATATATTAAATTCTCAAAAGTTATTAACTAAATTCTAAGAAATACGCTTCCTCAATTCAAAGAAGAGAAAAACGATGATGTTTTTTTAGTAAATTTTAACTAAATTTAGTTAAATTTTACTAAATTTTAGGAAAATTCGTGATAAATTTTTAAAGACATTTTTACTTAATTTTAGTTATGTCTTTTTTTTTCAGTGCAAGTTCAGATTTGTTGTTTTGTATCGAAATTTTGACCGATTTCTGGCAAATCGCTTCCCAAGGGTTGAGATACTTCTCAACCCTCGTCTATTTTTACAATCGTTTTTGCAGCGCCCAAGTGAAATTAGCGAAAACGCATTTCTCGCTTCACCCTAATGTACATATGAGGCATTCTACACCAAATTTCCAGCGAAAAAACATATGCCACATTAATGTCATGGATATTGCTATTTTTGTTTTTTAATTTTTCAAAAACGGGTATAAGGATTTGTGATTAAATATTGGATAAAAGGTCAAATATGTGTCGAGTTCCCTCAATTAAATATTTGTCAAATTAAAACGAAATTAACCACATTCTCAAATATTTAAATTTTTGTATATTTTTTATGAACTATCGAATTAAATTTTTAATTTGAAGAATTTTCAAAACCCGTTCTAAAATTTTTCATTTTTTTAAAATGTCAAAAACCATTTTTTTTTAACTTAGATGTGTGTCTTTCCACACAAAATATTCAAGAGTGCATTTTTCGTATTTTTCGAGAAAATCGCTTTTGAATATTAAATTTCTTAGCAATTTTGTTATTTTCTTGTATTTTTTTATTTCAAGATAGCGTATGAGCAACATTTTTGCAAATATTTGTTGTTCATGCGCTATGTTGAATAAAAAAATACCAGCAAATTACAACATTGTTATAAAATTCAATATTCAAATGCGATTTTGTAAATTTTTGAGATTGTGGTTAATTCCGTTATAATTTGATAAATATTTAATCAAGGGAACTCAACACAAATTTTACCATTTTTCCAATATTTAACCACGCCACGCCTCCTTTCCCAGTTTTTGAAAAATTGATAAACCAAAACGCAATTTTCTTACCAATATACCACCTATTCATGCAATAACGGCTTTCATGTTTTTCTAAAGCGGGAAATTTGGTGTGGAATGCCTCATATGTGTATCACATATCATTTATCTCACTCATCAGCTTAATTTGTGTGAATTTTGTTTGCGTTTTCATTCAACACCACATTCATTTGTTTCACTACCACCACCCATGATGTTATTAAATAAAAACACATGTATTGTTAAAATTTGTTTGTTTATGTGTCATGTACTTTATTTTGTTGTTGTTGTATGTATTCAAGAAATTTGATTCCATTATTTGTAATATCGAAGAAATTTATTCACATGAAACAATGATATTTTTTTTTATGATTTTCAAGACACGTGACCAAGTACCATAGACAAAAACAATGTTTAAGTTAAATTGGTGTTATGTGGTGTTTTTACATACAAATGCAAATGTATGTATTTAAAAATTGACATATAAAACAAGAATGTGTCTGGATATTACGGTAATGAATACTTTCAAAATATTTTTTATTAAAAAAAAGAAAAATTAACATTAAATTGCAAATGCTCTGAAAATAATACACTCAAAATATTTTGTAGGCAAAAACAAATTAAAAACACACTTAAAACCAGTGAATAAACAATTAAAAACCATCCCAGTAATTATTCATTTGTTTTAACAAACATCAACATTTATTTTTTACTGTTGACAAAATTTTCTAAAATAAATAACATTAAACATTAAAAAATTACATTTTTTTCACTCTTTTTTACCAACAAATTCGAAAAAAATAAACAACGAAAACATTAAAAATTAATGATAGTTCTGTTATTTTTACCAACAAATTTCAAAAAAATAACCTACGAAAACAATAAAAATTAACGATTTCGTAGGTAATTTTTTATTGAAATATTTTTTTAAAAATTTTTAATAAAACTTTTGGGGAATCGATCCCGCAATCAACTACATTCTGTCAAGACCCTCTACCCATCGTGCCAAAGTCACTTGATACAAACATGTTTTTATATTTCTATAAATAATTTTTTGATTTTTTTTTTCTACAAAAAAATAACTGACTTGTGTAGGTAAAAACTAATGATATTTCATTAAAAAATACCAACAATTTAAAAAAAAAATACTTACACAAATCATTGAAAATAAAAAGAATAATCAGTAGTTTTTACTTACAGAACAAAAATAAATGACTTTAAAAATTAAATGTTAATGAAAGTCTTTATTTTTTAGTGTGTTATTTTTGAAACAAAGGACTGAAGTAGTCATTAATAAAAACTGAACATCAAACAAATGTTTTTTCTTTTAAAAACGACTAAACGGAAAACTTTTTAAATAAACTACAAACAGTTAATGACATAATTTTTTGAGTGTAAATATGCTGCAATTAAGTTCACACTGTAATTAATTTAAGTTATTTTTTTTTTAATTATTTCAATTTAACTTAATATAAGGAAGTTTTACTTAATATATCTACAATTTACTTAAAACAAAGAATATAAACTTGAAGATAGTATATTCAAATACTTAAAAAATGCAAAAGAGTTTTCCTTGTTTTTATACCCTCCACTCTAATGATAGAGGGTATATATAAGTTTGTCATTCCGTTTGTAACATCTCGAAATATTGGTCTAAGACTCGATCCTCGATCGATTTAGGCACGTCTAACGATGTCCGTCCGCTCGTTCATCTGTCCGTCTGTTGAAAACACGCTAACTTTTGAAAGACTGAGACTGCTTAAGTTTTGCATATTTGTTATTTAATCACCTTTTCAGTCCGGTATTGCAATTCATCAAAATAGGTAAATTGGTTCAAAACTTATAAGCAAAAGAGTGAATTTCGGCAAGGGTTTTTCTTTAATTTACTAGATAAACAATAGAAAAATTAAATTCGACTTGGCCAAATCTAAGAATACCCTCCACAATTCCCTTTTTAAAGGATACATTTTTTTGTCATATTTGTAAAAAAAAAGAAAAAATTGTAAATTTTTTTTTGTGAGTGTAAAATTTTTTCGAGTGAACGTTTTTTTGGGTAACAAAAATTCTTTGTTAGTATTTTTGTGGCTTACCAATGTTTTTAAAGCTTGTTTTTTTGAAGCTCGGTTTTTTCAACAAGTGGATTTAAGGTTAAACCATTCTGAAATTCTCTGTTTTGCTAATGACTTTTGAACCACTACACTTTTGCTGAATTTTCAATTTTGGCGGCAAAAAGTCAATTTCAAGTATAGATTTTTAAAAATTTTTTGATTGTGTTCAATTCCCAATATATTGCTAAGAAAAAATTTAAAAAAGTTATGATAGTTTGCCACACTGTCGATGTGTAAACAGCTGCTAATGTATACAGTTTTTATAACACGTCCCAGCAAAAAAATTGCGGAGTACTTCTCAGTGGAGTGCTTTAAAACTACAACAAATGTAATGAAATACAACAAAAATAACAAAAAACACAAGAAAAAAACACACAAACAGTTTTTTCTACTCCATAAAAAGTTGTTATTCAGCACTTAACTCATTACCTTCCGCGACACTCCCATACAAAAGTAAGTAGATATTCAGTAGATAAGAAGTACTCCGAGCTTTCAAACAACTTCCAACTACTTCCACGGAGTAGTTCTTATCTACTGAATATCTACTTACATTTGTATGGAGGTGTCGCGATAGGTAATGAGTTAAGTGCTGAATATCTATGTATTCTGGAGTAGAAAAAACTGTTTGTGTGTTTTTGTCTTGTGTTTTTTGTTATTTTTGTTGTATTTCATTACATTTGTTGTAGTTTTAAAGCACTCCACTGAGAAGTGGTAATGACTTTTTTTGCAGGGGTATTGCAAGTTGTAAAGCAACCAAATTTTAATAAATCTATATATTTTTTTTTAAATATATTTTGGTTAAAAAAAATGTTGTGAAAATTAATTTTAATACTCGAGGTGAGTATTTTTACGAATTCTTAACATATTTGGAAAAAAAAAAATTATTTCCCAGTTATTTTTTGTGAAATTGTGAATAGTTTTATCGTCTTTCGTACTCCACAAACGAAAAATGTTAACAATTGTTAAAACATTTGTATACATGTAAATCTTCGTAGAAAGCTCAGGTTTTATTGTATATTAATATGGTATGCGAACGAGTGCGAACGAATGAGTTATTACCAAAAACGTGAATTTTGGATGGTTTTTTTTTCGCAAATTCACGTGTTGAAATACACACTAAAAACACTTTAAAGCTTAGTGGAAAGCTACAAAAATATTTTACAGTGTTTCTTTCATTCAAAAAACTTTTTGTTCTCAAACAAAAAAAAAAAAAAAATACACTCAAAAAAAATTATACACTCAAAAAAAATTTTTTGTTTTCATATTATTAAAAAACGTAATTTCCTCAAAATAATAATATTTTTAATAAATTACTATCACTAAAAAAGTGTTTTTCTACTTGAATATGTTTTTCAACAATTGACTACAATTTTTTTTAAATTTTTCGGTATTCGGCCATATTCGTCCAAAAATGTGACCGAAGCCGAATAATGGCCGAATAGTACTTTTTTGCCTACCGAATATTCGGTCAGGCACTTCAAATTATTAAGGAAGATTTTAATTAAATACAGTTTTGTGAGCATTAATTTTTTTCGAAAATCCCCCTTATTTTTCTCAAATCAAATATTTCGACAGTAGAACCCTGCATACCAAATTTGGTGAGGCTAGCTTGTCGGGAAATAGTTTTTGCCACGATTTGGGGTTTTTCGGCCGATTTTAATATGCCAAGCTTTACCCATTTTGGGTAAAAAAACCATTTCGATGAAAAAAAATAATTATGTTACGTTTTATTTACCAGCTGGTGAATATTTTTTTATTTACCACTAGGTAAATTATTATCCAAGTTACAAACTTGGAAAATAAGAATTACTGAAAACAGAAATTCTTATTTTATTTTTTGTTAATCGTTAACTATAGTCAAACTGAGGTGGCGTCCTGTAACTTTTTTAAAATTAGACACTAGCCTAAAAACATTATCAAATTAAAGAAACTAAAAACCAAAACTAAGATTTCTTAGTTTCATGTAGGGCCTATTCAGACATTCATGGGACATATGTTTTTCTGTTGCGGAACATTTGATTTAGAATGCCTCATATGTATGTACGTATTAAACACTTTTATTTTTTGTAAGCTCGTTTCTAGTTTATTGGGTTAAACTGAAACAAAAAGTATTTTAGAGTATTAGTAGCAGAGTAACAGTAGAAAAGTTTTATTTTTTACTAAAATGGTCTATAGTTTTTGTGTTTTTATTTTGATATAAAGTATTTATGTACTACATAGTTAATAGTATATTGTTGTTGTTATTATATATATTTATTATTGTTAAGTAATAAAATACATATGTATGTGTGTCAGAGTTGCTATGATCATGATGATGACGTTGGGTTTTATGTATTACAAATTATTTCAATTAAAAAGTTTTTTTATACCCTTCACATATTGTTAGTAATGGAGGAAATGTAGGTCTAGGATTCCATAAAGTATGTATATTAATAATCCCTGATAGATTGAAACAAAAAAAATCAATAATTGCCAAAAATATTATAAATTTACAAGAAAATTTGCTGATTTTGAACTCTTATTTTTTTGGTGAAGTTAGCACAAAGTAAGTAAACTGAAATTAGCTGGAAAATCTGTACACATAGAAAAATAAATTTCCAACTGAATTTTTTAGTTGTATCAACTCAGAACTCGGTTGTTGCTACTACATTTTGCTGTGACAAACAAATTTTGTAGTTGTTTCAATTAAAAGAAGATTGTGTAAACAAAATTTAGTTGTCACTGCCGATATTCAGTTGTTACAACATTAACACAAATGCATCAACCGAATTTTTGTTGCAACAACTGAATATCAGTTGGGAATTACCAAATTTGTTTTCTGTGTGTAGTTTCAGCAAAAAAATTTAGTTAAATTTTTTTTGCTATTCAACTTTTCTCATAATTGTAGATCATAAAATAAACTAAAAATTTTGATAAATTTTTATTAAAAAATATACAGTCAAAATCGGTTATAACGAACAAATTCTGAAGTCCTGACGTTTTGGCAACAATTTTCACACAAAATACTACTTTTATAACAAACTCGACTATAGCGAAGCCTCGGTTAAAACGAACTACTTTTATGGTCCCACAAATACAATTTCATGTGTATTTACTTCTTTATAACGAACTCCCATAAATACCCAGGCAGAAATATACGAACGGGAGAGCGCTGGCAAAGTACCTTTTATGGTCGCTTGTGTTCTGGGAAAGCATCACAGTTTAGTACTCTCCCAGCGTCCAAAATGATAACCACGGTAAACGGTATGCCGTTGCTATTTTAAAGCGCTTTGAAAGCGCTTTAAAAACAAAAAATATGGTACTATTATAGCACTTTAAGAACAAAAAATGGGACGTATCTAAATTGTATACATAAGACCATAAGACACAACTTTTTTTGGTGTTTAGTTGAATAAAGAAATTTATTAAATTAGGACTTATTTATTAGGATACAAAAATTTTGAACAAACTTTGAACAATTTTCTAAGTCCCGCAAAAAATTTGTTTGCAGTTTTCTTTGCGTTTTGGAATAAAAAATTTATTAAAAATGCTTTTAGGAAAAAATTTGGAAAAGTCCCGAAAAAAAGTGGTGTATTGAACCGAAACGGGTATTTATCCGGAGTTTAAGACACTTCCTCCCGAAAGAAACAGGTGTTTTTATATAAAAGTTGTCAAGTTTGTAATATGTAGGTCATTGTGTATAAGTGACATATCATGAGAACTATCAAGGACCGGCCACTTATCCTGCAGGGAAATAACAAATATTCTAATTGTTATGAAAATTAATAAATTTTAATAAAAAGTTTATACTTTGAACGGATTTAAATAGAAAAACATTGGCAAAGCGCTTGGAAAGCACTTTTTCGAATTCATACTACCTTCTACACAAAAAATAAAGTGCTTTGCCGAGACTTTTTCTTTGGAACGGTTGGCAGTTTCTGCCTGGGTATTTTTTAAGGCGTACGGACATAGCGCCCAAGTGCATATTGCCCAATTTAAAAAAGTCATTCCACCCAAAAAAAATGTGTGTTAGTTGTTGTTGCAAAATTTTTTGGACGATATGGCCATTATTTTTGGGTATTTTAACAATTTTCTTTAAATTTATATAAATTATCAAAAATGTCATATTACCCAAATATCAAAATGTTATATTTATAAAATGTCATAGCACCCAAAAAAATTATCATAAAACTCACCAAAATTGTTTTTTTAACACAATATTTTAAAGTTTTTATGCGTAGCCGGCCTTCGGCCGGGCTTAGAGATTAAAAAATCCATGCATTAAACCCACCCTCTCCGCAAAGTAAAGTTTTCTAGGGTAGCAGTCCTTTACGCTACCAAATTTGTTATGCCTCAAAAAGGCCTGATAACCAAAATAGCTTTGGTTTGCAGAGAGGGTGGGTTTAATGCATGGAGTATGTAATCCCTAAGCCCGGCCGAAGGCCGGCTACGCAGAAAACCTTTATTACAATAAAACAAATCATAGAAGTCGTAATTTCGACATTTCGCCCAAAAAAAATATTTTGGATTTTTTGACAATTTGGTTTTGGGAGAAATAACATTTTTAGACCTATCATTTTGGGCTATATGTCGCAGCGTGGGCGATATGTCATTTACGGTTTTGGGCGATAAGACCTTGGGCGCTATGTCCGTACGCCATTTTTTAATATGCAGTAATCATGTTTACCAAATTCACAAAAAGTTCGAAAGTTTTGGTTTATATTATAATTTTGATAAAATTTATTTAAATTTTTAATTCCCAAAAAGTAGTTTGTTTAAAAATAAAAACATCAAATGATAATTAAACAATTTTCCGAGTAAAATTGGGAAAGTTGTTAATCTTTTAATATCGGCAATTAAAAGATTAAGTTGGATGGTGTCTGCGGGGTATGTGTATGTTTGTCAGTAAGTTAGTTAAACAGATAAACGCTACTTACTTTTTGCCAAATAAATAAAAAATAAAAACCCACACAAATTTTCAAGAACGTTATAAAACGTATCACTTAATTTTTCTTTATTAAATAAAAAAATTTAGTTTTTTTTATGAAGGGTTGCTGGCTGCTGATGATCTGGTTGCGTCGGTATTCTAACTAGAATGGCGCCTTGGGGTTTTGACAGCTTGACATATTGTACTCGCTACCAAAAACCCAAGACCGCCATTCACAATAGAAGCGAGCAATCGTATCACAGCAGCCAGTACGTCACAAACGGTTTCCTAGGGTTCCAGGTCGATGAGGTCGTCTTCGCGATCGTCTTTGAGGTCGTCGTCATCCATGGACTCGAGGAGGACCTCAACAAAAATAAAATATAACTTTTTTTGGAAATAAAATTTGGTTGATATAAAATATACCCTGCTTTTAGCGAACTTCGCCTATAAGGAACTATATTCACTGGTCCCTCGGAGTTAGTTATTTACGGGTTTGACTGTAACTCGTTTTATTCAACCTTTAAAATATTATATTTTGAGTAGGTTTATTCTAGCTAGAGGGCATTATTTCCTTAACTACTTAAAACTATGATATTCTCATAGAATAATTTTCAAGAAAATTATTTTTCTGTTTTAAATTTATTTATGTTGGTCATTTTTGCCAGACTTAATCAAAACGTGTTTCGGAATTTGTCAGATTTCATTGTCAAGATTATTTAGCTAATTTAAAAACCCTATACTACAAGTAGCAAAGGGTTTTTATGACAATTTGTTAATGATCAAATTTAAATATTAATACATATTCGAATCTACTTCCATTGGATATTAGAAGACAACAATTTTTTCATTGTAGTATATCTTTGAACAGCGATAAAACGCGAACTACATCTAATTTAGCAAAAATAAGAAAATAATTTGTTCATAATCATCTGGTGAATATTTGTACCAAATTTGAAAAATTTTTTTGTTAATTTTTCATTTCTATAAATAATTTTTTGAATTTTTTTAAAAAGGAATAATCAGTTATTTTTACTTAAAGAACAAAAAAAAATAAATTTAACAACAACTAAATGTTAATGAAAGTCTTTATTTTTTATTATGTCATTTCTGAAACAACGCACAAGAGTAGTCATTAATAAAAACTGAACATTAAACAAACGTTTTTTTTTTTCAAAAAAAAAAAAAAAAAAACTAAACGTAAAACTTTTAAAGTTTATCAGTGTTTTTTTTTGTGAGTTATACAAACTCTGCAAGTAAAGATGGACCTATGATTTAAAAGTGACTGTGACTGGTTAAAAATGGATTGGTCATCAAACTGGTACGTGAGCGCATATGCTGTAAGTTAAAAGGGTCAATTAATTAGAAATAACTGATCCCGATACATGTCGATTAGTGCTAGTTTGGTGACATGTTCTTTAAGGTGAAATCCGTGACATAGTTCTGAGACATGTCACTAGGTATGGGCGTTCGCCATTTGTGTGAATTCACCAAATGGCGAACGCTCATCCAACCTAAGACATAGCAATGTAAAAGTTATAAAGAAGAGTTCTAGTCTGAAACCAATCCTTGTCACTTAACTCAAGTATACCGATCAACTCAAAATCAGACACTGCCTCTAGTATACACCCAAAATAATTCTACAGTAAAAGTTTTAGTAAATGATTTTGTACCTAAATCTACTAATAAGTTACTAATTATCAGTAGTACAGTAGTTTTTTAGTATCTATCAAAGTACTAAAATAAGTAATTTTTACTGGTTTTGAATAATATTAGTAAAAATGTTTAGTATTATTTACCAATTCCTGCACTAGGTCCTTTTGGACTAAAATATTAGTTCGTTAGTAAAATTTTTAGTATTAAATACCCACGTTTTTTTTTGACTGTACCGATCAACTTAAAATTAGTGTGTCCGTCTGTCCATGTACATTTCTGCGCACTATCAGGTTGCAATTATCAACATATTTGGCTAAAATTTGATACTAAAGATTTTTTTGACTCAAGGTAGATCGCTATTGAAATTGGAAAATACCGGTCCATATTTAGACCTAGCCCCCATACAAACGTTCCCTTTGAATTTGGCGCAAATATATGCTGACCGAATTTTTAATTAAATTTTTTAATCTGTTTAAATTAGCTTGCAAAAGTCAAAAAAAATTGTTTTTTTAGTATTTTGGTTGTAAAATGCTGAAAAGTTTACGGATCATAATGGTTATTGGCTTAAACTAACGGAATTTATAGTGGCTTTCATAGTTTCACGAGTTGTTTTTGCAATAACATACTTTTTTGTTGCAAAAATTGAGTTAATTTATGGCAGTATTGATTTTTTGAATACCCAAGTAAAAATATGAAGGATCAGTACTGATCCGAAAAATGGATCGCTAAGATTAGATCAGTTTTAATCGGACGGATACAATTTCATCCGAAAAATGGGTTTATCTAATTATATAAACCCATTTTTCGGATGACATTGTATCCGTCCGATTAAAACTGATCCAATCTTAGCGATCCATTTTTCGGATCAGTACAGATCTTTCAAATTTCGGATCAGTACTGATCTTACGCGGATCAGTACTGATCTTTCAAATCTCGGATAAGATATGATATATATAAATATATCTAAACATTTTTACTCGGGTAGCTATAGCTGTATAAATTTTCTTTAGTACTTACCGTATGGTAATGGTATTAACCGCAAAATAATGCTACGAAAGTCAATTTGTGTATTTAATAAGAAGAGGAAAAATTTGTGAATGAAATATGCATTTTAAATGCACTTTTAAACTGCATTTTTCAAAAATGCATTTTTTCAGTTAAATTTTTTTAGTGAAGATATTACAAGAAATTGATATTACAATTAATTTAAGAAAAAAGTCACTTGAATCCGTTTACTTTTGAACGTTTTACATCCAAAAAACGAAACAAATTAAATTTTTTGACTTTCGCAATAAAAATTAAGGGGATTTAAATAATGAGCTTAAAAATCGGGCTACATAAGTCGATGCGAAATTTAATAAGCTACAAGCAGCAAAAAGCAAAATTAAAATCGGTTAAGAATTGAGGGCTGTAGAGTAATTCTGACAAAAAAATGTGCCCTCTCGATATTCACATAACTCTCTCAAAATTCATTAAAATAGAAAATATTTAATTAATTTTTTTTTTTCAACGTGAGCTTTGGTTACCTTATAAAATCTGAATATAATTGGTCTTAGTCCCCATATAAAAATTTCGCCCGATATTCTGCTAAATCGGTCTATTAGCAATAAAAAATAAGTCAATTCCACTTAAAATTGTGTTGTGTGTGTTTTCTACACTAATTAAGATCTAATGAAAGATAGATACATTCGGTCAATGTTTAGACTTGGAAACTTTTTTTCGGAAAACACTGGTGTAGGGTATCATATGGTCGGTCTTGACCGACTATAATTTAATTACTTGATTTTTTATTTAGTTAATTTACTACAAAAAATATCGCGTTTGTTTAACCATTTAAACTACATATGTATGTACTAAATAAATTTAAACTATATATTACACACATAATAATACAATAAAAATAAATTTAACACTGTTTAAGACTTTAATTCTAATTATTTTTATCCACCAGATAAATTGTTTGTACGCACTATGTATGTATTTGATTCTGATGTTTCATTTAAAAGTTCTCAAACCATAAATTGATGTATGCCTTAAAATTGGTTTTTAATTAAAAAATGAGCATTAAATTTAAAACTCATAAATTTCCTATGATAATTCATTTATTGTGATATATGCCAAAAGATAATCTTAATTATTTTAATTGTTTTCATATCGTTGTTTTTATTATTATTATTTGTTTTTTTTTTTTTGTTTTTGTCGATGGCTTAAAAAACAATGAAACAATTTAAACTCTTACTGGGGGAAATATTCTCTTAATTTTTTGTTTATCCAATTCACCACGTTTGTAAATAAAAACTCACCACTTTTTTGTTAACATCATTTGAGAGGCAATTACAATTACTACAAACTTTCTTTCTCTTATACACACATATTTGTTGATTTTTTTTAGAAATATTTTTTAAACTGACCTACCCACAGTAAATTGGAGGTTGTTTGTGAAAGACATGGTTAAAAATGTTAAACTGTTAAATACCAACTAATGTGTGCTAAGCAGAATTACAGACAAACAGACAGACTGGCTGGCTGGCTCTTTGACTGACTGTTGAATCAAATGAAACAAAATTAACATTAAAAGTTTTATCTTAACATTTTGGCGCATTGAATTATGAGCTTAATACAAAATTTGTTTTTAAATGCTTAAACAAAAATCTTAAATCGATTTAACAAGATAATTTCAGTTTAAATTTTTAAAATTATGCTGGTGGACATTATCGACTTTATGAAAAAGTCGATTTTAATTTTTAAACGTTAAAAATTAAGTGGTAGTTTCTTCGAAATTTTTTTTTATATTTTTTTTTCTAAAACTACATTTATATACTAACAAAATGTTGTCAAACTTTTTTTAAGATATTAATATTTTTTAGTGGTCAAAATCAATCGAAAGTTTTAATTTCTGATTTTTTTTTTTTGAGAAAAACGCAATTTTAAAAACTGGATTACTCAAACTAATTAAGAATTTAAAACGAAAATACGTTCTAAAACATTAAAAATGAGCGAAATCTAAGTGGGTCGTGTCCAAAATTGTGCGATTTGGCATGGAATGCCCCCAAAACCTAGCATCCGCCCAGACACATATGAGTCATTCCATGTCAAACCGTACGATTTTTGCTAAAAATTGACTTTGATGTCTCCGATGTCTTTCAAAATTTGAGAACGAAGTCTTCATTAAAAAATATTTTACACGTGTTTCGGGAAAAAAATTAAATTTTTTTTTTTAAAAAGTTATTTGCATTTGAAAATCGTCAAAATCGTGAAAAATCTTCCGACATGACAACATTTAAACTAATGTTTTTATAAAACTAGTGAATGGATTTTGAAGTTCAATACCTTATTTTAAAGGTATTTGAACCTTCTTTTTTAAAAAAATATTATTTTTTATAAATTATTTTTTTTTTTATTATTAAAATTTGTTTTTTTTACTTAATTTCTGTTTTCCACAATCTTCGAACAGGTCGAAAAATCTGAAAAAAATATTTTCTTAAAGATTAATATATTCTTAACATTCCCTCAAAATTTCAGAGTGGAGGTCGAATGGATTCTATTTTTTACGATTTTTTTCCATTGCAGCACCACAAAAAAATTACATTTTGTATATAAACATTTTATTTTCAAGCATGTTAACCAAAATGTCAACGCATGTATGTATGTGTGTATGTATTCAAAAACACACGCTAACATATTCATGTTGTTCTTGAGCATTATTTGTTGTTTTGCTTTTTATATGTGTCGTTAGATTTTTTTTAAAAGTCTACAAATAATCTTCTGTGTTTGCTTTAAATCATAGATCAATTACCAAGGACTGTTATTTGCGACTGTTATTTGTTAGCTTGTGTTTTTGCATACATACATGCATTGATATTTTCTTTACGCAAAATGCAATTTAAAAAAAAAATCTAACGACACATATAAAAAGCAAAACAACAAATAATGCTCAAGAACAACATGAATATCTTAGCGTGTGTTTTTGAATACATACACACATACATACATGCGTTGACAATTTCGTTAACATGCTTGAAAATAAAATGTTTATATACAAAATGTAATTTTTTATAAAAACATTAGTTTAAATGTTGTCATGTCTGAAGATTTTTCACGATTTTGACGATAATCAAATGCACATAACTCTTTGAAAAAAAAAATTATTTTTTTTCCCGAAACACGTGAAAAATATTTTTTTATGTTTAATACGTCTGGCAAATTTAAAGAAAATCGGAAGAGGTGGTGTAAAAAAGGTGTTCGGTCTGACATGGAATGACTCATATTGGGATCTTGAAAATTGGAGAAAATCGAAGAAATTAGACAGCAGTGTTGTGACATAAATGCTGTTATCTTAAAAAGTACTCAAGAAACAAATCTCATTCAGGTTTCAAATAAATGCCTTCCAAATGGCATTCCACAAAAAATGTTTAAATAAAGGTTAAAGGTCATTGTTTAAACCATAACTTTTGGAAAGCTATTTCTCACAAAGTGTTTTTTTTTTAAACTTCTCGAGTAAAAATAAACATATTTAACAATATATAACTTGATGCAAACATAATAAATCATATATGATTATACATCGCGTGAGATATTTTAAAAATTTTTTAAATGCAGTCATATGTAGTTATATATAATTGAATCTTGATTCGGATTAAAAGGTGTGTGGTTGATATAATTATATAAAATTTTATGAGGGTGAATACAAAATTTGTTTTTCTGTATAATTTAATATAAAATTATATATATCGCGACCTTGGGACAACAAGGTTCTATCTGTGCCTATTTCTTTAAGCAAATAGAACCTTGTTGTTCTAAGGTCTCGATATCCTATTCTGTTTCATATAAAACACTATATGTTTCCATTTAACCAAAAATTTTCTAAGTTTTTAAGGCAAAGTATAAGAAACTTTTTAAAATGTTCCTGAACATTTCCTTGTTAGGGTTATGTATATCACCTATCTGGTTCGAAGCGTACCCGAACATTTTTTTTGTTTAAGAAAATTATATGTTTGGTGAATGTATCGTTGACCTGTGGTGTATCTCAACCCAAACCAAAAAACACCAGGATTTTACATGTTTTTATGCAATTAGATCAAATTAGATCCACTAATATATGGCAATGTCTGGTCAAAACTCGGATGAAATCAAATCATATTTTATACAAGTTGATCTTTTTTAATGCAAAAACATCCACCATTATTCGGATCAAATTGCGTATAAATATATGAGCAATTGTCATTAACTTTTAATATTTAAGAAAAAAAAAATTGCGCTTTTTTTTTCGTGGCACATTGATAAGACTTTGTAGGTAAATAACATTATAAATAAGTAATTCAAATCCGTCCGCGTGCATTAATTTGAGCGATCGCACCCAAAACTATGGCGGTTTAAAGTTAAAATTTTTAAAAAAATTGTCAAAATTACATTTTTTATCCGAAGTTAACCAAACGTACTATTTTGTATTATGCTTACCCAGAGCTAAAATACATATTCAAACATGCATAAAATCTTTGCTAAATATCGAGATATTTGCATTTAACCAATTTTTTTTTGGCATATTTTCCAATATTTTGGAAATAAAAATGTTTCCAGCGGTTTTATTTTTTTTAGAAAAATATTACCAAATGCATTAACAAAATCTCAACAAATTCTTAGTTAACACCATTATTCTATCTCTAATAGGTAAGAAACAGCAGTGGTTTAAAGGGAACATTTTTGAAAAAAAAAAATTTATAATTTTGAATTTATTTTTTATTTTTAATATTAAATGTCTCATTTTACAGTGTTGTCCTTCACTGAATATTGAAACTATTCAAAGTATGATTAATAATGCTAATATTAATGTTATTACGAAATATTTTAACGTTATTACTAATTTTATCAAGGTTATAAAAAATTTTAGCGATTTTTCGCGTTTTTTGCGACTGCAAAAATCAATGGACTAATTTTGAAATATTATTTGAATAAGACATGTCAAAATCTATCAAAATACATTTCTTTTCTACTTTATTTAAGTAATGTAAGATTTTATATAACCATTAAATTTAAAGATATCAAAAATTTAAAACCACCGAAAAACCGCTTAAACGTTAAATTTTTTCGGGTGCGAATTAATTGAAGATAGAGAATTAAAAAGACTGCCAAACGCGCCTCTCAGCGACCAATTTCTATAAGTGGCCTGGATGTGCCTTACAAAAAAGTGAAAACTGAAAAACACCGCGGAATTCGCCAATATTAACTTTTGATCAATGTTGCTTTCCATGATTTATTATATTTGCACATACCATTGTTTCTACATGTTCAACTTTCAGCCATGCACATTTGGCTGTCAAATAATGCAAAACTAAAATATCGAAATTTTGCAAAAAATTTAAAAAGTTCACAAAATTTTTGCAATTGAATATTTTTTGGGTGCGTTTGTAAATCAAGTGGGAAATGGTAAATTATAAAGTTCACAAAGCATTCGGAACCATTCGGAATAAAACTGGGAGTGTGCCTCGCAAAAAACAGACTTTTTAAAAAATTCACGTTTTTTCTTCCCATCTTTGGAGAGCTGCAGCTTCGTAACCATTGCGAGCACGTCACTCGAATCAGTCTCAGATTGTGCATATTTACAAGGGCTTTTACCATGTGTATTTGAATTTTAAAATTACAGTTTGCACCAAAAGCTACAATCAAAAATCCTCGAAAAATTAAAAATTGAAAAAAATTGGTATCAAAGATTTAGGTCCATGTAACTTTTTTCTTATTAATGGCACATCCACTGAACCTACACCAAATAATTGCCCAAGTCTACTGATTAAATGGTATTAAAGTTGGAGCAATAGCTTTAACGCACCCAACAATATGGAACTTTGAACGAAAAATTTCATGAGAGTATCAAGCGATTTTTTTACATTTTTCAACTTTGCACGTTCCTTACCATGAGATAATGAGACTATTTGCGCTGTGCCTTTGCAGAATTACTCATTATGGTTCCCTTAACATATCTACATTCACAGGTACCACCTAGTTTACAAATAAAAATGTTATTGCGAAATTAGTAAAATATCACAAGCGTTAAAAGTTAATGACAAAAGTCCATATATTGTCTTACATATCATTATATATTGTACTAGCATACCATCCCGGTACTTCGTTACCGGTTCTATTGAATACCGGATAATAGAAGGATCAGAATTACTCTACCGATTTCAAGAAAATTCCCCTACGTAGTCTTTGTTTTATTTACTTGTGCACGTTTAAGTCTTTCATAAAATAATATTTCAATGAATAATTTAAACAATAAAATTTGAATAATTTTCGAGCCCTTATATCGGGATTTTGGATTTTGAGTGAATAAATATTTCAGTGAATAAAGAAATTGGGTTAAAAATGAGTTTGAGTTGAAAAACATAAAGAGAAAAAAATATGGAGTAAAAAAAGTTAAATACGAAAAATTTTATTAAAAAGTATCATTCCATATTAGTGCCCCCCATTTCCCGGTTCTCGGTATTCCCGGGAATACCGGTATTCCCGGTTCTCGTACCGGTTTCCCGGTTCTAGATATACTCCCGGGAATACCGGTATTCCCGGTTCTGATCCTGGTACCGGTTCTCAAAAAACAAAAAAATACTAAGCCGTAAAATATTTAGATTACACCATTTAATCTGTGTTTCAGAAATATTTAGTTGTGTTTGTAAAATTATTTAAAAATCATGTAACTATTTTTTCTTAAATTCATAAAAAAAAAAATGGAAATGGTGTTTTTCACATGTTTTGTATGTTTTTTGATAAAAGCAAAGATAAAATTTTAATTGTAAAAAATTTTACAAAATATACTTACCGGTAGTCCCGGAAATACCGGTAATACCGTCCGAACCGGAACCGGGTATAATTCAAAAACCGGGAAACCGGTACCATTTCCCGGTAATACCGAGAACCGGGAATACCGGTATTCCCGGTTCTACGGTACTGACCGTAGGAACTATTCCATATTGTTCTCTGCTCTATTCCATTTCGTTCCCGTTCTAAAATTTTAAATTTAAAAATATGTTCCTCTCTTGGGTGTTATTTCTGGGGTTTAATAGTTAGATAGGTAAAAATAACCATTTGCCCCATTTTCCCCTTAAAATTAAAGTTTCCAAAAACAGTTTTTTGTGCTTTATTTAAAATATCAAGTTTCTGAACCATTATTTCAAGAAATATAAGAATAACCAATTTTTACACTTTTTCATTATTATAGGAACAAAAAAGAAGTACCAAAACGACACTTTTCTACCCCCGTAGGAAACGGAATTTCCAAAAAGAACCTCTTCCAGAATGTTTTTTTTTCACCAAAAGATCTTCTTTTCCATATTTCAATTTTCTAGGATCATTGTTTTAGCAAATATTAAAAGTACAAAAAGGATTTTACATTCCTAATTTTAAGTTTCTAGAACCATTACGTCAAAAAGTATCAAAGGTACACTTTTTTAGCTATTTTACCCCACTAAGAAGCGGAATTTTAAAAACGAATTTTTCCCAGAATGTTTTTTTATCGAATTCTCCTACATTACAATTTTTAAGATTCTGGGAAATATAATAAGTTTCTATAAATATAATTTCAGGAAATAAAAAAGTACCAAAAATTGTACTTCCGGTACTTTTAATAAAAGGTACTTTTTGTAAAATGTACTTTTTATAAAAGACAATTTTTATAAAAAAAGGTACATTTTATAAAAGTTACTTTTTATAACAGGAACTTTTTATAAAAGGTATTTTTTATTAAAGGTACTTTTAATGAAAGGTACTTTTTATAAAAGGTACTTTTTAAAAAAGGTACTTTTTAAAAAATGTACTTTTTAAAAAAGGTACTTTTTATAAAAGGTACTTTTTGTTAATGGTACTATTTGTAAAAGGTACTTTTTATAAAAGGTACTTTTTTTAAAAGGTACTTTTAATAAAAGGTACATTTTATAAAAGGTACTTTTTATAAAACGTACTTATTATAAAGGTAGTTTTTATAAAAGGTACTTTTTATAAAATGTACTTTTTATAAAAGGTACTTTTTATAAAAGATACTTTTTATAAAAGGTACTTTTTATAAAAGGTACTTTTTATAATGGGTACTTTTTATAAAAGGTACTTTTTATAAAAGGTACTTTTTATAAAAGGTACTTTTTATAAAAGGTACTTTTTATAAAAGGTACTTTTTATAAAAGGTACTTTTTATAAAAGGTACTTTTTATAAAAGGTACTTTTTATAAAAGGTACTTTTTATAAAAGGTACTTTTTATAAAAGGTACTTTTTATAAAAGGTACTTTTTATAAAATGTACTTTTTATAAAAGGTACTTTTTATAAAAGGTACTTTTTATAAAAGGTACTTTTTATAAAAGGTACTTTTTATAAAAGGTACTTTTTATAAAAGGTACTTTTTACAAAAGGTACTTTTTATAAAAGGTACTTTTTATAAAAGGTACTTTTTATAAAAGGTACTTTTTATAAAAGGTACTTTTTATAAAAGGTACTTTTTATAAAAGGTACTTTTTATAAAAGGTACTTTTTATAAAAGGTACGTTTTATAAAAGGTACATTTTAAAAAAGGTACTTTTTATAAAAGGTACTTTTTATAAAAGGTACTTTTTATAAAAGGTACTTTTTATAAAAGGTACTTTTTATAAAAGGTACTTTTTATAAAAGGTACTTTTTATAAAAGGTACTTTTTATAAAAGGTACTTTTTATAAAAGGTACTTTTTATAAAAGGTACTTTTTATGAAAGGTACTTTTTATAAAATGTACTATTTATAAACGGTACAGAATTTTCAGAAAGTACTTGTTCCAGAATGGTTTATTTCACTAAAGGATCCTACATTCCAAATTTCAAGTTTGAATGACCACTATTTTAGTAAATAAAAATAAAGTACCAAAAGTACACTTTTTTACCCTTTTACCCCCTTAAAATCACCGTTGGCAAAAATCCAGCTTTAGCGGATCTATATTCCGAGAGGTAAACACACAGTCCAAATTTTAAGTCTCTGTTTTAAGACGGTCTTATGTTATTAAAAAAAAAAAAACATTGATTTATTAATTTGAGCAAAAAAAAATTGAGTAAACAAAACTTTTAGTCTAAAATTTAATGAAAAAATTTTGTAAAAATATGAACAAATATGTATGAACGAAACAAAATAATTATTGAAAAATTAATTGATAAACAAATTTTAGTACTTACAAAAGAAATTTTAGTAAAAAAAAAAAATTAAAAAAAAAAATTGAAAACATTTTCATTTCAATTCGTTCCCAGTTTCATTCCATTTCGTTCCCTGTTCTATTCCATTTGGTTCCCTGCTCCATACAATTTCGTTCAATGTGGTGTTCATTCCTTTTCGAATCGTATCCGTTAAATAACAAAAGAGTTTCTAGGTATAAGATCATTAAATTAAAAAGAATCATTTTGCCCCTTATTTTGTTTCAGAAAATATAAAAAGTACACCTTTAACTCCTTTGGAATCAGAATTTAAAAAAAAAGTTTTTTGGGAATGTTTTTTTTTCGCTAGAAATCGAAATTTCGAAAAAATACTTTTTACTGATTTTTTTTCTGTTGTTGGATCCTACATTCCTAATTTAAGTTTTTATGACCTCTATTTAAGAAAATGTAAGCAGTACCAAAAAGTAATTTTTTTGTGGATTTTTCCCCGTTAGAGGATGCTACATTCCAAATTTCAAGTTAATTGGCTCATTATTTAAGAATATATAATTCCCTTTCTTAATTAATTTCCTATTGGAATTTCCAAAAGTAATTCTTTTGGGAATATTTTATTTCGCTAGGCAATCTTACACTCCAAATTTTTTATCATAATTATTTCAAAAAAATATAAAAGGTAGCATAGTACTCGTTTTTATCCCCTTAGATCGGAATCGGAATTTCCAAAAAGTAAATTTTTAATAGTTTTTTTCTGTTGTTGGATTCTACATTCCCAATTTTAACATTTTATGACCTTTATTTAAGCATGGGATGCTACATTCCAAATTTCAATCTAATAAAACCATTATTTAAGTATATATAAAAAGTACCAAAATACATTTTTTACCCGTTTTACCCCCATAGAATCATTATTTCAAAAAACCCAGCCTTAGTGGATCTATATTCCGGGAGATGCAGCTACATTTCAAATTTAAAATCTCTAGCTTCATTGGTTTGTGGAACTATAAAAAGTACTAACGTACCTGTTTTTGCACATTTTACCCCCTTAGAATCAACATTTTCAAAACCCAAGCCTTAGTGGACCTATTTTCCGGGAGGTGCTTCTATATTCCAAATTTCAAGCCTCTAGCTTCAGTGGTTTGTGGTTATAAAAAGTACCAAAATACCTTTTTTACCCCTGTTCCCTCGAATCAACATTTCCAAAAACACAGCCTTAAAGGATCTATTATTCGGGAGGAGCACCTACATTCCAAGTTTCAAGTCCCCATTTCGTTCCCTGGTTTTTTCATTTGATTCCCTGTTCCATTCCGATTAGTCCTATGTGGCTTTCATTCCGTTCCGAAAATGCGCTTACATGCGCTAAAAAACAAAAAATAATCTGCTTCTTTAGAAATCTTATTTCGCTAAAGGACGCTGCATTCCAAATTTAAAGTTTCCAGGACCATTATTTCAGGAATTATAATAAGTACCACAATACACTTTTTTACCCCCCTTAGAATCGGAATTTCGAAAAAGTACTTTTTCAGAATTTTTCCGTTGTTGGAACTAATATTTTAATATTTTTTTGTAGGATTTCAAAAAATTTAAAAAGTATCAAAGTACATTTTTTACAACTTTTTACCCTTAGGAGTCCGAATTTCCCGAAAGTACTTTTTTGGGAATGTTTTTCTGTTAGAGGATTCTACATTCCAATTTTTAAATTAATAGAATTTTTTTTTTCAGAAAAAATAAAAAGTACCAAAGTGCTCGCTTTTAACCCCCTTAGAATCGGTATTTCGAAAAAAGTACTTTTTCAGATTTTTTTTCGTTGTTGGAAACAATATTGCAGACTTTAATTTTAAAAAACAAAAAAAGTACCAAAGTACAATTTTTTTACCCCTATTTACCCTTAGGAATCCGAATTTCCAGAAAGTTCTTTTTCCGTTAGAGGATCCTACATTCTAATTTTCGAATTAATAGGATTTTTTTTCCAGAAAAAATGAAAAGTACCAAAGTACTCGCTTTTTTATCCCCCTTAGAATCGGAACTTCGAAAAAGTACGTTTTCTGAATTTTTTCCGTTGTTGGAGCCACCATTGCAAATTTTAATATTTTTTGGGACCTTGATTTCAAAAAATATAAAAAGTACCAAAGTACCATTTTTTACCCCTTTTTACCTTTGGAATCCGAATTTCCAGAAAGTTCTTTTTTTGGGAATGTTTTTCCGTTAGAGGATCCTACATTTCAAATTTCAAAATAATTGAATTTTTTTTCAGAAAAAATAAAAAGTACCAAAGTACTCGCTTTTTCCCCTTTTTCAACCCTTCGTTTTTACCCCTTAAAATCAACATTTCCAAAAACCCAGCCTTAGCGGATATGTATTCCGGGAGGTGAAACTACAATCCAAATTTCAAGACTCTAGCTTCAGTGGTTTGGGCTGTGGGATGATGCGTGATTAGTATGTCAGTCAGTCAGTCATCAGTCAGTCACGTAACTACTTTATATATATAGATCATATAAAAATTTTTACTCGGGTTTGGAAAAAAAAACATATGTTAATGTAGATCTCACTTTTTAAGTTCAAAATTTCAGAATGGTGAGTTGATTGGGTCCTGAGATATTAATAAAAACATAGCGACAGGTAAAAAAGGTGTATTTTCCTCAGAAAAAAATATTTTTTTTTTCTTTTAGACACTGGTACCAAAAAACACTTTTCTTAATGTTTTCGGCATGTGTTTGGCCTGCTGAGTTCGAACTTGAACTTGGAAATGGTCTATCGCTTTTAGTTTTTGAGATATATGTTTGAAAATTTAATAACTGCGATTATTTCACATTTAGTTGAAAATATCTCAAAAACTAAAAGCAATAGACAAGTTTTAAAGGTCACATTATATATAATATTTATACCCTACACCACACTGTTGTACAGGGTATAATGAGTTTGTGCTGCTGTTGTAATTACCCGAAATATTGGTCCTAGATCAACTTTTAAGTATACCGATCGACTCAGAGTCACTTTTTGAGTCGATTTAGCGATGTCCGTCCGTCTGTCTGTCTGTCCATGTAAACGGTGTAAACACCCCTGTAAAAATAACCATATTTTACAATATATAACTTGATACAAAAATTAATAAATTATATATGATTATACATCCGTGAGATATTTTCTAAATTTTTTTAATGCAGTCATATGTAGTAATATATGATTTAATCATGATTCGGATTAAAAGGTGTACGGTTGATATAACTATATGAAATAATATGTGGGTCGAAATTTGTTGTTCTTTATAATTTAATATAAGATTATATATGAACATTTCCAATTAACTTTTGATTTTAAGGTTAAAAAAATTTAAAAATTTTTTTTGAAGGCACATCAAAATCGTTTAGTACGCGTATAAACATGCATTTAGTTAGTTAAAATCCGTTCGCGTGAAGAACTTTCAGCTGACGGCGCGAAAGTTATGGTGGTTTAAAGATTTTATTTGAAAACCAAAAGTCTGAAAATTACAATTATTATTAGAATTTAACAAAATGAACGTGAATTAATGTTTCATACTATCCCCAACACAAATTGGTTACTTATATCCATTAACGTGGATTTATAAAGATATTTTCCCGTTAAAAGTTAGTTTTTAAAAGTTGTTATTTTGAAGCTTGTTATGCAATTTACGCGAAATCTAAAGATGATGGACCAAATTAAAGGCCATATTCGTGTTAAGCACCCTCAAATTAGTTAAGAAACTTGTGCATTATGCTAAATTGTGAGTTTTTAAAAGTGATGCAGTTTCTAAATAATGAAATTTTGAGAGATGCATTAAATCCACAATCTTTAAAATTTTTGAATGCCGTTCAGTTTTAGGATAAAGCTTCATAAGTACTAGCAATTGCCATTTATAGAAATTAATTTCTATTAGCGGTTTGGGTGTGCCCTGGCGGTTTATCTGGAGACAAAATGGGCGCGTTTTAAGCGTACAGTTACATTAAGTCCCAATTTTTGCACACGATCCATAATACGCATTACAAGCAATCGTCTGACGGGTATATTTTAAATCTAAATTCTTTTTACGTGAAAATACAAGCAAAAGTTTAAAATCGTGAAATGTCAGATTTTTGCAAAATTTTTGCTAATGAAAATTTTAACACGCTATATCGATTTTATTATAAAAAATCAAAAAATATTTGGATCACGCGATGTGCTGGCCACTTTTAAGTAATATTGCGAATGTGCCTCGCAAAAAAGTGGATTTTTGATGACTTTCACGTTTTGTCTCTCAACCTTTGTCTAGCTAGTACTCCGCTCCTATTGAGGGCACATTCATGAGACTGGTTTTAAACTGTAGCCAATTACGACAGCTATCATTCTTCGTATTAGCTTTTGAAAAGTATGAAGCGGCGCAAATTTCCTGATAAAAAAACGACGAAAAATTGAAAATGAAGAAATTTTAATTTCAAACCGTTACCACCAAATAACTTTTTTATTATTGATGGCACATCAAATTCATAAATACATCTTTTTTGAACAAGTATAGGGACCATATATTTTAAATCTTCGAAGAATACGTTGGACGGCGCAAGTACATTTGGCCAAAGAGTACATAATTTTTATGAAATTTCAATCGACTTTTCCACATTTCGGAAGTTTGGTTGTCGCTAACTACCGCAAATTAAGATTTTTGGCCTTATGTGTTTGCAAGCTAATTGCATTAGAAGTCCTTTATGCATTTCTATCAGTAGATAGCTATTTTAATGCAAATAAAAAAAGTTTTTGCCAAAAAACCAAAATTTCAAAGAAATGAAAAGTTAAATGGAAATGTCCATATATCTCATTCTGTTCCATATATAAATACAAATGTTTCCAATGAACCAAAAATTTTCTAAGTTTTTTAGGCAAATTATAGAAACTTTTATAATGTTTCGAAACATTTGTTTGTTAGGGTTATGTATATCACCTATCTGGTTCGAGGCGTACCCAAAAAATTTTTTGTTTAAGAAAATTATATATTTGGTGAATGTATCATTGACCTTGGGTGACTCACCCAAACCACAAAGCACAAAGATTTTATACGTTTTTTTTGGAATAAGATCTACTTGGATCCACTAAAATATGGCAATGTCTGGTCAAAACTCGGATAAAATCAATTTATATTTTATATCATTATATATTGCATCATATAAAACTTTTTACTCGCGACAATACAGGTCGCAATTTTTAATCAATTGACTTGAAATTTGAAATTTAAGCCTCTATGTTAAGAGCCTTTGGATTCGACTTAAATGACTCTTATAGCCGTATTATAATCACATTTTGTATGCAAGAATCATCAATCAACTTGATCAAACCAATCAGCTGGTATCTAAACCGTTTAAGAATAGAGCTTTATGTTAACGAATTTACATTCAAGAGATAAAAGACTATACTCTAAGGTTCTTACTACTTACATGTAGATAGCGCTACTAAAAGGGACGGATCGATACAATGCAACAACAAGGCCAAAACGTTGGAGATATGCCGGTGTCTGATCTTATGGCTGAGCTTATGGTTTCAATGGCAGCATTACTAGATGATAAATTGAAAAATCTACCAACTAAAGGTGATATTGAAGAAATATCAATGCATGTTAACAATATAAAAATACAAGTAGAGGAACTGAAAACCGAAAACCAGGCCTTAAAAGAAGAACTTGAGCAATTACGATCTGATAATTTACAACAAAGTATGCGATTTGAACAAATAGAAGATCAAATGAAGAGAAGAAACGTAATTTTTAAGGGCATAGAAGAGGGAGAAAAGTCTTTAAGTGAAGCAGTCAAAGAAGTCTGTAGTAAAAATTTGAAGATTGAAGAGAATTTATGCATAAAGTCTACTAGGAAACTAAACTCTTATGATGGAAAGCTAACGATCTTAGCGGAAATGGAAACAGCCGACATTGCAGACGATCTATTTGTTAAAAGTAATCTTCTTAAAGGATCATCGATTTATATAGAGAAAGATTTGAATAAAGTGAAACTACAACGAAAGAAGGTGATGCTAAAATTAAAGAAGGAGCTATTAGAAAAAGATGCAACTCATCGCGTAAGTGTAATAAATGACAAGCTTAAGGTCAACAACAAATGGTTTGTATGGAGTAAAAACAATATTCTTAAATGCGGAAGTCTCAATGGTAGTACAGTCTTGGAAGATTTATATAAGAATTGTATATTAGACCTAGATTATAAAAGTTTATTATCTAAATTATCAATCAAATAGCAAATAAATGAATGCGAAGGTAATTGTAGTAAAAAAGGGAGGGGCACTACAAATGTAAGTAGTTTTAGAGAATTAAAAATAATTTCATACAATATATGTGGTTTACAAGCCAAAATACTTTTCCAAAATTTCTTCGAATACGTAAAAAGTTTTGATATCTTCTTTTTGTTAGAAACTCATACAGAAGAGCATAAATACTTAAATTATGAAAAATATTTTAACGGTTTTTATATATACTGGAAACCTGCTACCCGGAACAGTATATATGGTAGAGCTAGTGGAGGATGTCTTTATGGTGTAAAAAAGGAGTTAGTTAAAGTTGGAATCAAACATTTTTTCAAGAGAATAAATTCAGTTGATATAATGGAACTTGTAGCAAATAATTTAAAGATAACACTATTCCCCCTCTATATTAGAGGTTCAAATTGGAAAACCGAGTTCCAGGTGGTCAAAAGCTACTTTGCAGAAAATGATGTAGCAATCCCAATTTTAATAGGAGACTTAAACGTAAGAATTGGCAACTTAGAGCAGAACATTGAAGATATCTATAAAACACAGTGTGTATTAAGTGAGAAGAGAAGTTCCAAAGATACAATCTCCAACGATAAGGGAAAAAATTTAATAGATTTTTGTAACGATAATGGACTGCTGATTCTTAATGGTTTATCAAAGAGTGATGCTGATGGGAATTATACATATTTTAGCACAATGGGTGATTCAGTCAATGATATTTGTGCTTTTTCGCAGGAAGGCTTGCACTTGGTAGACGATTTTGTTGTTGAAAATCACATAGGATCTGATCACATGCCTATTGTGCTTAAAATGAAAATACCATGTACGAAAAATATTAATGAAATTCACAGTGTTTTACCGAAACTTATTTGGCATGATAATTATAAAAACCAATATAATGTAAACCTAGTACGAAATTTGACAGAAGCTATAAATG
Source organism: Pegoplata infirma (assembly GCA_963921195.1). NCBI lineage: Eukaryota > Metazoa > Arthropoda > Insecta > Diptera > Anthomyiidae > Pegoplata > Pegoplata infirma. Next base: position 3,442,113 of record OY992538.1, on the reverse strand, counting down.
TTAAACAAGAGTTAAACCTGGATGATATTACAATAGCAATAAATGAATCAGCAAATCAGCCCCGCGTTAAAACAAACTCAGTGTCACCCAAATGTAAGTGGTTCGATAATAAATGTATAGCTGCAAGAAGAAAATCATTTTATTGGCTCCGGAAATATAGAAAATCAGAAAATCCTAGGCATAAACTAAACTATCTCGAAGCCATTAAGCATTTTAAATATGTATGTGAGAGTAGTAAAAATAATTATTTTAAGCAACTTGAACAAAATATAAGTAATGTAAGTGATAGTCAAGAATTTTGGAAACTTGTAAAAGAAATAAATAATCAACCAAAACCTAAAGATCCTGATATATCGCCAACAGCTTTTAAAAACTATTTTCAAAACTTACTAAATACAGAACAAATATCTGAAGAAATCCTTTACGCAGCAAATCTCATAGAAATACATGACCTCGATAAGCCTTTTACAAGGCACGAAATAAATACAATGCTGCAAAAAACAAAATGTAAGAAAGCACCCGGATTAGACGCTATTCCGTACGAATTTTTTAAATACGCAGATGAAAGACTAATAGAGGAATTAGCTAAAATATTTACAAAAATGTATGATAATGCAACTGTTGATCAATCTTTTGAGACAAGTATTATATTGCCAATTTTTAAAAAAGGAGACAAAAATGACCCAGCAAATTACAGAGGCATTTCTTTCATGAATTGCTTAACAAAGATTATGATGGGAATGCTAAATGAGCGTTTATCAAAATGGGTGGAAACAAACAATATTCTTTCAGAATTCCAGGCAGGATTTAGAAAAAAATACTCAACGTCTGACAATATATATAATCTTGGTTCAATAGAACACATTAAAATGGAAGAAAAAAAGAAAGTTTACGCGTTCTTCGTGGATTTTAAAGCCGCGTTTGACAAGGTGCCCCGAAAATTGCTGTTTTATAAGTTGCGTTGTATGGGAGTTTCATCTAAAATGGTAAACTTTATTGAAAGCCTTTATGCTAGTACAAAATCTGTAGTGTGGGCTGGGGAAGAATTTTCTGAAGAGTTTTCTACTTTAACAGGTGTAAAACAAGGTTGCTTAATGTCACCTTTGTTATTTGCGTTGTACTTAAATGACTTGCATGAGTATCTAGAAGGTGGGTTATGTGTAGACGAGATCAATATCCGTTTGTTGCTGTATGCAGATGACATTGTTATACTAGCAGATTCAATTGACATTTTACAAAATATGATTTACAAACTGGAGGAATACTGTACATCTTGGAACATGGAGGTAAATTTAAATAAATCAGCTATAATGGTTTTTAGACGTGGTGGTAAACTATCCAAAAAGGAAAAATGGAAATTCAAAGAAGCTGAAATAAAGATTGTTTCTGAATATTGCTACCTCGGTGTAATCCTCACCCCAACGTATAATTTTAAAAAAACATTTGAATAAAAGAAACCAATCTGCCAAGAGCAGCATTATGGCTACATGGAATTCTTTCTATAGTAAGGATAATGTGTCACTGTCTGCGAAATGGAAACTCTTTCAAGCTGTATGCAGAGCAATTCAAAGTTATGCGGCGCAAATTTGGGGCTATTATTTATTTGAGGAAGTAGATAAACTTCAATTATACTTCGTAAAAAAGATTTTAAGACTACCGGATAACTCCCCAACTTATGGAATTATGCTTGAAACTCAAATTGAAAACGGACACATTTACACACTAAAATTGCATCTAGGCTATTTAATGAAAACCCTTTTTGATTATGACGACAACAGGCTGCCTTTCAAACTGTCTAGGAAAGTATTGAATAAAAACGTATTTTGGGCAAAAAGCTTGAATGGCATTGGTAGTGTTTACGGTTTATCTTGGGATACAGCAAATCTAAACAAAGAATCCTGGAACGAAAAGTTTGTTAATTTGGTGGAGCAGATAAAACTGAAAAATTACCATAAAATGTGGCAAGGTGCAATAAGCAGTAGTACTCGAATCTATAAAGAGCTAGACTATAACTGTGGATTTCAATATTTTAAGGAAGAGTTCAGCAGGTCAAAAATCATGTGGATTTTTAAGGCTAGATGTGGGTTAATACACCTTAATGGTTCTTACTCGAATAATCAAAGTCTGTGTACAATATGCAATATGAATGAAACAGAAAATATGCAACACTTTCTAGGAAGGTGTCCAATCTTTTCATCGTATAGAAGAAGATTTTTTTGAAAAACTTTGTTAAGTGAACACGAAATTATTATAGCTTTAAATGGAATAAATGATATTAATTGGGAAAATCTAGTAAACTACATTAAAAGTGCCCTTTCATATAGATCATTAATCTTAAACGAATATAGTTAACATATTCAAAACAAACATTTTATTTTAAAAAATAACATTAAATAGAAATCAAATTAAAAGAAAATTATGTCAATCAAACCTCCGACAGACGACTTTGTGTCAATGTCGATTTGTTCAAAACATTCAAAATATAAAATAGCATTAAGTAACTTTCTGTAAAATTATATTTTAATAAAGAACATTTATCTATCTATCTATCTATCTATCTATCTATCTATCTATCTATCTATCTATCTATCTATCTATCTATCTATCTATCTATCTATCTATCTATCTATCTATCTATCTATCTATCTATCTATCTATCTATCTATCTATCTATCTATCTATCTATCTATCTATCTATCTATCTATCTATCTATCTATCTATCTATCTATCTATCTATCTATCTATCTATCTATCTATCTATCTATCTATCTATCTATCTATCTATCTATCTATCTATCTATCTATCTATCTATCTATCTATCTATCTATCTATCTATCTATCTATCTATCTATCTATCTATCTATCTATCTATCTATCTATCTATCTATCTATCTATCTATCTATCTATCTATCTATCTATCTATCTATCTATCTATCTATCTATCTATCTATCTATCTATCTATCTATCTATCTATCTATCTATCTATCTATCTATCTATCTATCTATCTATCTATCTATCTATCTATCTATCTATCTATCTATCTATCTATCTATCTATCTATCTATCTATCTATCTATCTATCTATCTATCTATCTATCTATCTATCTATCTATCTATCTATCTATCTATCTATCTATCTATCTATCTATCTATCTATCTATCTATCTATCTATCTATCTATCTATCTATCTATCTATCTATCTATCTATCTATCTATCTATCTATCTATCTATCTATCTATCTATCTATCTATCTATCTATCTATCTATCTATCTATCTATCTATCTATCTATCTATCTATCTATCTATCTATCTATCTATCTATCTATCTATCTATCTATCTATCTATCTATCTATCTATCTATCTATCTATCTATCTATCTATCTATCTATCTATCTATCTATCTATCTATCTATCTATCTATCTATCTATCTATCTATCTATCTATCTATCTATCTATCTATCTATCTATCTATCTATCTATCTATCTATCTATCTATCTATCTATCTATCTATCTATCTATCTATCTATCTATCTATCTATCTATCTATCTATCTATCTATCTATCTATCTATCTATCTATCTATCTATCTATCTATCTATCTATCTATCTATCTATCTATCTATCTATCTATCTATCTATCTATCTATCTATCTATCTATCTATCTATCTATCTATCTATCTATCTATCTATCTATCTATCTATCTATCTATCTATCTATCTATCTATCTATCTATCTATCTATCTATCTATCTATCTATCTATCTATCTATCTATCTATCTATCTATCTATCTATCTATCTATCTATCTATCTATCTATCTATCTATCTATCTATCTATCTATCTATCTATCTATCTATCTATCTATCTATCTATCTATCTATCTATCTATCTATCTATCTATCTATCTATCTATCTATCTATCTATCTATCTATCTATCTATCTATCTATCTATCTATCTATCTATCTATCTATCTATCTATCTATCTATCTATCTATCTATCTATCTATCTATCTATCTATCTATCTATCTATCTATCTATCTATCTATCTATCTATCTATCTATCTATCTATCTATCTATCTATCTATCTATCTATCTATCTATCTATCTATCTATCTATCTATCTATCTATCTATCTATCTATCTATCTATCTATCTATCTATCTATCTATCTATCTATCTATCTATCTATCTATCTATCTATCTATCTATCTATCTATCTATCTATCTATCTATCTATCTATCTATCTATCTATCTATCTATCTATCTATCTATCTATCTATCTATCTATCTATCTATCTATCTATCTATCTATCTATCTATCTATCTATCTATCTATCTATCTATCTATCTATCTATCTATCTATCTATCTATCTATCTATCTATCTATCTATCTATCTATCTATCTATCTATCTATCTATCTATCTATCTATCTATCTATCTATCTATCTATCTATCTATCTATCTATCTATCTATCTATCTATCTATCTATCTATCTATCTATCTATCTATCTATCTATCTATCTATCTATCTATCTATCTATCTATCTATCTATCTATCTATCTATCTATCTATCTATCTATCTATCTATCTATCTATCTATCTATCTATCTATCTATCTATCTATCTATCTATCTATCTATCTATCTATCTATCTATCTATCTATCTATCTATCTATCTATCTATCTATCTATCTATCTATCTATCTATCTATCTATCTATCTATCTATCTATCTATCTATCTATCTATCTATCTATCTATCTATCTATCTATCTATCTATCTATCTATCTATCTATCTATCTATCTATCTATCTATCTATCTATCTATCTATCTATCTATCTATCTATCTATCTATCTATCTATCTATCTATCTATCTATCTATCTATCTATCTATCTATCTATCTATCTATCTATCTATCTATCTATCTATCTATCTATCTATCTATCTATCTATCTATCTATCTATCTATCTATCTATCTATCTATCTATCTATCTATCTATCTATCTATCTATCTATCTATCTATCTATCTATCTATCTATCTATCTATCTATCTATCTATCTATCTATCTATCTATCTATCTATCTATCTATCTATCTATCTATCTATCTATCTATCTATCTATCTATCTATCTATCTATCTATCTATCTATCTATCTATCTATCTATCTATCTATCTATCTATCTATCTATCTATCTATCTATCTATCTATCTATCTATCTATCTATCTATCTATCTATCTATCTATCTATCTATCTATCTATCTATCTATCTATCTATCTATCTATCTATCTATCTATCTATCTATCTATCTATCTATCTATCTATCTATCTATCTATCTATCTATCTATCTATCTATCTATCTATCTATCTATCTATCTATCTATCTATCTATCTATCTATCTATCTATCTATCTATCTATCTATCTATCTATCTATCTATCTATCTATCTATCTATCTATCTATCTATCTATCTATCTATCTATCTATCTATCTATCTATCTATCTATCTATCTATCTATCTATCTATCTATCTATCTATCTATCTATCAATCCAAATTTCAAAGGAATGGCGTCATCCTTCTGGTAGTCCCAATACAAACCACTATCCCTATATTCATATAATTCCCTTAAAAATTCATAAAAAAGGAAATATTTGATAAACATTTTATTTTTAGGTGTTAAACGTGTACTTTAGTAACCTAATCAAATCGAAATATAATTGGACCATTTTTAGACTTAGTCCCCCATATAAAAATTTCGACCGATATTCAGTTAAATCGGTCTATTGACAAAAAAATAAACAAATTCCACTAAAATTTGGTCTGTGTGTGTTTTCTACACTAAATAAAGATCTAACGAAAGACAGATCCAATCGGTCCATGTTTGGACTTGGGACCCATTTTCTGGAACATACTAGTGTAGGGTATCATATGGCCGGTCTTGACCGACTATAACTTTCTTACTTGTTTTTTTTTTCTATTTTTCCGTCCGTTATTCCGATCATTTAGGGAGCAAGCTAAAAATATATGGGGCATTCCATGTCAAATCGGACACTTTGAAAAACTTTTTTTTTAGATTTTCCCAATTTGTTTACAGTTTTTAGTACCCTTCGAAAACTCCTTCGTGGTAAATTTTCAGATTTTTTTGATGACCCGTTCAAAAGATATCGAATTTTTAAAAATTGGTAGTTTGTTCCTTTACTCAAACTTCTTTTAATCATAACTTCTTCAATAATGGTCCAAATTTCAATTTTTTTTTTTTCAAAATTTTTGTTTTTTTACGTACTTTCTAAAAAAAAATGTCAAAAAATTCTTTAAAGCGCTCTGGTATGCGATTTTTAAGTTTAAAAATTTAAATCTCATTTTTGAAAATGTTTGTACTCTTCGATTTTTTTGAAATATTTTTAAAAAATTTTATTGTAATTTTTCAATCTTAAAATCATTTCTACTGCTCCAATGGTGCGTCATAGCGGGGTCCTTTATAAGACCGGCCCCCATTAATTTTTACGTCCTCACATTTCTTTGGAACAAACTAATACCCTATCTCCAATTTCTAAGGGGGCTCCCACACAAAACGACATTTTTTAAAATTTGTTCCAACTGCCCTAATAGTGCCCTTAGAGCAACAAAATGTATGACCGACCCAGAATATTTTTTTAGTCCAAACATTTTCTCTAAACACACCTACCCTCTATCTTTAACTGTTAAGGCGGTCCCCATACAATTTTTTTTATTTTTTGTAAATTTGTTTTATTTAATCAGCTTCTACCGGTCCAATGATGCGTCCGAGAGGGGTCATTAGTGAGACCGACCCCCATTTATTTTTACCCTACAACATTTTTTCAAAACATACCTACGCCCTATCTCCACTCCCTAAGAAGGCTCCCATACAAATAACAGTTGAAGCAAATTTTATAAAAATGTAATTTTGTATGGGAGCCTACTTTGGGAGTGGAGATAGGGCGTAGGTATGTTTTGAAAAAATTTTGTAGGGTAAAAATAAACGGGGGTCGGTCTCTCTAATGACCCCTCTCGGACGCACCATTGGACCGGTAGAAGCTGATTAAATAAAACAAATTTACAAAAAATAAAAAAAATTGTATGGGGACCGCCTTAACAGTTAATGATAGAGGGTAGGTGTGTTCAGAGAAAATGTTTGGACTAAAAAAATATTGTGGGTCGGTCATACATTTTGTTGCTCTAAGGGCACTATTAGGGCAGTTAGAGCGGTTGGAACAAATTTTAAAAAAGGTCGTTTTGTGTGGGAGCCCCCTTAGAAATTGGAGATAGGGTGTTAGTTTGTTCCAAAGAAATGTTAAGACATAAAAATTAATGGGGGTCGGCCTTGTAAATGACCCCTCTATGACGCACCATTGGAGCAGTAGAAATAATTTTAAGATTGGAAAATTACAATAATTTTTTTTTAAAAAATTTAAAAAAATAGTAGTAATCGTTATCCCACGATCCTCCTGGGCAAAAAATTTGTAGAATTGACAGAAGTTTTACACAAAAAAATTTCAAAAAAATCGAAGAGTACAAACATTTTCAAAAATGAGATTTAAATTTTAAAACTTAAAAATCGCATACCAGAGCGCTTTTAAGAATTTTTTGGGGTTTTTTTTAGAAAGTACGTAAAAAAACAAAAATTTTGAAGAAAAAAAAAATTGAAATTTTGACTATTATTGAAGAAGTTATGAGTAAAAGAAGTTTGAGTAAAGAAACAAACTACCAATTTTTTAATATTCGATATCTTTTGAACGGGTCATCAAAAAAATCTGAAAATTTACCACGAAGGAGTTTTCGAAGGGTACTAAAAACTGTGAACAAATTGGGAAAATCTAAAAAAAAGTTTTTCAAAGTGTCCGATTTCACATGGAATGCCCCATATATATTACGGGACGCATTGGGGTATCTCAAAAAGGGAATGTAATATAAAATTTGGATAACTAATTTGGCAACACGTAATCCATTTAATAAAAAATAAAGTTCTTTTATGAGACTCTACTGTAACATATTGTTCAACTGCATAAACATTTTTCAACCCAAATTACTATTTTGTGTTTTTTTGCAATGCCTTCAAATATCCCTAAAATTAAATATTATTCAATAAAGTTTTTGTTAAATAAATTTACTGGAATTTAAAAACATAATCAATTAAAACGTTCTTGCAATTTAAATATTAATATTGAAAAATTATACCTATTATATGTCTTTCATATTAAAATTTTTATTGTAAACCTACACATTTGTTATGCCAGCTCTTTATGTTAAAATATGCTGTTTTAAAACCTAACAAAAAATTCTATATAAGACTCTTATACTCTGTTAAATTTCAGTATAAGAGTTTTATTATACTCTTTTGTTATAAATTCATATGCATTAACATAGTATTTGTTGTAATTTTAGAGTGTGTCAGTGATGATAAATGTGTCACAAATTAATATTATTTTTGTATGTTGTTGTTTTAGGATGAGACGCTCAATCCCAAGCCGGATAACGCAAATTTTTGGCCACGGATAGCGAACGTTTTTTGCTATTATCAAATATTTTTTTCGGGGCCCCCGTAGGCTAGTTGGTAGCGTGCTAGCCTTTGAACGTGGGGGTCGTGGGTTCGATTCCCACCAGAACCCTTGGTTTTTTTCGCTACAACGAGACGACGGTCATTGTTAACAGTTCTCGGTTAGGTCAAAATTATTAAAAATGAGTTGTAAATTAATAGAAAGAATAAATAAAAATAATTAGTCATGTGTGTGTCAAATATTTTTTTTCGTTTTTACACCGACCTAAATTGGGGTTGCAACTTAGCTCATTTGGTTTAGATTTCCGCTTAATGGTCATAGACCACTACAATCGCTCAATTTTAAGTCGGATGAGTCGGATTGGCCGGTTTGGTTGGAAAATTTTAGTTTTGGCCCTTACCAAAACGTTAGGGATCCAACTGTCGATATGAGTACCATGAGTATCAAATAACTGGGCCAGATGAAATTCACAATATTCTGACAAAGCGAAGAATTAAGACCATGACATCAAAAACAGCCCACTAAAACCAAAAAGTCTTTGTCAAAATCTCAAAAATGCTACATTGGGACTGGAAAAATTGCAGAAAGTTTTGAAAAAGCTCTGGAAATAAAAAAAAAAAAACAGAAAAATTAAAAAAAAAAAAATTAATAAGAAAGGTATAGTCGGTCAATATCGACTATATGATACCCTACACCAGTGTTTTACGGAAAATGGGTCCCAAGTCACAACATGGACCGATTTGATATTTCTTTTGTTAGATCTTGAATTAGTGTAGAAAACACACAGACAAAATTGTAGTGAAATTGGTTTATTTTGGTTGCCAATAGACCAAATAAACTTAATATCGGTCGATATTTTCATTTGGGGAACTAAGTTCAAAAATGGTCCAATTATATTCAGATTTGAATAGAACATCAAAGTTCACATTTAACACCTACAAATAAAATTGTAATCAAATATTTTGCATTTTCATGATTATGTAAATATCGGGAGGTTGGTTTGTACAAGAAGGACCAATCCGATTCCCTAAAAATTTGGAATCATGATTTGTGCATACAAAATAATATACGGTTAATTATTATAATTCGGTTATAAGAGTTATTTAAGCCAAATTCAAAAGGGGCGTTTGTATGGAGCTAGGGCTAAGCATGGACCGTATTTCTATAGGACCTTGGAACAAGAGAGGCTTAAGTTTCAAATTTCAAGTCAAATTTCAAACCGTTAGATGGACAGACGGACGGACATTGCTAAATCGACTCAAAAAGTAGTTCTAAGTCGATCAGTATGCTTAAAGGTATGTCTAGGACCAATATTTCGGGTAGGTACAAATATCAGCACAAACTGAGTGGTGTAAGGTATAATAAAAAATCCGGCCACTTTTGTTTTTAAAGATTAGGTGTTTCTCTATCCACACAAAAAACTCAGTCATGCGTTTTTCGTTTTTTTTTTTCGAGAAAATCGCTTTTGAATTTCATAAAAATTTAGTAATTTGCTTGTATTTTCTTGTTTCAACGTAGCGTATGACAAATATTTATGCAAATATTTCGTACTCCTTCGCTACGTTGAAACAAGAAAATACAAGCAAATTACAAAATTGTTATGAAATTTGATATTCAAATGCGATTTTCTCAAAAAAAAAATAAAAAAAAACACATTGATGATTTTTTTGTGTGGATAGACAAACATCTAAACTTAAAAAAAATTAAACAAAAAACAAAAGAGGCCGGTTTTTTGATAAATTGACTTTATTAAAAATTAAAAATTTCAGAACAGGTTCTTAAAATTTTCAAAAAAAAAAACAAGTGAGAGTGTTACATGTGGTTGTGCCGAATTTTTTATACCCTCCAAAATGTAAAAAAACAATATAAAACAAGTAAGAAATTTATAGTCGGTCAAGACCGACCATATGATACCCTACACCAGTGTTTTCCGGAAAATGGGTCCCAAATCCAAACATGGACCGATTGGATCGGTCTTTTGTTAGATATTTATTTAGTGTAGAAAACACACACAGATAAAATTTTAGTGGAATTGGTTTATTTTTTTGTCAATAGATCGGTCCAATTTTTTTTATTGGAGACTAAGTCCAAAAATGATCCAATTATATTCCGATTTGTTTAGGTTACTAAAGTACACGTTAAACACCTAAAAATAAAATTTTTATAAAATATTTCCATTTTTATAAATTTTGAGGGAATTATGTGAATATCGGGAGGATGGTTTGTATGGGGACTACCAGAAGGACGGACCCGATTCCTTTGAAATTTGGAATGAAGATTCGTGCATACAAAATTTGATTACCTGCTAAATTTTAAAGCGATATCTATTATAATACGGTTATTAAAGTCATTTAATCCGAATCCAAAGGGGGCGTTTGTAAGGGGCTAGGTCTTAACTTGGACCGACTTTCTCCAATTTCAATAGGCTTCGTCCGTGGCTCAAAAAGTCATTCTGAGTCGATCGGTATACTTAAAGGTAGGTCTAGGACCAATATTTCGGGTAGTTACAAACATCAGCACAAACTTATTATACCATGTACCACAGAGTAGTGTAGGGTATAAAAAATCCAGGGGCGTCTTTTTTGGGGGGGGGGTTGGTGGGAGACGTTAGGGGCACATTCCCCTTGCGATTTTGAACTTCTTCTGAGATAAAAATGTTGCATTTGCTTGGCAAAAGTACAGAAAACCCTGCAAAAAATGCTGTTTTTCTTAGGTTGGTTTAGTTCTCTAAAGGGGAACTTTTTTCCCCTTGGTCCGATTTTGCCCATTTCCGAACTTAACCTGCCTAGGAATATAAGACATATTCGTGCCAAACTTCGGAAGTCTAGCTCTTTTATTTTGGACATCGCTAGAATGTCTTAGAATAAAATATATACTTTATGGGGTCCTAGACCAGTATTTCGATGCGGTACACACGGAATGACAAAGTAAGTACTGTGGTTGGAGGGTATAAAAAAATTAATCGATAGCCCGTACAAAACTATACAACAATGTAAATTTTTCTCTATTTGACCACGCCTCCTAAGCCCAGTTTTTGAAAAATTGAAAAACCAAAAACGCAATATTCTTAGTTCCATATAGGGCTATTCATACAAACTATTTATAAATTCACACGACACGTGTTTTTCTGTAGCGGGACATTTGGTGTGGAATGCCTAATATATATATTTTAAGTTTTAGGCAAATCACACAGTTGGCAACGTCCTCGAGCCATCCTCAGTGACGGAGCGGTGACATGTCAGAGCCACTGCTGACATCCACAAGACATCTCTATGTACTGGGTTGAGGTCAGTTTCATACAAATTTTCAAAATGTCCTCACTCAAAGTCAGCAGCGGTCAGGGCTGACATTCTATGGACATGTCACCTAAGACTTCTTTGGGGAAATGTAGGAAGTAGGTCATGCGAAAATAAAAAAATTGTCGTATTGCATTTAGTTTTTACTTTTATCCATTTTCCTTTATAAATTATCTTCCTCATATTTAGATAAAACTTTTCGACTTTTTTAGTCCCAACTGGATTTGAACCTGGAACCTCCAGTTTATTAGTCCCACACCTAACTGTTTGTTCCAAACTTAATTTTGAAAATTGTTTGTCTGTTTATTACTTTTATTCTACTTGTTAGATTTTGATTTTATTTTAAACTAGCTGTTTTGCACCCGGCGTTGCCCGGGTTGAAAAAAATATTATATAATGAATGAGTTTTTTATTAGTCGACTTCGCTTAGCGTCGGGAACATTGTACGTACGTGTTCTTCCGTCATGGGAACAAACCTTCTTGGTTGGGTGGAGTGTGTGACGCGGGCAGTTCAAAAAAAGTTATTCGGCCATCATAAAAACCTTTTTCAACAAAAAAAATCAAAAACATTTTTTTAACAAAACAAATTCAAAACGTTTTTTTGCACCTTGTTTGGAACTTCCCGATTTCAAATCAAAAAGGGAACCCAAATACATTGCCCAGCGATGCAATACTTTTGTGTGTTAATATTGACCATAAAAGGCAACTGTTACGACCCCGACGCAAAACGAAATAGAAAAAACGAATAATCGCCCACCCCAGTATTAATGTATTTCTTTAATGGCTTTTAAAAGGAACCTATAGTTCCCTCCTCGGTTAGCACTTTATGTGGTAAAAACTTCAATAAAGACATAACTTTCACAATAGTTCAAGTGGGTGTGGCATTTAACGCATTTAGTTTAATTTTGGTCTCATGTGACCTATAGTTCCCCTATTGGTTAGCACGTGAAGAAAATTGCAATTAAATTTGTTCAGCAGGTTTTCCACGTTTGCGGAACTGGCAGACATAACTCTCACTAAAGTACAAAGGGGCGTGCCATTATATGCCTTTTTATCAATCTCTGTTTAATATTGCCTATAGCACTATTTGTGTTGAAAATTTCGTTAAATTGGGTTAACTGTTTTCAGGTTCTAATATGGCAGTAGTGTTTAAAGGAATTGGTTAAGCCGTTTTTGCATGATAGCGAATAAGCTAGAATTAACGTTCTGTATATTACAAATTGATGTGGCATTTTACTTTAATTTGTCTAATCGCATTTTGTATGGCATATAGTTACGAAACAGGAAAAATATTTTTTAATTTAATACAAAAGGGTGCGGCATTTTAAGTCCCTTTGCCCGATCGACACGGTAAGTACCAACTGTGGTGAAAATTTGCTTAAAATTGGTTTCACCGTTAACGCGTGAGTACGGATCAGGCAAAAATAAATTTTAATGTATTACAAAGGGGCGTGTCAATTCACGCCTTTGTCTGGTGGTGTCTATAGTTTCCGCCTCAATAATTACTAACTGTGGTGAAAATTATAACAACATCGGGTTCGTTGTTTAAGCGTGATTACGGTACGGCAGAAAAAACTTTCAGTATATTGCAAAAGGCGTGGCAGTTGATACAGACTAAAGTTCTATCTATAGTGCTATCTATGGAAAAAGTAATGTTAAAATCGGTTTAGTCGTTTAATCGTTATTAAGGAACAGGCAGAAACACTTTCAGTATAGTATAAAGGATCGTGTCAATTTACGCCCCCTTTGTCCAAACGCGCTCTATTTTAATCTTTAGTTCCCGCATCGGTAAGTACTTACTATCTGTGGTAAAAATTTCATTCTAATCGTTTTAGCAGTTTATGCTAGATTACGGAACAGACAGAAATAGCGTTCAATAAAATAAATTTTATTAAAATCACTATAGTCGTTTAAGCATGATTACGGAACATGCAAAAAAAACTTTCAGTATAGTACAAAGGGGCGTGTCAAAGGAGCGTGGCATTTTCCGCCCCTTTGTCCAAACGCGGTCTATAACAATTTATAGTTTTCGCCTCGGTTAGTACTTACTTTGGTAAAAATTTCATTAAAATCGGTTCTGCCATTTATGCGTGATTACGGAACAGGATGAAATAACTTTCAATGTAATAGAAAGGGGCGTGGCATTTTACGCCCCTTTTTTCGATCGCGGATTGTGGCTCATAGGTTTCGCTTCGGGTAATACTATTTGTGATGAAAATTTCATGAAAATCAGTTCAGCCGTTTAAGCATAATTGCGGAAAAGGCAGAAATAACTTAGTGTAATAAAAAGGGGCGTGGCATTTTACGCCCCTTTTTTCAATTGCCCTCTATTATGGCTCATGGTTTCCGCCTCGGTTAGTACTATCTGTGGTAAAAGTTTCAGTGAAATCGGTTAAATCGCTTTTCAGTGATTGCGATACAGGCAGACATAGTTTCTGTATAGTACAAAGGGGCGTGGCATTTTACGCCCATTTTTTCGATCGCGGATTTTTTGGCCTATAGTTCCCGCCTCGGTTAGTAGTATCTATGGTGAAAATTTCATGAAAATCGGTTCAGCCGTTGTTCCGTTATTGCCGGGCAGACATATATAGCTTTAGCATGGTACAAAGGGGCGTGGCATTTTACGCCTCTTTGTCCGATCGCGGTCGCATACGGCCTATAGTTCCCGCCTCGGTTAGTACTATCTGTGGTGAAAATTTCATGAAAATCGGATAAACCGTTCTTCACTTATTGCGGAACAGACAGACAGACAGACAGAAAGACAGACAGACAGACAAACCAACAATCAGATTAATAATATTAATAGGGATAAATGGATAATATTGCCATCTTTTTTTGGAAATTGAAAAGTTGCCCACACACAAAAAATTATTGGCTAAAAAATTTCTATTAAATCTATTGATCAACAAAATTTAAATGAGTCAATTATTGCTTTGATGAACATTTTTGTTATTTTCTTTAACTATTAAATTACAAATTTTCAACATACCAGATTTTTTGTCGCTTCAATTTATTTGAATATATTAATTCAAAAATATACTTTATACTACGGTTTTACTTTTTTTTATTGTCGGCAACATATTGGAAAGCAAAAAATATGAATTTCTTCATAATTTTTCTATAAGCGTGAAATTCATTTGTTAAATCAATCATTATTTTAATTGACTTTAAATAAAAAATCAATAAAATGTTTGATCAAAATCGAAAAAATGATTAATTGAAATAAAAATCAATTAATCACCTACAATTTGATGATTGATATAACAATTTTCTTTATAGGAGGAGTTTCAATTAAAAAATTAATTGAATCCGCGTTTTTGTTGATTGACTTTCGTTTTCAATTCTTTCTGTGCAGATTTAAAATATATACTGCTATTCTGAAGACATTTCCTTTTAACCGTCTTAGAGGAATTGTCCACACTCTTAAAGCAAACATTCAGTGCTGACAATGTTTGGACATGTCATCAAGGAATACCTATGATTTGTCAGAACCTGAAGACATTTCCTCAAGGAATCACGGTGGAAATTTCCTCAGTGACACATTTTCCAACTGGGCAGTTGGGGTACTTTCCCTGTTATACAAACATTTTTTTCTTTATTTAGTACCATGTAAACCTAAGTTAGTACATTTTTAAAAAACACCATTTATCATGCCTGATACAAATTTTAAATGGTTAAATGTGTTAGGGAGAGTTAAAGAGAGTGGGGAAATTTTATTTTGTATGAAACCTATGACAACAGTTTCTCAATATTGTATTTGGTGCTTGTGTGTAGAGTTAACAAGAGTGTATTAAAATGTATATTTGGCCTATGGCACAAAGAACTCTGAAGAAACATGATAAAATAAGCAACAGCAGCAGCCAACAATAACAGAACCAGGCAACGAAGAATAGAGCAAAAGAGTAGTAAGGGCATAAACATCAAACAATGTTGTTGTTGAAAGGAAAAATATAAAAAAATACTGAAAATAACAGAAAAAGTGTAAAAAAACACACTGTGCAGTGTGTAATAACAGCAAATACTTGTAGTTTTATCCTGTGAGTCGTGAATAAAGCACGCGCCTTGATTTATATGCGGGGAAATTTAAAAGAAAAACAAATAAAAAAAAAAAAACCATACAACCAAAGAAGAAGATTACTTGGTGAAAATGTGTGTTAAGCCATAAAAAAAAATAAAGTAAAAAAATCTAAAAAAAAAATTGATTGCCAAAAGGATCAATTAATTAAATTAATTGTTAAAAAAAAATCATTCATTAAAAATCATATGTTTGTAAATTATGTGCAAGAGGAAAATTTTACTTTTATAAAATTAAAATTTTAAGAAAATTATTTTCTTTGTTTTAACAAGAAATATTAATAATAATAAAAATTAAATATATTTTCACACACACACCCTCCCATACTCTTAAACATAACCAACTTAAAGATATATGAGACCATAAAAATTTTTTACTCGTAAGTTGCTACTGCTGATGTGTTGTTGTTATGTTGCTTCTTATTATGGCGACAATGATGATGCAGCTGGGTTTTGATATATAAGCTTTATAAATTAAAGCATACTCTAAGGCGCCCATATGTGAATGTGTTAGTTACAATACCAGTGTGTGTGTGTGTATGTGTTGGTAAACATAAGCATACATATATGCATACATAAGTGAGGTTGAATGCATGTATTTTGTGTTGAGTGAACAAATAAATTCTTTTTAAAAAAAACAAAAAAAAATTTAAAAACAAGTAAAACTAAAGGCAAAACTTTTACAAGGTGAAATTATTGTCTCATGTGTATAAACAACAAGAAGGTAAAAAAGAAAATAAACGTACGAAAAAAATTCATACTATATAAAGTTGATAAAAGCACTGTGTAATGTAAAGCATAACTAAATTTGTGTTAAAGGCTAAATTTTGAAAAGGTCTAACTATTATACATACAAAAATTAAAATAAAAATTTAAAAGTGAAAGTGAAAACAAAAAAAATAATTATTTACTCTCAAAAAACCAGTGAAAGCAAAAATAATTATGTTACTTTAACACAAAGCAAGGTGCATACATATGTTAAGCATGTCAATGACATAAAGAAAAATATCAATGAAAAAAATAATAATATTTAGCGGTTATTAAAGTGGAATCAAACGGATCTTAAAAACATAAAGCATCTCTAAAACCTATACAATATATCAACATTAAAAAAGTAAGCATACTTTTAGCAGCCTTTATTAATTCCATGTTTTTTCTAACAAATTTTAGTTAAATGCATAGATATTTACATTGGTAAGGGCGGATCTAGGGGAGGGAGTGGGGGAAATTCCCCCTCCCTAAAATCGAATTCAAAAAAGAAAAACAAAGAAAGCAAAAACAGGAAGAAAAAAAGAGGAGAGTAGAAATCTGAAAGAAAAATTTATTATACAGTGAGATTAGATTTTCGGAATTCAAAAATTTTCTTATATTTGTCTACACAGAAAAAAAATAAAAAAAATATTTGAGTAAATTTTCAATACTATTGAGTAAAAAATTACTCAATTTTGCACCAGTAAACGATTTAATAGTATTGAATAAATTTTTAATAAAAATTTATTAAAAGTTTTTTAAAAATTTTTAATTGGCACAATTAAACATTTACTCAAAATTTATCTATTTGTTTTTATGTCTCAAAAACATAGGACGATTACAAACTTTCATATACATATACAAAAAACTATAAACTAAACGAGAATTCAAAAAACTATGAGAGTTAAAAAAATAAAAAAAAACTATTAAATTTTTATTAAATTATTTACTTTAATTGTTTTTAAAATTTTTAAGTAAATTTTTAATTGCGTCAATTAAAAAATTACTCAATTTTTGTTTTTAAATTTAAACAAGTCATTACTCAAATTTGTTTCCTCCATATTTTTTTCTGTGTAAGAACTTAAAAAAATTTCATAAGAAAAATGTTTCAACTCTTAAAATGTATTTGGGCAATAATGTCAATGATTCTTTTTAAAAGATTTTCTTTTCAAACGGAGATTTTTTCGGTAATAATCTTACAGAATCTGGAATTTTTTTAACTTTTTTTTTTTTTTTGAAATCTGAGAATTTTTCTGCTTTAAGATGTTCGAGAATTTAAAATTTTTTCGTAAGAATAAAAGATTTAACACGAAAAATGTTTAAGACTTGGAGAAAGAAAAACGGATTTACAGTAAAATAAGATTTTTGGAATTCAGAAGATTTTTTGATATTCGTCTGAGAACCTCAAAACTTTTAATAGGAAAAAATCTTTCAGCTTTTAGAATTTATCTATGTTTACTAGAGTTGTCAATTATTCGGAGTTTTTTATTGTTCAATTAAACGAAAAATCGACATTAAACCTTTTTGACTTATTCGCTTAAAGGAATAAAATTGATCGATTAATCGAATAATTTCAAATCCAAAAAGTTTCTAAATTACAAGATTTTTTTTTTTTACAATTTTAGAAAAAATTATACAAAATGTATCAACATTTAAGTTTTCTGCAATTTTGTTTGAGAAAATGAAAAACAAAAATGATTTTGAAGATTTGAAAAATGCGTAGAATTTAAAAATTATTTTTGTTGTCAAATTTATATAGATTAAACATATCACTAATGTTTGGGGTCCAAGAATCCCGGGTCGGATTTGCCAAGAAAACTCTGACGGGAATTCCCGGGGAATTTTTTTATTTTTCCCGGGAAATCCGGGAATTTTGTAAAATAAACCTTTTTACAAAAACGCTTATTTTAATGTAATTTGAAATATATTTTACTAGAAAAAATTTTAAATTGTTTTAAAAAGTCCACTCAATCCAGCATCTTCAGAAAAATATGTAAAATGAGTGTTTGAGAAAGAGTTTGGGATCTTGTTCATGATATAAAGAACTTGTGGAAAAGTATGGTTACTATTATTCAATAATTTTTAAAAGCAAAAGAAATAGTAGACATTTTCTTAAAATCATTTATTGAAATTCTTCACTCATAAAAGGTTTACAGTTACTGTTTCACATTCAAACAAATAGTTTCAGTTAATATTAAGAGAAAATTCGTTTGTTTCACATACAAATATATTAAACAAATTTTTGAAAGTTTATTCAAATACAGAAATGTCTTTTAAATAAAATTTTGTTTGTTATTGTCAATTATTTGAAAATTTCTGAAATTAAAATTTTTTTGTTTGAATTTGAAATTCAAATTTTGTTGCTGAAAAAAATAAGAAGCTTGTGGCACACAGGGTAGCGTGCTATCAGCCAGAAATTAAGAGTTCGATTCTCCTCAGGTTCGAAGTTTTTTAAAATTATTTCTAAAAAAATAATTAAAAATTAATGTAAATTTCCGTTATTTTAACCATTTTTAGAGTAAAATTTTGTCAGTCATTTTTTAAGGATTTTTAAGTTATTTTTACGGATTTCAACAGTTATTAATTAACATTTAAAAATGACTGAAAAATATTTTTGTTTTAAATGAAATGTAAGTAGTCCGTTTTTTAATAAAGTTTCATTTGTTTTAAACGTATTTTCTGTTGAATTTGTAATAATATTTTGAGTGTTTACTCCAAAACGCGAAAAAATATTGTTTTTCGAATTTAGAATACTTTAAAAAAGTTTTTTTTTGGGACTTAAAGCTTTCAATGATTTTTTTGCTCGAACATTTTAAAACTTTGAATTTTTTTTTTCAAAAACATTTTCTATATTTAATTTTTTTACAAAATTTGTCAAAAAACGTTTTTTTTTTTTTTTGAAAATCCAAGTTCTTTACTCCAAAACAAAGATACTACAAAAGACGTTTCATACGGGAATTTGGATGAACACACTGAAAATAATAACAAAAGGCAAAACTTCTTCATCATTAGCTTTGATAAATTCATTAATTTTTCAAAATTTAACTAATTCACTCATATAATTCAGCAGAATCACTAACACTCTCACGTTTTTCGTATTTAGAATTAAGTAGAATCAAATTTACGAGAATTTTAGTGAGTGAGCTATTTGGAGCTTGGAAGGTATTGGGTAGTCCTTTGCTCCAAATCGCAAAAACTTGTATTTTTTTTTTAATTTTTGTCTCTTGCTTCTCTTACATTTATAAAATTTCTTACTTGTTTTTTTGTGTTTTAATTAGTTGTACACATATTGTTTTGTGAAATTTTAATGGTTTTTTATTGATAATTTAAATTTTTTTCGGGATTAATTTTTTATTTCCCATTTCCTGGGAAATTAAAAAGTCAAACACCACATAGTACAAACATTTCATATTTATTATCTGACTACATTTGGGAAAATGTTTTGAACATATTCATAAAAATTGTAATCTAATTTTCTTTTTAAAATTTTTTACATATTTCCAGAAAAACCATAAAATATTTTTATTCGATTAATCGGCTTAAACTCTTCGATTAATCCTTTAATTGAAATTAGCAATTTTAAATTAATCAAACAATTATTCGTCTAAAATTGTTCGATTTATCGAACAAGAATTAATCTATTGAACACACTAATGTATACGAAAAATGACAACGATTTTTTCTAACAATAAGAGCTTTTTCTTTCAATCGAATATTTTTTTACTGGAATAATGTAACAGAATCTAAGAATTTCTCAAACAAATTTTTTTTGGACGTCTGAGAATTTTTCAAAAAAAAATGTTTTAGATCTCTCTTTGCTCTTAGATTTTTGAGAACTTAAAAATTTAAATTTAAAAAGTTTTACAGTAAATATTTACGGTTATTCAAAAAGGTTTTAGTTAAAGTTGTTTTAAGCGTTTTATCGTTTGTTGTTCAAGGAAACTAAAATATTGAATGATTTAAACAGTTGTTAAAATAATAAACTACAAAGTTTACGGAAAAATATTTTTATCAGTTAAATTATTTGTGACTGATTATACCGGGTAATTTTACTGAAGTACGGTTTTTTTAGTTTGTTATTAAAAAAATATTTTTTACTCCACAAAATAAAAAATTGTAAATATTATTTGTTTTTACGGAATGTCTAGCATTTATAAACGTTTAAAAATACCTGAAAAAGTATGCTGTTTCAAATGAAATGAAATGAAATGTTTAAAAGGAAAAACGATTGTTTTAAACGTTTTTTCAGTTGAATTCACTTACAAAATATTTTGAGTGTATTCATAAGTGTGGAGCGATTTTTTTTGACTACTATTTTGTACTAAAAATATTATTTAATACTACACACAACAAAAAAACCTTCTTAAATTACTAGAAAATGTCTCGTTATCCCATTTTACCAATATTCGACAGTTTTCTATGTTTTTTTAACAAAAATATTTGAATCGAAAATTAAATTTTTTTGTGTAATTTTACAATTTTTTTGTAATTTTACAAATTTCCAAAATAATTTTACAAAAAAAAATTAGTAAATTCTAAGTTTTATTGCGCCAAAAAGTTGTATATTTACAATTTTATTGGTAAAAAGTTTGTAAAATTACAAAAAAAATTGTAATTTTTACTTGGAATTCTCGTTAATTCTCGTACGAGAATGCCTTGTAAATTTTATCGCGTTAAAAAAATTGTTAATCTACAATTTTATTGGTACAAACCTTGTAAATTACAAAATTTTTGGTTAAAAGCTTGTAATATTGCTAGGAATTCTCGTCAAATAGGAGGTAGCAAAAAAAGTAACAAACTTTTCTTGTAATTTTACAAAGTTTTTTTGAAATAACATTAGGCACTTCTCCATTAGGCACGTCTCCGAAACAGAATCTGCAAATTTCTTCATTTGTGTGCAATTCCAGATCAGATTGGAAACCCTTACGAAAAAATTTAAGAGACAAAAAAGTTGAAGAAAGTATGATGTTAGATTGAGATTGCTAGAAATAGAATTGTAGTGTTGAAAACTGTCAAAATTTATTTTGTAGAAACTATAAATATTCACATATATAAAAAACAGTTTTCATTAAACACACAAATCGGTTTTTAATTTTTCTTCTGCATTTTTTCAACTTGAACCCTTATAACATGTTAGGATATTTTTTTTTTTAGTAGAATTTAAATTTGCTCGGGCACTTGGAAAAAATGAAAAGTGAAAGAAAAAATGCCACTCTATAGGTAAATACTTAATAGGTATTGTAATTTACTACAAAATTATTCAACTGCGTTGTTTGTCTACCCCCTGTTGTAATTTCCAATTTTAAATTTGTTTAAACTTTTCTAGATCAATAAAGAAATTATGCAAATCAAGTCAAAAGTATTTGCAATGTTTTGTACTATAAAATAAAAAGTATGAAATTATTTTCGTAAAGAAAATAATGTTGTGAAAACTTTTTTAAACAAAAGATTAAAACTTTCTTTAAACAAAAAAAGTAAAATGTGAAAACAAAAAGACTTTAAACCCCAGTCTCAATGAAAGATTGTGTGATGGATGCTGCACAGAAATAATAAACTTTATCTACATTTACTACAGTAGTGGCCTACATTTTAGCTGTAAAAACATAAATTTAATAATATGAAATTGAATTGAAAATGATTTAATGTAGAATAATATTAAATTAGATCTGCAAAAGAGTTTAAAAACTTCTTAGTTATTAATTCGTTTTTGTAGTTAAATATTATAATTGAAATTAAAATTATGGATTTTCAAATGTATATAAATGTACATAAATTACACTGCTCAACCAATCAACCAATCGAAAGCCTTTGGTTTCGGTCATTGGCGTAGATAGTTCTTTCTGGGGGGGGGGGGGGGGGGTTGCAAAGCCCCACTGAAAATGTTTTGCCCTCCACCCTAGATTTTAAGTCAATTACAAGTATTTGCACAGAGAAAAATAAATTTCCAACTGAATTTTTCAGTTGTATCAACTCAAAATTCGGTTTCTTCTACTAAATTTCGCTGTGGCAGATGAATTTTTTAGTTGTTTCAAATAAAAGAGAGTTATATCAAAAAATTTAGTTGAAACTACCGATATTTAGTTGTTACAACCTTAATACAAATGCATCAACTGAATTTTTGTTGCAACAACTGAATTTCAGTTGGAAATTAGCAAATTTGTTTTCTGTGTGTGATTAATACCTTAAAGACTTCTTTAATTTTTGCAACAATCAGATCCTTAAGATTCGTTATAATTCTCTGTCCAATCAGCAGAAAAATCTGCGGAAAATTCCCCCATTTTGCCCCATATTAAAAATTTGCTGATTTTAGTAGACGCGGTTTTCAAAATATCTGTCTGGATTATCTAGGTGAAATCAGCAAAGAAATCTGTCGAGAGAGTAGCAAAATCTGCTGATCACAAATAAATAAAACAACATTTTCTAAGAACTTTTTTTAAAGCGTAAGTTTTTAATTAAAAAAAATATAGTTACAAGAATAAAATTTCAAAAAGTTTTTTTTTAAGATCAAACGAAAAAACTTATAAATATGTTTCAAAAAGGACTAAATATTTCTGTAAAACTAACGAACAATCTGCTGTTTTTTTTTGTAATTTAATGATTTTAAATTTTACAAAAATTTAAAAAATAATACATCGTAAAAAACTTGGAACATTAAAAAAAAAATCAACAGACTTTTTAGTAAAATAACAAAATAATCTGCTGAAAAGCTGCAAAAAAATATTTTAAAAATTAGCAAACAAAATCAATAAAATTTCAGAAAGTTTTTTGTTATTTTTTAAAACTGAATGAATTTACTTAAAATATTTATTTCAGCAGAAAAATCTAATTATATATATATATATTTCCTTTAACTCCGGTTGGAGCGTAGGGCCATTACGAAAGATCGGTAATTAGATCTGTCCTGGGATAGATTTTTCAGTTCGTTCCAGGATGTATTCATCTGTCTTATTTCTTCATCAACGTTGCGTCGCCATGAAGTTTTTGGTCGTCCTTGGTCTCTGTGACCCTGAGGGTTCCACCATAAAGCCGTTCTACAAGTCTCGTTTGCATCTTTTCGGAGTGTGTGACCTATCCAACGCCATTTACGTCTTTTAATTTCAAGGTCCACTGGAATTTCATTAGTTTTAGATAAAAGTACTTGGTTAGAGATTGTACGCGGCCACCAGATTCGTAGTATTCTCCTCAGACATCCGTTCGTGAATGTTTGGAGTTTCCTCGTTAATGCTGATGTTAGTGCCCAGGATTCGCAACCATATAGCAGTACGGATTTAACATTGGAGTTATACAATCTTAGTTTTGTTTTTATTGATATAGAGTGTGATGCCCATATCTTTTGAAGTTGGGAGAAGGACCATCTAGCCTTATTTATACGAGATATAACATCTTCCGTTGAACCCCCGTGTGGTGTTATCATGGTTCCTAAATAGCAAAACTTTTGTGATTGTTTAATTGGTTCATTGTAGACGTGAAAGCTGGGTGCATTTTGGGATGTAGTTAGACATTCAGTTTTATTTACGTTTATTCGAAGGCCGCAATTTCCGGCTTGTTGGCTAAGTCTGTCCAGTTTTATTTCCATGTCAGACCTTTTTGTGGAGAGAAACACAATGTCATCTGCATATGTCAGTTCTTCAAGGTGGCCAAACATGCCCCAACAAATACCGCGGTTATCAGAAAGTGATCTGTTTAAAATATCATCCAGAACTACGAGAAACAGCAGAGGAGACATTAAGCATCCCTGTTTTACACCAGTCTTGGGTTCGATTTCTGGAGATAGTAGTTTATTATGAAGTACGCGACATTTGAAACCTTCATAGTGAGCCTTAATTATATTTATTAGTTTAGGAGGGACGTTTCTTGAACGCAGGGAATTCCAGATCGTGTCTCTGTATATACTGTCAAAGGCGGTGCTGAAATCAATGAAGCAGGCGTGAAGATTTGATTGCCATTCGTTAACTTGTTCCAGTATAATGCGTAGTGTCACAATATGGTCCGTGCATGATCTGTTCGCACGGAAGCCTGCTTGATTACGGCGTAAAGATGCTTCTATCTTGTCTTGGATTCGATTCAGCAGTATTTTAGAAAGAATTTTTGACGGTGTCGATAATAGCATTATACCTCTGTAGTTTTTGCATAAAGAAAGATCTCCTTTTTTTCGGACTTTGATAAGTATTCCCTGTAACCATTCATCAGGCAGTCTTTCATCTTGCCATATTAACTGAAAAAGTGGGTGTAGGGCACGCGCGGACGTTTCTAATTATAAATAACATTAAACATTAAAAAATTACGTTTTTTCACTCTTTTTTACCAACAAATTCGAAGAAAAAATAACCAACGAAAACATTAAAAATTAATGATAGTTCTGTTATTTTTACCAACAAATTTCAAAAAAATAACCTACGAAAACAATAAAAATTAATGATTTCGTAGGTAATTTTTTACAATTTTTTATTAAAATATTTTTTTAAAAATTTTTAATAAAATTTTTGGGGAATCGATCCCGCAATCAACTACATTCTGGCCAGACACTCTACCCATCGTGCCAAAGTCACTTGATACAAACATGTTTTTATATTTCTATAAATAATTTTTTGATTTTTTTTTTCTATAAAAAAATAACTGACTTGTGTAGGTAAAAACTAATGATATTTCATTAAAAAATACCAACAATTTAAAAAAAAATTACTTACACAAATCATTAAAAATCAAAAGAATAATCAGTAGTTTTTACTTACAGAACAAAAATAAATGACTTTAAAAATTAAATGTTAATGAAAGTCTTTATTTTTTAGTGTGTTATTTTTGAAACAAAGGACTGAAGTAGTCGTTAATAAAAACTGAACATCAAACAAATGTTTTTATACCCTCCACTCTAGTGATAGAGGGTATATATAAGTTTGTCATTCCGTTTGTAACACCTCGAAATATTGGTCTAGGACCCCATAAAGTATATATATTCATGATCCTCGATCGATTTTAAGACGATCTAGCGATGTCCGTCCGTCCGTCCGTCTGTCCGTCTGTCTCTCTGTCTGTTGAAAACACGCTAACTTTTGAGAGACTTTACGGAGGCTCCTGAAGTTTGGCATATATGTTGGGCATTTACCTGGTCAGGTTGGTATTGCAACCCAGCAAAATCGGTCCAGTGGTTCAAAAGTTATGAGAAAAAGACTGAATTTCGGCAAGGGTTTTTCGTGAATTTATGAGATAAAAAGCGCTATAAATTTCGAAAAGCAATTGTGAGGATGCTGAAGCTTGCCATATATATTTGTCGTTCTTCCAGCCTAGTTCGTATTGAATTTGAGCCCAATCAGACCGGTGGTTCAAAAGTTATTAGCAAAACCGTGAATTTCAGATTAGCTTCACCTTAAATTCACGTGTTGAAAACCTGTTAAACCTGTTTTAAAAACATTAGTAAGTCACAAAAATATTTTACAACGTATTTTTGTAACTCAAAAATATTTTGATACCAAAAAAAAAAAAATACACTCAAAACAAATTTTACACTCAAAAAAAATTTTACACTCAAAAAAAAAAAAATTTGTAAATTATTTTTTTTTTTTTCAAAAATTAATAAAAAAATTTTTGTTTACACAAAATAAAATATTTCTAATCAAAACTGTTATTTGTTTTACGTTAGAAAATTTACTAACACTTAAAATGGGCACTGTGGAGGGTATTCATAGATTCGGCCAAGTCGAATTTAACTTTTCTACTTGTTTCTTTTAAAAACGACTAAACGGAAAACTTTTTAAATAAACTACAAACAGTTAATGACATAATTTTTTGAGTGTAGGTTTTCCTGTTGAAAAATATTCTGAATCTGATTGTGAGTTTTTTATTTGAAACATTTTTCAGGTCTGATTGCTTTTTGATTGTGAAAGTTATCTAAGAGTCCCCGCACAACAATGTCGGTGACGTTTTTTTCATACAAATTTGGCAAGAAAAACTGCTCGACCGAAAACCGCTTGAATAAAATCAATTTTATTTTTGTGTCGGTTTCTCTCTCTCTTTAAATTTTGAAAATGTTGCCACATTTTTATAAATATTACGATTATTTTCGATAAAGTAAACAAAAAAATGTGATCTCTAAAAAAAAAAATATATAAAATTCTTAAAAAAACACAAAAAAAAAACGAATCAATATGAAAAAATCATATTGATATTAAAAAAAAATAATAAAATTAAATAAAAATGTGTCCAAAAAGCGAAAAAAGTATGTAAATATAAACGTTTGACTGAATTTTCCGCTGCCGTCTTTGTTTTGCGCCTATACTCTCCCATGACCGAAACCGTCAACCGCTCCGACATTGTTGTGCGGGGACTCTAAATCTGGTGTTTTTTGTAAGTAAAAAAAATGTTTTAAAATTCAAAGATATTTCTTTAATTTAAGTAAGTTTCTAAATTTCACGAGTTTTTTTATGCGTAATTTTGAAAGAAATTTCAGAAATTATGATATTTGCGTTTGGAAGTTTTCCACTCGAAAGTCTCGAACGCGAATATCTCGACAATGAAACATGCTAGAAAAATTTGGATTGCAGTTTTGGAATCAGGAGGTACTGTGTACCCTCAAAAGGGTGAAATTATAGTTTTTTAAACTTTTTAACAGCAAATATCTCAAACACGGTACATGCTACAAAAAATTGGATGGCAGATTTGGATTCAGTAGAGCAAAATCTGTAAGAATCAGTTGAGTATTTCACTCAGTGACGGTCCGTGAAGTTGTCACTGGGTGTTCTCTACTTATTTAAAATATAAAATTTATGTATATAAAATATGTTTTTCTGGACGTAACACGTTCCCGTGGTAGACAAAGCCTCAGTTTTAATTTTTTTTGTTGACATGCATCCAAAATTAATTTTTGTACTCCATTTATTTGCGAAATAATGCTTTTTGTTAATTGTCGATGTGGTGAGGCAACAAAATGACAATAAAATAGAATTTAGGCTGCATCTCATTAAAAAATGTACAAAACTAGTAACATCCCATCTTTACCTATCTCGGGAATGCGTTAGGTCCATGAAAACATGAGTTTTATACTTAAATTTTCTGTTTTTAAAAATTAGAGAACACCCAGTGACAACTTCACGGACCGTCACTGATTTCACTGTGAGGTTTTTGTTGTCGAAGTGTTATTATTTATCAATAACTCGAAAACAGGATCAGCTAACGAGTTTTAAGAGTCCAAATAAAGGGGGGGGGGGGTGAAATGACATTAGCCGATTTTGTCAACATTTTAACACAACTTAAACTTGCTTGAAGAGGGGTGTGAGCACATTTATATCATAGTTACCATTTTTTCAAATTTCGTGTACCTTTGATAACCACGAGGCTGGTAAGTAAATGTGGGCCTTATGCGAGATGCCACTCAATATGGTTTAATCTCTCAAATGAAATTTTGACAATTTTTAGTAAGTGAGTTTTCTAATTTAATCAAAAATCGGCATTTCAACAGACAAACGGACATCACTAGGTCAACTTGAAATCAAGCGAGGCTCTTATATATTTTTATTTGCCCTATAGGGTCCGAAGGCGATATTTCTAGAAATAATAAAAATAATGACAAACTAATTTATTCCTTTATCACAGAGTTTTAAGTAAACAAAAATTTGAACCCTTTACATGTTTATGATGTTGTTTGCTTACCGTAAACACAACATTTACATGTTAAGCAAATATGATTTTGTATACATTAAGGCTTATTTGATATTTATAATTTAAAGCATACTATTAGGATAATGAAAATTTCTTGTTAAATATTCTATTTATTTTTTATTTATATTAAATTAAAAGATTTTCTTTTTTTTTTCTAGGAATTGATTTAAACAAGTGTAAAAAGAAAAAAAAAAACATAAACAAATGTAACGTATAACAAAAAAAATCAACATCATCTAAAATCTAACATACAGAGAAACTCATAACAACGTGTAGCAAAAAAAATCTTTGTTGTTGCTAAAAGTCCCTTTTTAACAATTTATAACAAAAAAAATGAAAAAGAAATCCTATAGCAT
Source organism: Pegoplata infirma (assembly GCA_963921195.1). Taxonomy (NCBI): domain Eukaryota; kingdom Metazoa; phylum Arthropoda; class Insecta; order Diptera; family Anthomyiidae; genus Pegoplata; species Pegoplata infirma. The sequence goes on along the minus strand of OY992538.1, from coordinate 3,413,436 downwards.
ACTTTTAAGGTTGTAATAACAATTGCACGTTATTTTTTTTGTGCTGTTTTCTCTGATGGTTGGTTGTTGTAATATTACACCCATGAGAGTGTTTACCAACGAACTTAGCACAAAGGACGAAGAAAAAAAAATAATACAAAACAAGTCAAACAGTGTAAAAACCCCAACGAAATGGTACATTAACAACCATTGTTGTCGGCACTAATTTGACAAAAATCGTTAGTTGGCATTTTATATATTTTTTGTGCACATTGAAAAAAAAAACTCTCGAAATTTAGCTTATTAAAGAACCACCCTTAAAAGTATAAAAAAAAAAATTAAATTATAAAAAAAGTGAACTAAACAATTTAACTAAATAACCAAATAAAGAAAAATTAAAAAAGTCAAGTCATTCTAAAGGCCGGCAATATTTTGTATATAGTTCGGCTGTGTGTGTGTGTAACATTTAAATAAGCCATGTAATGTTTCGAATTTTAATTTGTTAATTCAATTTTACAAGAGTGTTTAGTGTCTTAACTTAACAAAACGATAGCAAAACAAAAGGAAAACTAAGGAACACAGAAATTATTTTCAATTAGAAAAAAAATATATACAAAACACACAAAATGTGTCAGCATCAACGGGAACAACATCAGCAAAAACCTCCACCAACGCCACTAAGACCACCAGCAACATCAACTACATCGAGCTCAAGTTATCACCACCATCATCATCATTACCATCATAAGACGAGACATTATTTTCCACGTTGTGGATTAGTTTTGTTAATTTTGTTTACCGTGATTAAAGGTGAGTAGATAAAATATTCAAATAACATACACCGGCAGGGCAGACAGACCGACAGACAGACTTAGGTACAAAATATTTTAAATTCAATTTAATTTCATTTTTTTTTCTCTGCTGTGTTTTTATAGTTGAAACAATTTACTTCTTTTTATAAAATATTTATCATTCTTTTTTTTTCTCACTAATAAAAAAAAAAAAAATAAATTGTGGTTGGTCAATTGAAAAAAAAAAATAATAAAAAAAAAACAAGTAAGAAAATAATTGCTGGTCAAGGCCGACAATAAAGTAACTCACACAATGCGTTTTTGCTATTTTACGAAACAATTTCTGGAAAATACTTAGGTTTCTGGTCTTTATGTGAATTTTATTTATTCCCAAACATTAGGGCTTCTAGATACTATTTACACTGATTTACTCTCTAATAAAAATTTGTCAAAATTTACCATAGAGTAAATAGATATTTAGATAGATAAAATCTAAAAAATAGATTTAGATATAGTAGAATCCATCTATATTTAGGTATCTAATGAATTTGGAATCAGGAGACCAAAATCTTTAAGGAATTAAAACAATTTTATTTTTTTACACTTAAAAATGTAGAAAAGATTCTACACAGACGATTTTAATATATTTATTAGTTTTTATATATCGTCGAACTATATTCAATAAATGCTAACTCTAAAAAGCTTACTTTTCAGGAGAGCTAAAAAACTAGTTATTTCGCATATTATTGTTAAAATAAACAATGATCCTTCCATAAAATGGTTAAAATATTCTAAATAATTTTTTCCTATGCCAAAAATTTCATATTTTGCACTTGTTAGCGTATTTTTCAGAGATGGCATTTATTACTATTTCAAAAAAAATATTTTTTTAGAGTTGGCATATTTCGTCGGAAAATAAAAATATATTTTTTTTTGATATATTTTTATAGCTTTTTTTTTTTTGGATTTTGTTTCCCTTAGTACGGTAATTGCAAAAACTATAAACAAATTAAAAATCTTTGCATATTTTTAAAAGTTACTAGCTCCGAAAGCCTTTTAATCTCAGGGTGGTCAACTTTAGAACTCTCTAACTCCCGCTGTATTATATTAGGGTCAATCCAAATTAGCTATTTTGAAAGCTTATATCATTGACTTTATTTGCCCCACTCATGTTTCAATCTGATAAATAGTTTAAAAGTTACATATATGTATATAAGCAATTTTTTTTTTGCAAACACTAGGTGTGTTCCAGAACTTTCCGGGTAAAGTTCGGTAAAATGGGAGAAAATCAAAAAACCTCTCACGATACCACAAAAATGCACAAAAGTACGGGAACGCTAAAAACCACATTTCAAGCCCAAAATAATAGAAAATGTAAACAAACCAATAACGCTAAAATATTTTCGTAAGAAAAATTACTTTAAACAAGAAAAAAAATTGTAAAAGTTTATTTTAATAACAAATTATCTTTTTTTGTATTGAAAAAACACATTTCCTTGGTTTAGTTCTTTATTTTATTTAAATTTCCAATTTAGCTTCACAAAAAAAAATCAGCTGTTTTTTTAACATCTGACTGTTACCAATTTACCCGAAAAAAAGTAAAATGAGAAAGTAATTTATTCTCTCAAAAACTCTCTCATTTACCCAATTTTTGCGTACGGGAACGCTTTTCGGGCTGGTTTGGGTACCCGCGGGCACCCGCGGTAACGTTCTGGAACACACTTACTATTTACCGATATTTTCAAAATGGCAATATCACGAAAACTAGCCATTAGATATCAAAATCTTTACCAGATTCGTGTTCAGCATGGCAATTGCAAAAAGATATGTGGTCTAATTTAAAAAAAAAAAAAAATAATTTTTGGAAATTTACAATGGGATTTTGAGTACAAATATGTACTTTGAGATAGCAAAATAACAAAAATGGATGTAAAACGACAACAAATTATTTTTATACCCTCCACTCTAGTGATAGAGGGTATATATAAGTTTGTCATTCCGTTTGTAACACCTCGAAATATTGGTCTAGGACCCCATAAAGTATATATATTTATGATCCTCGATCGATTTTAAGTCGATCTAGCGATGTCCGTCCGTCCGTCCGTCCGTCTGTCTGTCCGTCCGTAGAAAACACGCTAACTTTTGAAAGACTTTACAGAGGCTACTGAAGTTTGGCATATATGTTTGTCATTTACCTGGTCAGGTTGGTATTGCAATCCAGCCAAATCGGTCCATTGGTTCAAAAGTTATGAGCAAAAGAGTAAATTTCGGCAAGGGTATTTCGCGAATTTACGAAAGACAATAATGAGACTACTGAAGCTTGGCATGTATCTTTGCCGTTCCCCGGGTCTATTTGGTATTAAATTTCAGCTCAATCGGTCCAGTGCACTATAGGAAATTTTACCCATTTTTTTGGCCAAAAGTCAAAATTACAATTTTTCAAAACATTATTTTTTTTTACATTAATATAAAAAAACTTAACAAAGTAAACAATTCTTTCTCAATTTTTCGACAGAATTGATGTACTGTCACTTTATCAATAGTTTTTCTTGCAATTTCTTACTTAGTTATAAAATAACGATTGGTGCAGCGAATTTAGTGATAGCTTCTAACAAAAGTTTTTATATTAAGAATTTATAGTTTTTAAAAACTAAAAAATGGAAAATAATGTCGAAGGTGAGTATTTTAATGATAAATAGTGAAATGTTGGTGAACTCATCTATTAGATCGGTTTAATTGGAAAAATTGAAGTGACCTTAAGATTAACTTATTGAAGTTTAAATTGGAATTTTATTTTGACTTTAAAAAAAATGATAGCATATGTTAGCTATGTATAAAACCATAAAAGTTCTCTAGGACAATCAATTACCTTCCGAATTTACCAAATTTCAAGGTCGGATATGTGCAACTTTTTTTTTAAAAACGCATTTTTCCAGGTGACTACTGAGTGCCAAATTCAGAGTTATTTAATACATGGCGAGAGAAATAAATCAGAGGTGGATAAGGAGCCGCTATTTCTGGCCATTTCTTTTCATACATTGCTCAGAGTGAATGTTTCGAAAACTTTAAACAATATATAAAGGAGGAATTAAGAATATTTTGTTCAAATATAAATATGAAAAGGATTAAAAGTTGAAGGAGTTTGAAAGTTTTTGAAAGACAGCATGCTGTTTGGCTTAAAGGCAATACTTGGCTAAGAAAACTTGAAACGCAGCCTGCCTCCACTAAATCGAAACCTGGGCGGCCGCAATTAACTTTTTTGTCAAAATCTACGAGAACAAAAATACGAGTTACAGCAGAAATCTCTAAAGATCTAATTAGGGAAGTTTAGCCCCTAGCTCTTGCTTCATCTACGGCTGCCCGTAGTGGCATTTTGAAATGTAGTTGACGACTTGGAACTCAAAAATAAAATTTTTGAATAAAATCCTTATTAAAAAGTAGATTTGTTTGACACTTCTTAAAATTGTTAAAATAAATTTCTACTGTTATCTTCGAAAGTTAGTATACACTCAAAAAAAAAAAGAAATAGTAAAAACAGTTTAGAAAACCATATAATCTATCAAGGATCTAAAAAATCTTAGATGCGGAAACTTATAACCCGGGAACCCTGTTTGGAACTAATTATTAGTTAATTTTTTAGGCAACTTTACTAAATTTTTTTTTGAGTGTATGAAAAACTTTAAGAGTCACTCCCTCCCTCTAAGGAGTCTTCCAAAAGTCAAATCAAAAAAAATCATTGAAATCGGTCCAGCCGTTTGGGTGTAAATAATTTTGGCCAAAAAAAAGGTAAAATTTCCTATAGTGCAGTGGTTCAAAAGTTATAAGCAAAACCCTGAATTTCAGATTAGTTTCATCTAAAATGCCACGTGTTTTAACAAGTTTTAAAAGCATTGGTGGTAACTAAACAATGCTTTTCAAAGTTGTTTAATTTTAAAGCTGCTTTTAAACTTATTTAGTTTGAAAAGCATTGGTAACTTAAAAATTACACTCGAAAAATTTACACTCAAAAAAAAATTTACACTCAAAAAAAATTTTACACTCAAAAAAAAATTTACACAAAAAATTTTTTTTTTTTTACAAAAATGACAATATTTTGTGTACATACGTACGTGCATTCACTCAGAAATATTTTTACAGTAAAAAAAAACCTTACACTCGAAAAAAATTTTACACTAAAAAAAAAAATTAGTCTTTTTAAAAAAAAAAAAATGACAAAAAAGAGTTCTTTACTCAAAATAAAATATTTCTAATCAAAATTGTTAATTTTTTCCCAGTAAAAAATGTACTACCCTTTAAAAAATGCATTGTGGAGGGTATTCATAGATTCGGCAAAGTCGAATTTAACTTTTCTACTTGTTTTCTCTGAAATTTTTATTACATATGGGTATTGCATAGGGGAGCTATTTGCCATCGGAAACTCATTTCGGTCAAATTTGAGTTGGCATATTTTATATATAGGTTCACGATATGTTTAATGATATTCGCCCTCTTCGGCACATAAAAGTACTAAAACTTCTTCATTGCAAACTCATTTACTTTTTGGTAGTTACAAACATTAGCTAAAGATCCTTCTACCCTGTACCAAAGACAAGTTAGTGTAGGGTATTAAAAGCATAATTTTGTACTGCGGTATTTGTGTTTTTATTTATTTTTTTCATGTCGGCTTCCTTTAAATTGAGGTCTCTGGGGTATTTTTTATGCATAAATATTGAGGGTCACAGAGTAATCACTTGTTATTATAGGTTTTAACAATTTGTTTGCACAATTTTTATTTAATTCAATTTGAAGGCACAAGGTTTACTTATAATTAAATTCTGAATTTATTTCATAAATTCATGAAAATATTATTAAATATTGTAATAAACTTATATTTATTATATAAGAGCACAAAAAAAAAAATAATAAAACTTTAAAGGTACTGCAAGTTATACGAAAAGTCTTTCTGGCGTCTCATTTGAATCATTATGAATTTTTTTTACACTATTTACTCCATTAATAAAAATTAAGAAAAATTGTATTTCAGTTATAAAGTTATAAACAAACTTTCGAGTACACGCTAACTATTTATTACATTTCAGAAAAATCGGTTAAGTAGTTCAAAAGTTATGGAAAAAACACTGAATTTTAGATTGGTTTCAACTTAAATTCACGTGTTAAAAAAAGCCACAAAAATATTTAACAAAGTATTTTTTTTACCCAAAAATATTATAACATTAAAAAAAATTACATTCGAAAACAATTTAAACTAAAAAAAAAATTTCACTAAAAAAAAAAAATATTAATTATTTTCTTTCAGACAGGACTAAAAAAAGTTGTCAAAATAAAATATTTCTAATTCAAAATTGTTAGTTTTTTATGGCAGAAAACTTACTATCTCGTAAAAGAGCACTGTGGAGGTTATTCATGAATTCTGCCAAGTCGAATTTATATTTTCTACTTGTTTTAATTGTTAGTATTTTCCCAATATTTTTTTCTTTAAAAACGGGTTTTAGTTTTCTTTAATACCTATAAAAATGTCGGGCACTCATTGTGTGGAAAGATTTTTACTTTTTCGCTATAGTTGGGGTCGGAATAATTGCCTTTTTAGAATTCTCGATATAAATCAGTACCGACACCAAAAGCAATAAGTTTGGGTTTTGGGTACAATTTTTCTTTTGCTCAAATTTTTTTTTTTTGCAGGGAATTTCAGGTCGAATTTGAATTATTGGTTAAGGTTTTTAGTGTTCAACTCTTGTTAATTATGATTTTTTCTACAGAAACATTTTCAAATTTTAAAAACTTATTCCTATAATAAAAAACTTAAATGTTTGGTATTTTTAAAAATGTCTCTTCAAGAAATTTTCAGGTTCTACACTCAAAAAAAAATATTGTAAAACTAGCAAAAACAAGTAGAAAAATTAAATTCGACTTGGTCGAATCTATGAATACCCTCCACAATGTTATCTAATAGTAATTTTCTAAAAAAAAATTCAAAAAATTGAATTACAAATTTTTTATTAGAAATATATCGTCCATTCCACCAGACATTTGGTAATTTTAGACATTTTTTCACCGAGGGTCTTCCGATTTTTGTTATTTTTTTCATACAGATACTCTATGGAGCCAATTTCAAATTTCATCCATCAGATCGAAAATATTCGAAAAACTCGCGATTTTATTCACGATTTTCGTTTTTAAAAAAGTAAAAAAAATGCAAAATCTGTGTAACTTTGAGCAGCTGTATTTTCTAAACTACTTATCGAATTTTAACAATCCACAGCGCATACGAATGGTTTGTAAGTCTATTTTGATATCTTATAAACAGAAAAAATGTCGGTGGTTTAAAAGTGCATTTTATATGCAAATGCAGTTTTGAAGTGCATTTTGCGAAACTTTTACCCCATTTAATTTTTTTTTAATTAGCATATTTGGAAAATTTAGAATTTTTGCTACAGAAAAATGTTTTCAGTACAATGGACAGAGCATGTGCGATATTTGTAATATTTTTTTTAAAAAAATACTTCCTTAAGTTTCCCTTATAAAAATTTTTATTTTTTAAATTATACCAAAATCATGTAAAAAGACATGTTTTTAAACCGTTATATTTTCAAAAGTACTAATCGCATCTCATTGTTTTTATGCACATTAGAAATGTATTTTTGTCTATTTTTTCCATTTAATGACCGCAAATATGTTGGTGTTTCAGAATTGCATATTAAATGCAAATGCAGTTTTGAAGTGCATTTTTCAAAACTTTCACCCCTTTGAATTTTTTTTTTTAGTTATCATATTCGAAAAGTTTACAATTTTTACTACAAAATAATGTCCTGCTAATAATGGACCCACCGTGTGTGCTATTTTAATTTTAATTTTTTTATTTTAAATTTCCTTAAAACAATTTCAATATTTTAAATAAAACCAAAAAATCTGAAATAACATGATTTTTTAAACAATTCTAAAAAAATATCACACACAGTGGGTCCATTATTAGGAGAACATTATTTTGTAGTAAAAATTGTAAACTTTTCGAATATGATAACTAAAAAAAAATTCAAAGGGGTAAAAGTTTTGAAAAATGCACTTCAAAACTGCATTTGCATTTAAAATGCATTTCTGAAACGCCAACATATTTGCGGTCATTAAATGCAAAAAATATACAAAAATACCTTTCTAATGTGCATAAAAACAATAAGATGCGATTAGTACTTTTGAAAATATAACGGTTTAAAAACATGTCTTTTTACATGATTTTGGTATAATTTAAAAAATAAAAATTTTTATAAGGGAAACTTAAGGAAGTATTTTTTAAAGAAAATATTAAAAATATCACACATGCTCGGTCCATTGTAATGAAAACATTTTTCTGTAGCAAAAATTCTAAATCTTCCAAATATGCTAATTAAAAAAAAATTAAATGGGGTAAAAGTTTCGCAAAATGCACTTCAAAACTGCATTTGCATATAAAATGCACTTTTAAACCACCGACATTTTTTCTGTTTATAAGATATCAAAATAGACTTACAAACCATTCGTATGCGCTATGGATTGTTAAAATGCGATAAGTAGTTTAAAAATACAGCTGCTCAAAGTTACACAGATTTTGCATTTTTTTGACTTTTTTAAAAACGAAAATCGTGAATAAAATCGCGAGTTTTTCGAATATTTTCGATCTGATGGATGAAATTTGAAATTGGCTCCATAGAGTATCTGTATGAAAAATATAACAAAAATCGGAAGACCCTCGGTCAGATTTTTTAAAATGACTCATGGAATGGACGATATATATTATTTTGAGTCAAACTTTCTTTTAATCAATCAAATTTTTTTGAGTGTAAAATTTTTTTGACTGTCAACATTTTTTTGAGTCTGCCATTTCATTCAAAAAAAAAAATAAAATAATAATGTGTACATTTTTTTTTTTGAGTGTAAATATTTTTTTAGTGTACAATTTCTTTGAGTAACAAATTACTTTCTAAAATATTTTTGTTGTTTTATACCTATATGTAATACAAAAAAAAACTATTTCACATATTTTCGTCTTTTTATATTACCATCCTCTTCTTTAAAAACCAAAAACAAATTAACATTCAATCATTCACATACTTTATTTGATTTTTTCCCGTTACATACAGTTACACTAACAATAACAAAACAATAACAAATATTTACTTGTCTAACAACTAAACTGCACCCCACGACAAGAAAACAAACAACAACAAGTTTTACATAACTGGTATTTCACCATGCTTTTAAAACTTGTTTAACGAGTTTTAAACAGTTTAAGGTGAAACAAATCTGAAATTCACTGCTTTGCTTATAACTTTTGAACCACTGAACCGATTTTGCTGAAATTCAAAACCAAACAGCCTTGAGGAACGACAAATATGTATGCTAAGCTTCAGCCCCCTCAGAATTGTCTTTCGAAAGTTATAGTGGTTTTAATCTTGTAAATTCGAAAAATACCCTTGCCGAAATTTACTATTTTGCTCATAACTTTTGAACCACTGGACCGATTTTGCTGGATTGCAATACCAACCTGACCCGGTAAATGGAGAACATATATGTCAAACTTCAGGAGCCTCTGTAAAGTCTTTCAAAAGTTAGCGTGTTTTCAACGGACAGACAGACGGACGGACGGACGGACGGACGGACGGACGGACGGACGGACGGACGGACGGACGGACGGACATCGCTAGATCGTCTTAAAATCGATCAAGGATCATGAATATATATACTTTATGGGGTCCTAGACCAATATTTCGATGTGTTACAAACGGAATGACAAACTTATATATACCCTCTATCACTAGAGTGGAGGGTATAAAAAATGGTTAAAATTAGCAAAAAAAAATGTAATTTTGCTTATCAAAAAATTAGGAAAAAATGGTAAAATTACAAGAATACCATTTTATTTTTGTAAAAAATCAACCTTGTAAAATTATCAAAAAATATGGTAAAATTACCAAAAAAAAAAAATGGTAAAATTGAAATAGAAAAAAAAATTGTAATTTGGTAAAAAAAACTGTTTTATTTAGTATTTTTTTTTTTTCTCTGATTAGTAGTTGATTTAAAATTTGGTGAATATACTAAAAAATTTTTTGCCTGTTTTTGAGCACCACGTTCTTTAAATGTAGTAATAGCAGCATCAACTATTACTTCAGTTGTTGGATGGTTTCTTCGGCTTGATGCCATATCTTCTTTTGCCTTCTTCTCAGCAGCTGTAGTTGCAGTAACTAGAGTTCCAACAACATCAAAATCCAAAATGATTTTTTTTTCACTTAAACACTTTAAACAAAAAATTTATAGAACAACACTTCACTTTCACAAAATAAAAAAAAAACTTTTGGATATTGAAGATTAGATATCTAAGTATGTGTTAAAATTTTAAAAAAATAATTTTTCAAAATTATCAACTTTTTATTAACAATTTAGGTAGCAAATTTTAAAAAATTTTCATATAAAATTAGTAAAAAATATGGTAAAATTAGCAAAAAATATGGTAAAAAATTCTAAAAATTGTGTAGCCTATTTTTGAGCGCCCATTCAGTTGATGGATGGCTACTTTGCTGGTGTTGGCAGCATCATCTTTTGCCTTCTTCTTGGCAGCTGGACTTTTAAGAGCAGCAGCAGAATCTGCAATGATTTTTTTTCACACTAGAACACTTTAAACAATTTTTTTTTCTTAAAACAAAGAAAAAAATAAAAAGTATTACCATTTCTTTAAGGAAAATACTAATATTTTTGAATGTTACAGAAAATTCGTTTTTTGCACAGTAAATTATTTTTTTTAAACTACAGACACAGTAAAAAATAAGAAGTCCTTATTAAAATTAACGATTTTTCTTTTAAAATAACTTTACTGATTACTTTTTAAAATAACCTACAAACAGTTAATGACAAAATTTTCTTAGTGTAGAAAATTCTCAGATACTTATGTAATTCTCACACCAAAAATTTGTATATTTTCAAAAAATGTTCGTAAAGAAAAATTCTCAGACTTAGTAAGTTTTTCCCCATTAAAAACTTCTTAGTTCCAGAAATATTAAATATTTTTTCTATCCTATTTTTTACAGAAAACGTTTAAGATACCAAAACGATCTTTCTACACCAACGTTTTAAGAATTTGAAAAAATATTCCGTCGAAAGTTCCTGAGATTAGAAAAATTGAAGACTTTAATGCTTTTTAAAATTTTTCTATATTCTGAGAATTTTTCCTATTTTTGTTTTCTGAGAAATTTTCCCTTAGAAAAAGTCTAAGATAGTCAAGCATTTTCTGAGAAATTTCTGAGTCATTTTTCCCATAGAAAAAGTCTCAGAGTCTGAGTCTCCGAAATTTTTCCTACAAAAATGTCTTAGATTCTAAAAAATTTTTAAATTAAAAAACAAAAAAAAAAAAAAATGGGAATCTAAGAACGTTTTTTAGGTTCTGTGATATTTTTTCTCAAATTCTTAGATTATTTTTTCTAAAATTCTCAGAGTCTAAGGCATTTTGTTATAGAAAAAGATTTGGATTCTGATTTGTTTTTCCTATCGAAAGAGTCATAGATTTTAGAATATTTTTTTTAATATTAAAACCCAAAAATTCGGAGTTATTTTTCCTATTAAAAAAATCGGAAATTTTTTTCTAGGATTCTATGTCTATTTTACTATAGAAACGGTCTCAGCTTTTCCTATTAAAAAGTATTAGATTCTGAGACATCTTTCTAATAAAAATAATCTCAGATTCTGAGACATTTTTCCTAAAAAAAAAAAATCTCCGATTCTGAGACATTTTTCTTAAGGAAAAATACTTAAATCCTCCTTTAAAAGTCCCAGATTCTCTTTAATTTTTCCTATAGAAAAATTTTTTTGTATAAAAAATTCTCAAATTTTCCCTATAGAAAAATTTTAATTTTACTTTTTTTTTATAAAAAAAAATTAAGATTTAAAAACCATTTTACTAAAGAAAACTTTTGAGATTCTTGAAAATTCTAGAAAAAATTCTCACTCATGATTTCATTTCCTCTTTTCTTTCTACCCTGAAGAATTGTCAAATTTTCATTATTTAAAATTCTCAGACTTTTCCTATAAAAAAACTCTCAGATTTGTCCTATAGAAAAACTGTTAGATTTTTCATATAAAAATGGTCAAAATTATAATATTTTTTCTAAGAAAAATTCTAAACTTTTTTCTATAGAAAAATTCCCAAATATTTTATTTAGAAAAATTAAAAAAAAATTTTGTCTAGAAAAATTCCCAAATATTTCGTCTAGAAAAACTCTTGTATTTTTTATAAAGAACAGTTTTATTTTTTTCAGACTTTTTTCACATAGAAAAATTCTAACATTCACAGACATTTTTCATAGAAGAATTTCTTTAAATAAAATCTCTCCTATAGAAAAATTCCCAGATTTTTACTACAAACTTCTAAGGATTTTCCTATAAAAAAATTCTAAACTTTTTCTCTAATTTTTTCATATAGAAAAATTTTAACATTCCGAGACATTTGTCTTCTAGAAAAATTTTAAGATTCTTTAACATTTTTCATAGAAAATTTTTTTAGATCCTTGTACATTTTTCAAAGAATTTCTTTTTCAGAGTATTTTCTTTTCAGTTTTCACTTTCCTTTTTTCCTCTTCTATTCTTTTCTTTCTTTTTCCTTTTTTTCCTTTTTCCTTTTTTTCTTTCGAATTCGTTTTGGGGGGGGGGGGGGGGGGGGTAAATTTCCTTTTTTCCCCCGTGGATCTGCGCCTGTACAAGTGCGTAGTGCCACACACGATCGATTAAAATCGTCAAATTTAAATCAACACACATCAATTGTAAATTAACCAAACATGATATCAACTAAACATTTATTAAAAATAGACGCCTGTTAGTCCATAATACAAAACTTCGATTTAGTTTTCAACGAACTCAGTCAAATAATTTAATTTTAAAATTCCTTTATCATGTCAATTAATAGTGTTTGTGTTTGTTAAATTTCTTTGATGAAAAAAAAATCATTTGTCAGATCAACAAATTGTGTTTGTTTTTGATGAATTTCTTTGTTGAAAAAAAGATAAGATTTTCCACTTTTGTCACATCAACAAATTGTGTTTTTGTTTGTTGAATTTCTTTGTTGAAAAAAAAAAACAAAATTCTTTTTTTAATAATCAAAATTTGCAAACTTTTGTTGATATTACAAATTTCCGTATAGGAGCACTTTCAGTGAAAAAATTAATTGTATTCACAAATATGAGGGTCCATATTACAATTCTTTTTTTTATGTGAAATATCCAGGGCATCATCCTTACATTCACTAAATTGGTTAATTGAACGACTTCAACATTCGGAAAGGAGCTCCAAAAAATGGTGATTTACCATGCTCTCCATCACCTTCGTGAGCGTAAAACATTTTTAATATACGGCGATAGTTTTCAGGGTTAAAAGATGCACACTTTTTTGGGATTGTTGAACATTAGGCACCATCCAGCAAAAAAAAGATATGCCTTAGTACCAGTGCTTGCTTATACGCCTCAAGTGGCTTATTTTAACTGCACAAGCTCGGAAACATGTCTTGGGCATATTACTAAATACTCTTTCAAGTTCTGGCAGTTATTGATCACGTTTTTTCGGGTTTTTATGCATTTTGCAGTAAAGAAATACAGTTTCATCTTTAGTTTAGATATTTTTTTTTATATACACGCATACAAAAGGGGGCGGGCAAAAAAAGAAAGTCATGTTCTAACTCCTGGGTCCAAGTACAAGACTTAAAACTTCTTCCGGCATAAAATTGTTTCATTTACTTAAAAAAAAAAACTTTTAAAAATGCCGTTTTTTAGAGGTTGTTTAAGATCTTTAAGGGAAAACTTTTGTACCTTGTGCCGATTTTGCCCATGCATCGTGTACACGGACAGACGGACGGACATTCACAGTACGTCGTAGAATCGATTATGAATCTACATACTTTATGGGGTCCCGACCGATATTTTGATGCGTTACATACTGAATCACAAAATGAATGTACCCCATTACTGTGGTTGGAAAGTATAAAAATCAGAAAATTTCCATTAAAAATATTTTTTAAAATGCTTTCCTGGAAATTAAAAAAGTTTAACAAATTAGGCACACTACTGTTACCACTAAATCCAACTTATTTCTGTTATTCTCCCTTAGACATATAAAATTAAAGCAACTTATAATTATTTAAAATCTAAAAAATTATCCCAAGTTCAAGCTACGACAACCATCATGGTTCAAAACTTCTTTTTTTTTTTAACAACTTAACCTTATACAAGTATTTTAATAAAATTTCCCTCAAGCGTTGGTGACTGTTTTCGTTAGGTACACAATGTCCAATGTCTTCTGATGTCAGAATGAAAAGTAATCTACAAAACAATTTTCTTATTACATATTTGTTTTCATAAATTAAAAAAATAAACCATTGAAAAAATTTTCTACAAGTTAATATTTCTTGAGGAAAAATAAACAAAATATCAACAACAGTAATAAATACTACTATTTATATAGATAAGTCTGCATTCGGAATACATTTACAAGTACTATACATAGATAAATATGTATAAAATCTTCTAGTAAATAAAGAAAGCTAAAATAAAAACATTTTATTAATAGAGGTATTCAGAGTGCTAATTGTTAGCTCTAACAAATTGGCAAAACAGTACTACTTTTATGAACTCAAAAAGAAATGGCTAACTAAATTTGGAGATACAATTTCCTTCAAAATTGTTCATAAATTTCGCCACAATTTAGAAAAATTAAACTAAAAGTTTGAAAATTTTCTAAAATGTAAGAAAAAAAACTTTTCCTAAAATGAAATTTTCCAATACACGAAAGAAAAAAAATCTTTATTTTTAAATATTTCTTAAAACAAAATTAAGTTAAAATAAATTGAATCTGAGGATTTATTACCAATTAGTTTATTATTTATATCTTCTTAGATTTGATTAATTTTTTTTTTCACTTTTTTTAGTAAATTTCATAACTTGACAACAAATATGTTTTCAAAAAATTTAAAATGGTGATAACTTGAAAACTAAACCAGATTGAGCAAACTGTAGTCTTTGTAACGTCTGTTAGTCCTAATTTTGAATCTAAAAATTGGCATAGCCGAAAATTTAAAAATGTTTATATTTCAGTAAATATTTTCAACACAACGTCCTCTCCGAGTAATTTTTTTGACACATAATTTTATTTAAATTCTTGAGAACCCAAATGATATGAAACAAATATTGCAGAGAAATGCTTTGCAGTCAGTTTCGCTTAACATGCTCTAAATAATTAAAGTGTAATAGAGTATGAATACCAACGAACTTGTTCTTAAACAAGTGTTGTGAGAATCGGTTCTAAAAATTTTTCCTGAGCAAATGCGTGTAAAAAAAAATCTAGCACCGAACTAAAAAAAAAATGCCTGCGAATTTTGTACTCTTGCCCAAAACATTAAATCATGATAACGTTTTGAGGAAGATTTGGGTGTACTTGCCAAAGCAAAATTTTTTTTAGAAAAAATAATGTTATATTACTTTGCTATTCCATGCAAAACGAATTGAAATATTAGTCGAGGACCCCATTAAAAAATCAAAAGAACTGTACATTTCGTAAGTGAGTGTAAAAATAAGTACAAAAAAGTGTTTTTACATTTTGGAGAGTATAAAAGAATATAACACTCTCACTTGTTTTATGTACATTTGATAAACAAATGAAAAATTTTTATGCTAATAGCTTAGACTTGGTGAAAAAGTAGTTTTTTTTTATGTAAAAAAATTTATGAAAAAAAAATTTTTTTGGTGAGAAAAAAATTGATATTAAAAAATTTGATAAAAAAAATTTTATGAACAAAATTTATGTGAAAAAATATGATAAAAAAAAAATTATGAAAAAAATTTGAAGGAAAAAACAATTGATGAAAAAAAATTTGATGTAAAAACAAGTAGAAAAGTTAAATTCGACTTGGCCGAATCTATGAATACCCTCCACAATGCCCTTTTTAAGTGATAGAAAATTTTCTTACGTGAAAAAAATAACATTTTTGGTTAGAAATATTTTATTTTGTGTAAAAAAAAACTATTTTTAGTAATTTTTGAAAAAAAAAAATATAATTTACTAATTTTTTTTTTGAGTGTAAATTTTTTTTTTCAGTGTAAAATTTTTTTTGAGTGTATTTTTTTTGTTTTAGTGTAAAAATATTTTTGAGTAACAAAAATACCTTGTAAAATATTTTTGTGACTTACTAATGTTTTGTAAACATGTTTAACGGGTTTTCAACACGTGAATTTAAGGTGAAACTAATCTGAAATTCACGGTTTTGCTAATAACTTTTGAACGACTAGACCGATTTGGCTGAAATTTTAAACAAATCGGACCAGAGAAACGGCAAATATATATGCCACATTTCAGCATCCTCAGAATTGTCGTTCGAAAGTTACCGTGTGTTTTAACTCGTAAATTCCAAACCCTTGCCGAAATTCACTCATTTGCTTATAACTTTTGAGCCACTGGACCGATTTTGCTGGATTGCAATACCAACCTGACCAGGTAAATATGTGCCAAACTTCAGGAGCCTCCGTGAAGTCTTTCAAAAGTTAGCGTGTTTTTAACAGACAGACGGACAAACGGACGGACGGACGGACGGACACCGCTAGATCGTCTTAAAATCGATCGAGGATCATGACCAATATTTCGAGGTGTTACAAACGGAATGACAAACTTATATATACCCTCTATCACTAGAGTGGAGGGTATAAAAAAATTTGATGAAAAAAAAAAAATTTTTGATGAAAAAAATTAATGAAAAAAAAAAAAAAATTGATGAAAAAAAAAAAATTTGATAAAAAAAAATTATGAAAAAAAAGTATAAATAAAAAAAAAAAAAATTATTAAAAACAAAAATTTGATGAAAAAAAAAATTTTTATGGAAAACAAGAAATATGATAGAAAAAAAAAATTGGTAAAAAAAATTGATGAAAAAAAAAAAAAATTATGAAAAACAATTTTTTTTTTTTGTTGAAAAATAATTATTTTACTTTTTATTCACCAGCTGGTAAAAACGGTTTTATTCACCACGAGGTGAATTATTATCCAAGTTACAAACCCAACTTATTAAAATTTTTGGTTTTTAGAAAATGAAAATAGTAATTCTTGTTTTCTTTTTCGTTAATTGTTAGCTTATATAGTCAAACTGAGGTGGCATCCTGCAACTTTTTTTTAAATTAGACACCAGCCTTAAAACATTATCATGTTAAAAAATTAAAGGGTTTGTTATGAAAAATGTCAACTTTTATTTGCTTTTGGTTTCATCCCATTCCGATTTTGGTTGTTGTAATTATCAATTTTCCTTTAACTAACAATAAGTAAGTTTTCCCATTTTTGGGTTAATTTTTTTTAGTGTGAAAGTATTTTAAAGGAATTGTTAAAAAATGAGGACTCTGAATACCACTATTGTGTAAAATATATTTTTTTTATGTATGTATGTATAGTAAATTTCTATTTCTGTTTATATTTACTTATTATTCGCAATTCCAATAGCTGCTTTTTAAAATGCTTTTTTTTTGTTTTTACTGGACAAAAGAGAATGACCCCCCTCAGTTAAATTTATGAAATGATTTTTTGAATGCAATGCTAAAAGAAAAGTAGACTTCTCTAGTTTAAAGCAGTATTATTCATTCATTCTTTCATTTATTCTTGTTTTTGTTTGCATTAAATATCCTGCGGACAAGTTTTGTACAAATTGTAAACAGTACAACAATAACAACAACAAAAACAACTAGCTGGTTAGTATTGTTCGGTTCGGTTTGCATTGTATGCTTAAATTTTCGCTAAAGCAAACCACTCAACCATATATTGAGTCATCGTCCTTGATCAAACAACAAAAATAGAATACATTCATATAAATAGTCAATACCCAATTCGTAGAATCACATGGTAAAACGATGAAAATGAAAATTATCGCTAAAAATGATTTTGTTCGAATTGTTAAAAAATGTAATTTTAAGAAATGTCACTCTTCAAAGGGGCTGTTGTAGATCAAAACTTAAAATGCATTTTTTTGGTCTTTATTTTTTTGAAACTTTAAGAAGAATAACAGGAATCGTTTTTACAAAATTTTTATTTTTGTTGGCATTGCTTTTCTATTTAAAATAAATTAGTTTAAAAAAATTTTAAAAATTTAAAAATCGGCCTTATTCAAAAATAAATTTACTCTGGAATTTTTTTTTTTCTGTTTTGGAGAAAAATTGAATTTAGAAAATCCCACTGGAAATTCAATTGAAATTTCCTTATTTTAATTAAAATTAAGAAATGTCCAATTAAAATTCATAAAAGTCCAAATAAAATTCAGAAAAATCAATTAGGCTTTTATAAATTTTAATCAGACAATGGGAACATTAAAATTAAAAATAATTTATTTATACAAATACATATTTTTTTATTTATATAAAAATATTAAACCATCCAATAACTTAACAATTTTCGTAAATTTAGAGCATACTCCCGCTTTAATAATTGTGTATTGGGTTGAGTTAGTGTTATAAAGTAATATAGTTATGGAGTAAGTGAATGTCAGCGTGTCCATTTTTATGCTGTTATATTTTTTTATATAACTCAAATATTTTAAAATACAATTAAATGAGGTTTTACTGTAAGTAAAATATAAAATTGCATACATGCGCTTAGGATGTGGAAATTGGAGTTATGAAAATCTGTTAGAAGTTGCAAGTTAACAAATATAAAAGATCTGTTAAGCGTGTTTGCATAAATAAATGCAAAAAATACATAAAAAAATCATAAATTTTTATATAAATGGTTACAAAAAGAATATATATTTCTTTTTATCATATAATCAAGACTTACTTGGTTTTTATTTGAACAGTTGAAAGCATTTCAAATATAAATAAACATAGAAAAAATATGCACTGCATATTAATTGCATGATTTAACATTGAATAAATTAAAAAAAAAAAAAAAAACAATATCATAAAAGACAGTAAGTCGTTGAAATATTTTTATGAATTTGACTTTATAATATTCTTAGCCAAATAACAATTTATCATTTATTACAGAAATATAAGCTTGAAGATATAATTTAAAAATTAATTACATTTCTCTTCAATCTTATTGCTATCAAAAGCAATTCATTTCATACCAAATGATTCTTATATTTATTTAAACAAAAAAGAAAAAAAAAACGAATTTTGAAAAATTTGATGATTATTACAGACGTTTTTAAGTCGTTGTAACAGTGAAAATATATAAATGCTGGAAAACAAAGAATAGAACAACGAACAAATGAATTATTACATGTTTTTGGCTTTCACAGTTAACAGCAATCCATAGAATATAGCATATTAGAAATTTTCTTTGTAGTACATGTACATTAGAGTGGCATTTTTTCTACAATTTTTGATTTTTCCATGTGTCTGGTCAAGTTTTTATTTTACTAGGTCTACTAGAATAAAAAAGTATGTGGTACAAATTTGAGGCGAATCGGATTAAATTAAGCCCTGGCGATCAAAGTTTTCAAACTCAATCGAATGGGATACACCCAAACCAAACAAAACTGTCAAGTTTATTTAGTTTAGTGCGAGATTGTTTTTAAACGCCTTTTAAGTTTGTAAACAATAATTACAATTACTTGAAAGCAGTTTAAGAGGCGTTTACTTAATTTTGTAATTTCCTTTGAATAACAATCATACGCAACGGTGCACAGTGTAAAATTTCACGGAATATGACGCATCCAAAAGCAAATGAAAGTTGAAATTTTACATCACAAAACCAGCAAGGCTTTTTTTAGATCAGCGCTAGATTTTTTTACACGCATTTAAAGTTGGTGATTTTTAAGTTTTTTGCGTACTAAACATATCCTAGTTTAGGGGCCCCTGGTGGTGCCCTTATTGGACATGTGGGGTCTAGCGTCTAAACTTAAGCTCGGAATTTGGTTATTTATAACCGGTATGAATTTCGCTGCAATCATTCCCGTACCGACTTACTAATAGCCAAATTTTTAAAAGTGATCCACCGTGCACCGTTGCGTATGATTGTTATTTAAAGGCAATTAAAAAATTAATCATACGCCTTATACAGTTTTCAAGCATTATTATTATTGTGCTAGTCGCAAAAATTAACAAGCTGGGCACTAGACTGGGTCGAAATCCTACAAAGTGTAAGGATCGATTATCCTTAGTGCGGGAAAGTGGTAATGGGGTAATATAAGCATTTTATGGAAGACAACTTTTTAATCGATCAAAAACTCTATTAGCGCATCGGTGGTCAAAATTGAGAATCTGGTCAAAATGCCAATTTTCCAAAGAAAAAAATTAAAAATAAAAATTTAATTTTATTGTTTAACAAAAAAAAATGTTTATTACATTTGATATGGAATACAACTCCCATATCTGGGCAGGTGCTTCAAGGTCTATCTTGAAGCTTCTGGACCGGGTGCAAAGGAGTGCGTTGAAGCTCATCAATGACAGTAGGGTATCCAGCTCTATTGATTCATTGGAGCATCGTCGGAATGTGGGTTGTGCGTCATTGTTCTATCGATATTACCACGGTAAGTGCTCAGCTGAGATGGGTGAACTCATCCCTGAGACGCGGGTGCATACCCGTAGTACTCGCCTTTCCAGCAACTCACATCCGTTACAGAGAAAATTCGTTTCTCGGTCGAACTAGTCGTATGTGGAATAAACTCCCCGCAGAAATCTTTCCAGTAGGCTATAATTTAGAAAAGTTCAAATTAAATGTCCACAAACACTACTCCCTCTTTCCTTCTCCTCATAACCTTTTTTCCTAATACCAACACAATACATTGCATTAGTAGGGGGCATCCCCTGAGTGTTGGCTCAAAGTAAAAAAAAAAAAAAAAAAAAAAGATACAAAAAAAATCATATTTTTGGCGCGGTTCTTAAATCCACTTTTTTCTTATTTAATTTTTTTCTTTATTAGAATTGCAAAATGTATCGATTTTATTACTCAATGTTATTAAAAACATCATAAACACTAAAGATTTAAATTTTTGCGAAAATCCGTTTAGTAGTTTTTTGTGTGGAACGATTTAAATTGAACGGATTTCAAGGAAATCGTATTTTTTTGTCATTTTTTGAGTTTTTATTTTTTGTAATCTACATTATTGTACAAATTGACCAATATTGTGCTCTATCTTGTTCCATTTGATCATGGTAACTTAGTTTTGAAACGATAGATTTATAGGACATCTTTAACCCTAATCGGACAGCGGCCAAAGTGTCCCGTACTGAGTTTTTTTTTGGTTTTAACTACTGTTCTATGAAATTAATGGTTGCAAAATCATGGTTGTGTTGAATATTGTGTTGTATGTTCTTATTTAATTTTTAATCATATTGACTTAATTCTGAAACATAAATTTTTTTGGACATCTTTAACCCTTATGTGCATGCAACTAAAAATGTCCCTTCAAATAATTATTTGAATAATTTTGATTTTGCCGAAAGTGTTAACCCTTCTGAACTAAAGGTCAAAAGTGGCCCACTAACAGATTTCTAAGCCGAAATGATAAAATGCGGATTAATTTTGTTGTAATAAAACTTGAATTTTTGATATTATATCACACGCAATTATTCATTATACCCTACACCACTCTGTGGTGCAGGGTATAATGATTTTATAATGAAAAAACACTTGTGTAGGGTATCATATGGTCGGTCATGACCGACTATAACTTTCTTACTTGTTTTATATATTTCTTAATGTAAAAAAAATCCTTAAAATTTTAGTTAGTTAAACAGTTAGTTAGTTAAATTTTAAAAATTATCGCAAAAGTTTAAAAATATCGTTTTTATTGTACTAAAATACACTCAAAAAAATAACTTAGTCAAAACATTAGTAAAAGGTGTTGTAATTTACTTCAACCAAACTTTAGCAAAAAAAATTGTAAAAATTTAACTTTTACAGTTTTTTTTGGCAATTTACTATTGGTAAAATATAACAATTTTTTGGTACTTTTACTATATTTTCTTGCTAGTTTTTATACCCTCCAACCACAGTATGGGGGTATACTCACTTTGTCATTCCGTGTGTAACGCATTGAAATATCGGTCTAGGACCCTATAAAGTATATATTTTATTGATCAGTGATCGATTCTAAGACATCCTAGCGATGTCCGTCCGTCCGTCCGTCCGTCTGTCCGTCTGTCCGTCTGTAGAGGACACGATACAGTCCAAAATAAAAGAGCTAGACTTCCGAAGTTTGGCTCGAATATGTCTTATATTTCAAGGCAGGTTAAGTTCGGAAATGGGCAAAATCGGACCAAGGGGGAAAAAGTTCCCCCTTAGAGAACTAAACCAACCCATGAATAATACCAATTTTTTACATGATTTTTTGTGTTTTTGTTTAACAAATGCAACATTTTTATGCTACAGGAAGTTCAAAGTCCTGCATTTAGACCCAGAGAATTAGATAATGTCGTTTTTTTGCCCCCCCCCCCCTCCCCCTTTATGGGCGTCGAATAATTTTTTTTTTTAAATAATATATTTAAACTTGTATTTCTTTAGTGCATAATGCATAAGAATGAATTTTTAAACACATATTCAAGGAGAAATTTGCCCCCCCCCAATTACCACTTTCGACCCCCCCCCCCAAAAAAAAGAAATCGTCCCTGCAATTTTTTTTTTTCCATGTTGGAGGGTATCAAAGATTCGGCACAGCCGAATTTAACACTCTTACTTGTTTTTTTATTTTACTATAATTTTAGCAAAAATATTAGTATTTTCCTTAAAGAAATGGTAATACTTTTTATTTTTTTTTTTTTTCTTGATTTTAAGAAAAAAAAATTGTTTAAAGTGTTCTAGTGTGTTAAAAGTCCAGCTGCCAAGAAGAAGGCAAAAGATGATGCTGCCAACACCATAGCAAAGTAGCCATCCATCAACTGCATGGGCGCTCAAAAATTGGCTACACAATTTTGTGTATTTTTACCATATTTTTTGCTAATTTTACCATATTTTTTGCTAATTTTATAAGAAATTTTTTTAAAATTTGCCACCTAAATTTTTAATAAAAAGGTGATAATTTTGAAAAATTATTTTTTTAAAATTTTAACACATACTTAGATATCTAGTCTTCAATATCCAAAAGATTTTTTTTATTTTTTTCTTAAATACATGTGAAAAAAATTCAAAATTCAAAAAAAAATTGTTAATTTTTTACAAATTTTCCGTGAAAATTAAAGAAATTTCTTGTGTAGACTACTACGCAATTCTCATTTGTTCTACTTAAGCTAAAACAAGTAGAAAAGTTAAATTCGACTTGGCCGAATCTGTGAATACCCTCCACAATGCCCTTTTTAAGTTATAGTAAATTTTCTAGAGTGAAAACATAACATTTTTAATTAGAACTATTTTATTTTGCTTAAAAAAACTTTTTTTTTAACTAATTTTTGAAAAAAAAAAAAATAATTTACTAAATTTTTTTTTGAGTGTAAAATTTTTTTTGAGTGTAAAATTTTTTAAGAGTGTATTTTTTTTTTTTCTTTTAGTGTAAAAATATTTTTGAGTGACAAAAATGCCTTGTAAAATATTTTTGTGACTTACCAATGTTTTTAAAACCTGTTTAACGGGGTTTTAACACGTGAATTTAAGGTGAGGCGAATCTGAAATTTACGGTTTTGCTAATAACTTTTGAACCACTGGACTGATTTGGCTGAAATTTAAAACGAACTGGACCAGAGGAAGGGCAAATATATATGCCACACTTCAGTACCCTCAGAATTGCCGTTCGAAAGTTACCGTGTGTTTTATATCGTAAATTCCAGAAAAACCCTTGCCGAAATTCACTCATTTGCTTATAACTTTTGAACCACTGGACCGATTTCGCTGGATTGCAATACCAACCTGACCAGGTAAATGCCCAACATATATGCCAAACTTCAGGAGCCTCCGTAAAGTCTTTCAAAAGTTAGCGTGTTTTCAACAGACAGACAGACAGACAGACGGACAGACGGACGGACGGACGGACGGACGGACGGACGGACATCGCTAGATCGTCTTAAAATCGATCGAGGATCATGAATATATATACTTTATGGGGTCCTAGGCCAATATTTCGAGGTGTTACAAACGGAATGACAAACTTATATGTACCCTCTATCACTAGAGTGGAGGGTATAAAAAATGACGCAAAAAAAATAAAAAAAGTGAAGTGTTGTTATTTTAATTTTTTGTTTAAAGTGTTTAAGTGAAAAAAAAAAAATCATTTTGGATTTTGATGTTGTTGGAAGTCCAGTTACTGCAACTACAGCTGCTGAGAAGAAGGCAAAAGAAGATGCCATCAAGCCGAAGTGACCATCCAACAACTGAAGTAATAGTTGATGCTGCTATTACTACATTTAAAGAACGTGGTGCTCAAAAACAGGCAAACAAATTTTTAGTATATTCACCAAATTTTAAATCAACTACTAATCAGAGAAAAAAAAAATTACTAAATAAAACAGTTTTTTTTACCAAATTACAAATTTTTTTATCTATTTCAATTTTACCATTTTTTTTGGTAATTTTACCATATTTTTTGATAATTTTACAAGGTTGATTTTTTACAAAAATAAAATGGTATTCTTGTAATTTTACCATTTTTTCCTAATTTTTTGATTAGCAAAATGGTTTTGCTAATATTACCAAAATTTTTGCAACGTCCAAAACTTCAGTTTTTTTTTGCTAATTTTAACCATTTTTTTTGTTAGTTTTACAATATTTTTTTTTTTGAGTGTATTAATCAAATTGAGATTAAATGAAAGTTTGTCTTAATTTCTATGAAAGGGTTAAGAAAAATAATTTTTAAGATTTTTTTTTTTAATTTTGTGAACTAAGTAAAAACTGCCATTTTTCGCAAATTTCAAATAGCGATATCTCAAAATCCGTTTTTTTATACCCTCCACTTAGTGATAGAGGGTATATATAAGTTTGTCATTCCGTTTGTAACTCATCGAAATATCGGTCTGGGACCCCATAAAGTATATATATTCATGATGCCCGATCGATTTTAAGACATTCTAGCGATGTCCGTCTGTCCGTCTGTCCGTCTGTCCGTCTGTCCGTCTGTCCGTCTGTCCGTCTGTCCGTCTGTCCGTCTGTCTGTCTGTTGAAAATGCTCTCGCGGACAAAATATTGCACAGAGATAACTGAAACTTAACATATATATTGGAAGTTCTCCCGAGAAGTTTGGTATTTCATTTGAGCGATATCGGTTGAGCGGTTCAAAAGTTATGAACGAAAATGTAAGCACACCTCAAAAATTTCAGTACATTCAACATAACCTAAAAATACAAAATGCTTTATTTCGGCTTCTGGTTGACATATGTGAACATAATTAAACCCCAAATGGTATTTAAACAAGTGCGAACATATTTTTTGACAAAAAAAGAAAAAAATCGCGGATTTTTTTTTTACCAAAATTTTTTTCGCGGAAATTTTTTTTTCAAAAGTAATTTCCTTTTAAATAAAGTTGTTTGCAATAATCTTTTTGAAATTGTGGAGGGTATTACTACATTCGGCAAGGCCGAATTTAACTTTTTTACTTGTTATTTTTTATTTTCAAAAATTCAAAACTTTGATCGCCGGGCGCCACGAGTTGATTTAATCTGATTGGTCTCCAATTTGTACCACACAAACTTTAGGCCCAGTAAAATAAAAAAAAACATTCAAAATTAAAAGAAAAACATTCAAAATCGCAAGTAAACTATTTTGTCAAACAAAAAAATGCTACTCTAATGCACATTTTTCTTAAAGATTTTGAAAAAAAACGTTTCAAATTATTTATATGTATGTACTCGTATAAAGTGTAAAGAAAAGAAGAGAAAGTATAAAGATGAATTATAAAATTATATTATTTTTCAATTGTTAAAAGTCAAGACAAATCAAATGAATTGGAAAATCGTTAATATTACCCAATCATGGTGTAAAAACATGAAAGAAATTTTGATTATTAATAACCATAAATTTATGTGCTCAAAATTATTTATAAAAGATTTTTTTATTTTTTTACTTTGAAAATCAAATTTTGTTTAACTTTAAAAATTCATTATGATAAATGAGTTTAAAGTAAAAACTATAATATTTTTATAGGATTCACTCGTGTTAAAATTCATTCCACTGAAAAATATAAAAATTGCAAATTAATTTTTACTATAGCAAAAGCTGTAAGTTTCTGCTGAATGTGTGTAATTGAAAAAAAAAAAAAAAACAAACAAAAAACATATTTTGGAAGTTTTAAGTTTTTACGTTACTTAATTTCCAATGAGTTCTTTTTTCATAAAAGAAAATATTTTTCAGTTTTTGAAATCTGTTCTTGGAAAATACTATAGAGCTTGAGATTTGATGAAATTCTGGCTTATTATATTAAAAAAAAAATTCAGAATTATTACAAAGTGTTGCATATTGAAACATTTTTCTCTAGCTTAGACCATGATCGTAGAATTATAAAAATAAATCTACTGAAAAATTATTAGAATTAAGTAGCTGACTCTGAAACATTTGGCTACATATTTAAATATATATTTTTCTTACTTAAAACCCTCAGATTTTGAAATGTTTTCACACTTACAGCCTTACTATAGAAAAATAAAATATATTTAATATCAGATTTTAATTTTATTTCCATACAAAATGTTTTTTTTTTTTAAAATCGACTTTCAAAAACTATATGTATTGAAAATTTGAAATTTAAAATAAAACTTTTGTTAAAATAGACTTTTTGTTTTCATGCGGTAAGGGCCTTAGATTCTTAGTTTTAAAAGAGATTTTTTTTACTTCGAATAAAAAAGAAATCATCAATTCACCGTTGTCGGGCAAGCAAAAACTAGGATCCTTTTTTTGCAAAAAAAAAGTAATGGGGAAGCTATAAGATTATAAAATTTGGTAGATTTTGCCACAGCAGCCGATTTTTCAACCAAACAATCAGAGCTCTCCTTAAAAGGAGCTTTGTTTTTTATGATCATATTTCCATTTAAACCAATTTTTTAAATTTGTTTTAAAAGAAAATTTTACACATGGAAAAAATTGAGTTATGATTTAGTTATGACTTTTTTTGTGAATAGGCCCCTAAATTCGGTAAAAACTTTTTTGCCATATAAAAAAAAAAAAAAATGCCGCTTTAGTATGCATATTATTATACTAACCCACATTTGGGGAGTACAGTGTTCATATAACAAACCCTCACATACATTCAAACAACTTAACATAGTTACCGAGTTTGTAGTAAAAAGTCGTTAAACCGTAAACAATCTATATATATAAAAGAGTAATGTGACTGACTGACTGACTGACTGACATACTCATTCATCATCGCCCAGCCCAAACCGCTGAAGCTAGAGACTTGAAATTTGGACTGTAGGTCCACCTCCTGGAATATAGATCCACTAAGGCTGGATTTTTGCCAATGTTGATTCTAAGGGGGTAAAAAGGGTAAAAAACTGTACTTTTGGTACTTTTTATATCTCATGAAATAATGGTCATAGAGACTTGAAATTTGGACTGTATGTTCACCTCCCGGAATATAGATACAGTAAGGCCGGATTTTTGCCAATGTTGATTCTAAGGGGACAAAAAGGGTAAAAAACTGTACTTTTGGTACTTTTTATATCTCCTGAAATAATGGTCACAGAGACTTGAAATTTGGACTGTATGTTCAACTACTGGAATAAAGATCCAGTAAGGCCGGATTTTTGCCAATGTTGATTCTAAGGGGGTAAAAAGGGTAAAAAACTGTACTTTTGGTACTTTTTATATCTCCTGAAATAATGGTCACAGAAACTTGAAATTTGGACTGTATGTTCACCTCCCGGAATAAAGATCCAGTATGGCTGGATTTTTGCCAATGTTGATTCTAAGGGGGTAAAAAGGGTAAAAAAATGTACCTTTGGTACCATTTATATTTCCTTAAATAATGGTCCTAGACACTTGAAATTTTGAATGTAGGTTCAGCTCCCGGAATATAAATCTACTAAGGCTGGATTTTGCGAATGTTGATTCAAAGGGGTAAAAAGGGTAAAAAACTGTACTTTTGGTATCTTTTATATTTTCTTAAATAATGGTCCTAGAAACTTAAAATTTGCAATGTAGGTTCACCTCCCGGAAAAAATATTCACCAAGGCTGGGTTTTTGCCAATGTTGACTCTACGGGGGTAAAATGGAAAAAAGTGTACTTTTGGTACTTTTTTTAATTTACTGAAATAATGGGACCTTTTATAAAAAGTACATTTTATAAAAAGTACATTTTATAAAAAGTACATTTTATAAAAAGTACCTTTTATAAAAAGTACCTTTCATAAAAAGTACCTTTTATAAAAAGTACCTTTTATAAAAAGTACCTTTTATAAAAAGTACCTTTTATAAAAAGTACCTTTTATAAAAAGTACCTTTTATAAAAAGTACCTTTTATAAAAAGTACCTTTTATAAAAAGTACCTTTTATAAAAAGTACCTTTTATAAAAAGTACCTTTTATAAAAAGTACCTTTTATAAAAAGTACCTTTTATAAAAAGTACCTTTTATAAAAAGTACCTTTTATAAAAAGTACCTTTTATAAAAAGTACCTTTTATAAAAAGTACCTTTTATAAAAAGTACCTTTTATAAAAAGTACCTTTTATAAAAAGTACTTTTTATAAAAAGTACCTTTTATAAAAAGTACCTTTTGTAAAAAGTACCTTTTATAAAAAGTACCTTTTATAAAAAGTACCTTTTATAAAAAGTACCTTTTATAAAAAGTACCTTTTATAAAAAGTACCTTTTATAAAAAGTACCTTTTATAAAAAGTACCTTTTATAAAAAGTACCTTTTATAAAAAGTACCTTTTATAAAAAGTACCTTTTATAAAAAGTACCTTTTATAAAAAGTACCTTTTATAAAAAGTACCTTTTATAAAAAGTACCTTTTATAAAAAGTACCTTTTATAAAAAGTACCTTTTATAAAAAGTACCTTTTATAAAAAGTACATTTTATAAAAAGTACCTTTTATAAAAAGTACCATTTATAAAAAGTACCTTTTATAAAAAGTACCCTTATAAAAAGTACCCTTTATAAAAAGTACCTTTTATAAAAAGTACCTTTTATAAAAAGTACCTTTTATAAAAAGTACCTTTTATAAAAAGTACCTTTTATAAAAAGTACCTTTTATAAAAAGTACCTTTTATAAAAAGTACCTTTTATAAAAGTACCTTTTATAAAAATTACCTTTTATAAAAAGTACCTTTTATAATAAGTACCTTTTATAAAAAGTACCTTTTATAAAAAGTACCTTTTATAAAAAGTACCTTTTATAAAAAGTACCTTTTATAAAAAGTACCTTTATAAAAAGTACCTTTTTTAAAAAGTACCTTTTTTAAAAAGTACCTTTTATAAAAAGTACCTTTTATAAAAAGTATCTTTTATAAAAAGTACCTTTTATAAAAAGTACCTTTTATAAAAAGTACGTTTTGTTAAAAGTACCGAAAGTACACTTTTTGGTACTTTTTTATTTCCTGAAATAATAATCATAGAAACTTGAAATTGGAAAAGGTTCCAAAAAATATAATGGTCACGGAAACTTAAAATTTGGAATGTAAAATTCTTCGGTGAAAAAAAAGATGTGGAAAAGTACTTTTTGGAAATTCCGTTTCTTAACGGGGATAGGATAAATAGTACTTTTAATATTTGCTGAAACAATGATCCTATATAATTGAAATATGGAGTATAGGATACTTCAGTGAAGAAAAAACATTCTGGAAGAGGTACTCTTTGGAAATTCCGTTTCTAATGGGGGTAATAAAGTGTCCTTTTGGTACTTTTTTTGTTCCTATAATAATGACCTTAGAAAAAGGAGATGGAATTGGAAATGAAATAAAGTAGAACGGGGAACAAAATGAAATAGAGCAGGAAACAATATGGAATGATATTTTTTACTCGAATTTTTCGTGTTTAGCTTTTTTCTCCATATTTTTTCCTCTATATATTTATTTTCACTCAGACTTATTTTTTTTATTCCAATTTCTTTTTTCACTGAAATATTTATTCACTCAAAATCCAAAATCCCGACATAAGTGCTCGAAAATTATCAATATATTTTTCCCCCGGAACGAACATGATAACATACCAGCGAAGTTATTCAAATTTTATTGTTTAAATTATTCATTGAAATATTTTTTTATGGAAGACTTAAACGTCCACAAGTAAATAAAACAAAGACTACGTAGGGGAATTTTTTGGAAATCGATAGAGTAATCCTGATCCGTCTATTATCCAGTATTCAACACAACCGGTAACGAAGTACCGGGATTGTAAGCTAGTAATAATAATAAACATACAAAAGGCACTTAACAATATTTTCACTGGTATGTATGCAAGCAACACCGTCAACAATATGCGACCAAATATCACAAACATTCACAACAACCAATGTGCATCAGTGTGAAATACATACAAACAAACATAAATACGTATGTATGAGAATGTAAAACTATGGTCATGGTCGTTCATGAAACAACAAGAGTGGAAAAAGAAAGAAAATAAATAAAAAAAAACTGAAGTGAAAGTAGAAATTAAAGTGTTTCATGTCATTTACAAAATACGAATGCAGGCAGGCATTTTGTTTGTGTGTGAATTTGTCTGAATGCGAGTACCCAGTTGACAACGCCTTCGAGCCATCCTCAGGCATGGCGCAGTGACATGTCACTGCTGAGTTGAGTGTGGGTTGTACAAGCCTAAAATAACGAAACTCTTTAGGCAAGTCCATGGCGCTCAGACTTAAAATAGTCCATTGTACAGTGTCACTGCTGACATGTACTGAGTTGAGGACAGTTTCATATAAATTTTCAAAATGTCCTCTTTCAAAGTCAGCAGTATCAGAGTTGCTGACTTTCTTGGGACATGTCACTTAAGACTTCTTTGGCGAAATGTCTGATATTGGTCAAACGAAAATACAAAAAGTTTTTGTATTTTCTTTAGATTTTATTTCTATTCATTTTTATTTATAAATTATGTTTCTCATATAAAAAAATAACTTTTCACTTTTTAAGTCCCAACTGGATTTAAACCTAGAACCTCCAATTTATAAGTCCCACACCTAACTACTAACAAAATTGTTAGTTTATTACTTTTATACTATATGTAAGATTTTGATTTTATTTTAAATAACTCGATAATATTGCAATCTTTTTCTTAAAAATTAAAGATTTGCCCAGATTTAAAATTCTATTTTTATAAACTGCTATTCTGAAGTCATGTCCTTATCGATGTCTCAAAGGAATTGCCCACACTCCTAAATCTTGTCCACACTCTTAAAACATTCATTGTTGATAATGTTAGGCCATGTCATCAAGGATTACCTATGATTTATCAGAACCTGAAAACATTTTCTCATTTCCAACTGGGTTGAAACAAACATACATAAAGGCATTATGGTGGCACCTATGATGATTTTTTTCGAAATTTGTCGATTGCCGGGCAAATTAGATATTGGTCAATATGTCTGATGAAGTCGGCCGAACAATGCGGACCAAAAACATAGATTCTATTCCAAAAAAAAAAAATCTAAAATTTTTTTTATTTTTGAGAAACAACGATCATACTTGATATGAGGAGGTTCATAACAAAATGCACCAATTCCACTTTAACAGTTTTTTAGATAAACGCATAAATGTAAACAAAGTCAGTACTGCGTATGAGTGTAAGTACTGAGCATTGGGATGTTTCATAATTAAAGTCAGTAGTGAATTTCTGTGCAAATATTGAGCTTTGGGATGTTTTTTGGTAATGGTTACATAGATGTTAATGTGTAGAATAGTATTCAGTCAAAAAAACAAAAAACTCAAAAAGTGGAATTGGCGCGTTTTGTTATGAACCTCCTCATATGTTCTCTTAATGATACATATGAGGCATTCCACACCAAATGTTCAGAAAAAAAAGTTGTGTCATGTCAATATGAAATCATTTGCAAAGTATTCGCTCTTAAGGTACTATTAAATAACAAAAATAAAATTTAAGTTTTTTTAAAAAGTGGGCCTTGTAGGCGTGGTCAAATATTGAAAATATCAAACTTTTTTGCCTGAGTATCTTTACTTCAATATTTATGCAAATTAAATGAAACACAGAAAAGTCTCTAAGATAAAAGTTTTTTATATATTTTTGTATGTGCTATCGATTAAAAAAATAAAAATTGGAAAATTTTCAGAGGAAGTTCTGAATTTTTCAAATTTAAACTTAAACTTTATTTATCAAAACACATGCCGCAATTTATTTTTTTTTTTTAATTTTTTAAAAAAAAAGTTAAAGTGCTTTTCTATATGTTCTGAAATTTTCAGAGATGTTTTTTGCCTTGTTTTCGAGATAATTTTAATTATAATTTTATACAATAATGGTGTATATAACGTGTGCGTATGAGTAATAAAAACACTAAAACAATATTTAAAATAGAGATGGGATCGTAAGTGAGTTTTTAATAACGATTACGCACGCTCATGAAAGAAAAGATTAAGTCACGCACGATATTTAATTTTGCCCACGCTCATTCACGCACACATGAGTAAAAAAAATAAGTCATGGTCATTCACGTGAGCGTGAGCGTGAGCGTGAGTAAAATAAAACATCGTGTTTGAATATTTTTTTTTCTTTCATTAGCGTGCGTGATCGTAAATAAAAACTCACTCACGCTCCTATCGCCTGTTAAAATATTTTTTAAGTATTGATATTACTCATACGCACACGTTTTATACACCATTATTGTATAAAATTAGCGTATTGCAATCTTTGATATTTGATTTCTCGAAAACAAGGCAAAACACATCTCTGAAAATTTCACAACAGATAGAAAATCACTTTAACTTTTTTTTAAAAATTAAAAAAAAAATTAAATTGCGGCATGTTTTTGATAAACAAAGTTTAAGTTTAAATTTGAAAAATTCAGAACTTCTTCTGAAAATTTTCCAATTTTATTTTTTTAATCGATAGCCCATACAAAAATCTATAAAAAACTTTTGTGTTAAAGACTTTACTGTGTTTCATTTAATTTGCATAAATATTGAAATAAAGATACTCAGGCAAAAAAGTTTAATATTTTCAATATTTGACCACGCCTACAAGGCCCACTTTTTGAAAAAACTTAAATTTTATTTTTGTTATTTAATAGTACCCTAAGAGCGAATACTTTGCAAATGATATCCCATTGAAACTACTATGGTTTTTCTGAAGTGGAACAGTTGGTGTGGAATGCCTCATATTCAATAAAAATATTATTCCGATTTGTGACATCACTGTCGTTTTTTATTACATGTCCAGAAAAGCAACAAATGTGGTTTTTTACCCATTTTGTATTTTATTGTATTATCACGAAAAATTACTTTTTTCGACGATTGCCGGGAAAATTGTGGTTCCTTTTGATCTAAAATCTCGTGCCTATGGGGGTTTAAAATTTGACCCAGAAAAAAATATAAACCAATTGTTTTTCAGAGCCAAATTTAAAGGCCCAGCGTACAGTGGGGCGAGATGCACTTTTTTTATCAGAACTACTCTACAGCCCTCAATTCTTAACCGATTTTAATTTTGTTTGTTGATGCTTGTAGCTTATTAAATTTCGCATCGACTTATGCAGATTTGGGGAAAATTTTTTTTGGCAGTAAGAATTTTTTTCCTTATATTAAAAACTTCATTTAAAGAAAACTTTTAACTATTTATAAGTAAATGAATTAAACTGTTATCCTCATAGTTAAGAAAATTTCTAATTTTTTAGTTAAATTAAACTTAATTTTAGGAAAATTTCATTTATTTATTTTTTTTATTATGTTTTTTTGTCAGTGTGTCACAGATCTGAATAATATTTTTTTATGAAAATGCATCTTAAAGAGTAACACATCAGTTAATTTCTTTGCTTGTTAAAAAACAATTTAGAGTAAGACCCCAACGGCCCTGATTTTTTTTTCTGAATCGATTTTAAAACTGAAAGTCTTATCCTACACAAATAAAACTTTTTTATCGTCAGTAAGCTAATCCAGTAAAATAATGTTAGGTTAGGTTAGGTTTAAGAGGCGACACATAAGTGTCCACAAGACCAGTTGTTGATCCATAGTGATTCCTCATACAGTTGGGGTAGGTAGGTTTACAATAAGAACAAGTCTCTTATATTCATCATCCAAATTCCATATCGCATAGCTTAGTAGCCTTCACATATTTTACTATATTCCACGGATTAATGCCCTTTAGTTCCTCTAGTGTCTGAAAGAAAAAGGAATCAAAACAATTAAAGCGCGTGCGTGATAGCGCCGGACATTGACAAAGATAGTGTAAGGAACCTTCATCCTCATTCCAGCACCATCTGCACAAATCATCTGAGCTAAGATTGATTTTCTTTAAAAAAAGTTTTCAAATTTGTGTGGCCAGTAATTATACCAGCATACATACGTAGTTCATACTTTTCCATCTTCAATAAAGTTTTTTGAAGCTCCTTGCTTTGAGATTCCCACAGTTTTTTTGTTAATGTTAAAAAAGGGCCAAATTTTAATCCCGCAGCGGCACGGTTTAAAATTGTCCGATTTGGCCCAGCAATCGACAAAATTCGAAAAAAAATTCATTATTCGTGTCACCCTAATATGCATGTAAGTAAAAGAGATTATCATGGGGTAGACTGATTTTGCACATTTTTTTTCCATTTTTTCATTTTAAATGCTGCAACATTTTGAGCACTGAAAGCGTAAAAATTGTTGTAAAAAGACCGCCTTGTTATAACACACAAATCCAAAATAATGCATGGTAAAAGAATTTTCATTATATACAGAAATTGTAATGTATTCAATCCTAAATATAATTTTATTTATTTTAAAACCAAGTTTTTGGGATGACCACTAAACTTGGTAAAGTTTAACTTACAACAAATTTAATATTTTAGGAGTATTATTGTAATGTTAAATGCATTATGTAATTTTAAGTGTATTTACACTTTCTTCTCTGGTCAGAAACGCTAAACCGGGTAAAGTGGTCCAGCTCTACCAGAAATATATTTGCAAAATCTTTTTGGAATCGGTTAATATCTTCTGTTAGGTCGTTGGATTTAAGTCTGGCATTACAAAAAAAATGTCTCCGAAGTTTGTACTCGTGCCCAAACCATTGAATCATGATAACGTTTTGCTGTATAAATAGGTGTTCTTTCCAAAGCAAAATTTTTCTAGGATAATTAACGCTATATTAATTTGTCATTCCATGCAAAATGCGTTGAAATATCGGTCGAGAACCCCATTATGTTTATAAATTATTGACCAGCAAAGCTTTCTAAGACATTCTAGTGATATCCATCTATCTGTTTGTCTATGTTTGTCGATAACAAAAAGTTTTTGATGAAAAAAAGTTTTTAACGAAAAAATATTATTGATAAAAAAAACATTTTATGAAAAAAAAATTTTGATGAAAAAAAAAATATATTTATAAAAAAAAATATTGATGAAAAAAAAAAAATTATTGATGAAAAAAAAAAAAAAAAATATTGATGAAGAAAAAAATATTGATAAAAAAAAAATATTGATGAAAAAAATATTGATTAAAAAAAAAAATATTGATGAAAAAAAAATATTGATGAAAAAAAAAAATATAGATGAAAAAAATTATTGATGAAAAAAAATATATTGATGAAAAAAAAAATATTGTTGAAAAATAATTATGTTACGTTTTATTCACCAGCTGGTGCATATTTTTGTAATTCACCACGAGGGTAATTATTATCCAAGTAAAAAACACAGGTTACTAAAATTTTTGGTTTTAAGAAAATGAAAACAGTAATTCCTATTTTCTTTTTTGTTAATCGTTAGCTTACATAGTCAAACTGAGGTGGCCTCCTGCAACTTTTTTAAAATTTGACACCAGCCTAAAAACATTATCATGTTAAAAAAAATTTGAATTCAAATTTTTCGTAACCAGCGAACCCTAATCATTAATACGGATTCATTTTTAAACCAATAAAGTTTTAAATTCTGAATCAGCGCCCACCAAAACTCTTTAATTCCGATTTTCAACCACACCATATAATAATTTGATAAGAATATATAATTTGATAACAAATAATTGCCGCCATTTTAAATTTTTCAATTCGGAGTTCTGATTTGAAATCTTATAAAAATTAAATTTAGCTCAAAAAAATTACTAGAAAAAGTCTAGTAATCACATTTTAGAAATATTTGACAGTTTTCCTTGTTTTTAACAAAAAAATTTCGATTGAAATTAATTATTTTTTTTTGTAATTCGATTAGAGTATTATTGTAGCTCGAGGCCCAAAAATATTTCTATTTATGATATTCTCATAATAAATTATTTTTTAATTATTGCTTTAAAAAAGTTACTTATCTCATAGTACATCTGTTCAGATTTGTTTCACCCTTACTAAGGAACATCATGTTTGGTTGACCAACATGATTCTCTAAAATCTGCTGAAGATGTGGGGGTGAAACAAAACTGAACAAATATACTCTGAGATGAGTAACTTTTTTTAAGGAAAGAAATAATCTATTGAGAAAATATCATAAAAAGAAATATTTTTGGGCCTCGAGCTAGAATAACACTCTAATAGAATATCAAATAAGATTACAATCTTTAAAGCCCAAATAGCTTAATATCTATACATATGAGTTTTCCATTTTATTTTACATAGAATTAAATAGCAAAGAAAGTTATTTGTTTGTATGTAAAACTTAAGTACATACATAAGAACATACTACATATGTGGTATAAATATTTAGCGCCCATGAACTCATTTGATTTTGTTGTATCAAATAACATGGGTGGATACTTTTTGTATTTGGTTTTTTTGATGCGCTCTACTTTTGATAGCCAAATGTGCAAAATGTTTTTTCGTGTTATTCTTTGCAAACAAATTCTGGATTTTATTTTTTCCCCTCCTTTATTCAAGAAGTAGGTACTTATTAGATTTCATGAGCTTAGTTTATCTCGTCATTTTGTTGTTACACATTTAAAAAAAAATGTGCATTTAAAAGTTTTCTTTTGTGATACTAGAAAAAAAAAACAGAAATCCAAGGCCAAAAAAATCCAATGTATGTGTTTTTAAAGTAGGTATAGTTTTGCCGCTAAAAAGAAAGTGGGTCTTTCCAAATATTTATCCACTTTATAGCAAACGCCTAGAGAGAGGTCAATGACATGCTCACATTCAACTTTTAAATGCTTTGTGGTGCAAAATGTAGAAAAAAGTAGTAAAAACGTAATTTTATTTCTTTTTAACTAAAGGAAAAGTTGTTTTTACTAAAAATAGCCTATTTTACAATTCATGTTTTTAATTACATTTGAATTGCTTTGCAAATTTCACATCCAATTGATATTACTTAAGAAGAGGCTTTGTAAACGAAATTTCGCCACAATAGAATTTCGCTTAAAACTAATTGTTAAAATAAAAATAAAACGTATGAAAAGGCAAAAAATCAGACAATAGATTAGAAATATTCTCAAAAAAATAAAGTTAATAAATAATAAGATAAAATGCAATGAGCAGTTTCCGTAGATTTCTTGATTCAAAAGCAATCTACCACATTTCCTTGGATATTGTGCACAACACCGCGTATAAGTAATGCATTTAATTGAATATTACTTATACGACTTCGATAAAGTTAAAAATTAATCAAAAATATAAAAGAGGAGTTCCGGCTAAGACTTAAATTTTGAGGTAAAAAAGATGTGATTTTTGTTATGATGGCACATCGATGAAAGTTGGCATAAATATTAGAAGCTATTTAAGAATAAGAAATTCGTTCGCGTCAATTAAATCGCGCAAGGGGGTCAAAAGTTATGGCGGTTTTAAGATTTAGCGGTTTTAAAAAATCTTAAAAATATTTTATATATTTTTTTTCTACACATTTGTTGCATGCGTTATTAAAACATGTTAGGATATATCATTTCTGCTAAAATATATGATATAAATTTAACCCTTTAATGACCAAACGATTTAAAAAAACATATCTAAGTACCTAAAATCGCGATTAATTCGCGGTAAAAGAAAAGTTTCACAATTTTTTATAACATATTTAGGCAATGCGCGTTGGTATTACTGAAAAAAAAAATCACTGAAAATCGTTTCATTGTACCAGTGTTTAAAAAAATCGGTGATGCTTTTTTATAACAAGAAAATTTAATATGGTCCAAAAAATCTATAATCATCAAAATTTTTTAACCCGCCTCTGATTTTATGATGACACATCAAGTGGGCTTTCATTTAAAAAAAATTTCATCCGATTTCGTGTAAAGCCTTGGATGTGCCAGATCAAAACAGGTTTAGATAAAATCATCGCGCTTTCCGCTCAGAATGACTTAAAGTAAAAAGTCAAAAAGCAAATCAGTTCTACTCGTTAAGGCACGTCTTTTAGTGTATTAAAATGAACATGATGCATTAATTGCTACTAAAAAAAATTGGAAACAGATTTGCAAATTTCGCACATTTTTTATGTAAACTCCTAAAAAACTCGGTTTACGCAAGAGTCCAACAAATTTCGAATGAAACCGCGAATGTGCCTCGCAAAAAACGTGTATTTTAAAAAAAATACGTTTTTTCTTTCGAAATTTGATCTGCTGAAACTCCTTAACTATTCGTGGCACATTAACGGGATTAATTCCAAAATGTTAAGAATTACAACAGCTACCAACTCTAGTTCATTTTTTTTTCATTTTATAGAGGGGGCCGAAATCCCTGATCAAAAAACCTAAAAAATTTAAAAACTCTTAATTTTTGGTTTCAAAACTTAACCGTCTTATAACTTCTTACCAAGCGATGAAGCATCTATCAAGCTAACATTAGAATAATCTCTTATATGTACTGACTTTGTGTTATGCCGGAAAAGATTGAAATATAAGGAGAACTTAAAAAAAAAGCGAAAGAAGGTAAAAACTATGGATTATTTCAAGCCATTTTTATCGATTTTTCAACTTTAACCCTCTGTAACTTTTACGGATAAATTGGGGTAATCCTTAAACATTGCTCAGTGATGGTTCAAGGTATTGTTTACACAACTGCATTTACAGTTTTTCTAAATTCCAAAAACTGCCGGTTTTTCTAAACATTTATTTCAGTTTCACTGAGTTGAAATTTAAAAAAGATTTCATGAAAATCAAAAGGAAAAATATATTTTTTTAGTGTATTTTTTATTTTCTGATGTATATTTTTTGTTTTTAGTGAAAAAAAAATGCTTTTTTAAGTGATAGATGCTGCACAAACGGACTTAACACTCTCATTTGTTTTTTTACCCTCCAACCATAAGGTGTGTAACGCTTCATAATGATAAAATATTAAAAAAAATTTAAAGGTCTTGCCCCTTAATGTGTTCCTTTAAATGAAAATAATATCTAGAGATCGCGCTTGCTGCTTTTTTACGAAAATATACGAATTTAAGAATTTTAAATTATTTAAATTGTTAAAACGCATTAAAATGGTAAAATGAAAAAAGTTTCATATAAAACAGATAGGTTTTTGGAGATAGGTTATTGGTATGTTCAGAAAAATGTTAAAGGCTAAAAATTAATGAGGGTCGGCCTCACTTTTTACCCTTCTAATAATAGAAAAAAAAGTGGTGTAAAATAAAAAGCTTTGTATGGGGACCGCCTTAAGGGTTAGAGATAGCGGGTTTGGTTGTTCTTAAAAGATGTTGGGGTTGAAAAACTATTGTTGGTGTCGATCATACACAATACCACAACACAACACAGGGATGCTCTTTTGTAAGTTTCATCAGTTTTTCAAGCTCCAAATAAAAGTCTTCAATTTCCTCTTCCTCGCTATTGAGCAATTCCATTTAATATCAACGTTAAATTAATCATGTCTTCCGATTTGGATAACATTTTATGAGTGCGTGCGGTAGTGTACAGTGTAAAGATGGGCGCGTGAGTGGATTTTGACTCACACACAAAAATAATCGGATCACTCACTAATCCCTCATCAAACTTTTTTTTTACTCACGTGAATAGTGATTAAGCGTGAGTAAAAAAAAAAGTAAAAAATTTAATCACGCGTGAATCACGCAAAACTCAATCACACTCAAACGTGAGTAACGCAAAATCTACTCACGCAATAAAATAAAAAATAAATAAAAGGTCTCATTCACTAATCACTCAAGCATATTTTTTTTCAACTCAAGCTCACGCACAATCACGTGATTGAAATGAAAATCACTCGCACTTACGCGTGATTCACGAGAATCATGCATATATATTTTTTTTCTTATTCTTTAAAGGTCATAACTTTTGATGTGTGAAAGATGTCAACAAAATCTTTTTTGCATAATGTCGGCTATGTTTTACACCAACAAAAAAAATACTACAAAAAGTCTCGTAACCACATGTTATCAATATATCACAGTTTTCCTTGTTTTTTAACAAAAATATTTGGATCGAAATTTTTTTTTTTTTTTTGTAATTTTACATTTTTTTTTTTTTTGTAATTTTACAAATTTCCAAGATTATTTAAAAAAAAAAATAATAAAATCACGAGAATTCCTTGTAAGTTTTATTTTGCCAAAAAAGTTATAAATTTACAGTTTTATTGGTAAAAAGCTTGTAAAATTACATAAAAAATTGTAATTTTTACTAGGAATTTTCGTATAATAAGAAGTAGCAAAAAATCTTGTTAAATTGCGGGAAATTCCCGTCGGAAATCTCCTGGTAAAAAGCTTGTAAAGATACAAATTTATTGGCAAAAAGCTTTTAAAACTACTAGGAATTCTCGTATACACGGTGAGCCACAGCGATGTTTAGGTTGAAATTTAGTGTAGACAAAAAGTGTAAGCGCAGTTTGATTTCTACAAGATTAAATATCACAAAACTGTTAACAGCGAAATCGTAGCTGCTCGCATTCGCGAGATAACACGAAATTAGTTTTTTCGTATTTTTTAAAATTTTGAAATTAAAGTTTTTTTAATATTTTTAAAAACTGAGTACACAGTTTTAATTGCACTTATTTAAAGGTCACAAAACAGTAAACATCAAAATCCTATCTTCTTTAGTTCGCGAGAAATCGCGAAATTATTTTTTGCTGTTTTTGTTTTTTATATTTAGATAGGTTTCTTTAAAATTTCGCAAAAACATGGTATGCAGTTTTACTTGTGCTTGATCATACAGCTGTTGACAGCTGTTGACATCGAAATTGTAGGTGTTAAATTTCGCGAGATATCGCGTAATTATATAATTTTTTTTATTATTTATTTTTATTTTAAACCGGTTCTGTAGAAATTATAAAAAAAGGTGGTAAGCAGTTTGATTTAAGCATGCTGAAAGAAATTAAAACTGCCCACAAAAAAAAAATTTAGCTGCTCACTTTCGCAATAAATAGCTAAAACAGCTTTTTGGGGGTATTTCTTGTTTTGATTAATAAAAGAAGTTTCCTTAACATTGTTGAAAAACACGCAATGCAGTTTGATTTGCTATTGATTAAAGGTGATAAGGCTGTTAACATTTAAATTCTAGCTGCTCAATTCTTCGAGATATCGCTAAAAAACTCGCTAAACTATTATTGATTCATTACTTTGTGTTATTTTTGGTCTGTAAAAATATTTACTTCAATTAACGACAAAAATGTGGTATGCAGTTTGAATTCGAGATTATTAAAGTTGACAAAACTGCAAGCATAAAAATTATAGATGATTAATTTCCCGAGAAATTTCAAAACTAATGTTCAAGCTAATATTAATATTATATTAATTAATTTATTTTTTCTTTAGTGTCTAAAATAAAGGAAAAAAATCAAGAAACGACAAATATATTGATGCAGTTTAAATTTTATGTGGTTAAAGGTGTAAAACTGCTCAAGTCAATATCTTGACTGCTAATTTAAGCGAAAAATATTTTTTTTTTTATTTTTTTTTTTAATTTTGCGATTTTTCGCGAAATTGAGAAGATATGATTTTGATGTTAACAGTTTTGTGACTTGTAAATAAATACAAATAAAACTGCATACTCAGTTTTTGAAGATATTTAAAAAAATCTTCATTGTCAAAATTTTAGAAAATACAAAAACAATAATTTCGCGATGTCTCGCGAATGCGAGTAGCTACGATTTCGCTGTTAACAGTTTTGTGACATTTAATCAAGTAGAAATCAAACTGCGTTCACAATTTTCGTCGACACTAAAGTTGAACCTAAACATCGCTGAGGCTCACCGTGTATAATAGGAAGTTAAAAAAAAGTAACAAACTTTTCTTGTAATTTTACAAAGTTTTTTTTTTGAGTGTAGAGTATAAGAAACTAAAAAAAATTTTAAATATTTTAATAAAAAAAGGTCGAATAAAACTAAAATTAAAATTTTAAAATTTTTTAAAAATTAATGTTTTTGAAAACAATACTTTAAAACTATTTTTTTTAATTTTTTTTTTTATATTTTTTATACAAATTGATACGCATATCGCTCATTTACTTGTATAGTGTCATAACTCAAAATATGTCGTTTTTGGGTAAACAATACAGAATTATTTGTTATATCCTGCTTTATATTGTGTCAAAAATTCGTATTAATATCTTTTACACTCACCATTTGAGAAGAGAACACGCCATTATAACATTTTCTATATACGGGCCTTTTGCAATGTAAACTAAGTTTCAATTGTAAACTTTAAACAGGTTTTCTGTAAAATTAAACATTTAACGTTATGACACTATACAAGTAAATGAGCGATATGTTCTAAACACTCTGAAAATTTCAGAGTGGAAAGCCTTTTACTTTTTAAGATAACAGAAAAAATGTACAATTACACCAGAAAATAGGTTTTTTTTTATTTGTTGCTACAGATTATCGTTTCTTGTGACACACATCGCTTGATATCTCATAAAGTAAATGTTTTTCACTCTATTTACACAAATTTTCAGAGTACTTAGAATATATGCGTTACTATGTGTATTAGAGGTGTCCTAAAAAACGAAAATCACCTTTTTATACCTGGTAGGGTCCTATATTGTTCTTTAGTATCTAAAATTGAGTGAGCCAAAATTTGGGGACAATCGCCTAAAAATAACTCGTGCCGAAAATGGATTGAAGTTTTGGGACATTCTTATAAGAACGAAAAACGCATTTTTTCTAGTTTTTGGAAAAATATTGGTATTTGATATTTTTTGTTAAATTTTTTGTGAAATAATATGAAAATGGTATTAAATTACCTATCCAAAACGACTAATAAAATTAAAATCGGATAAAAAATAAGCATTTTACGCATACATGCCCCAGACCATTGTATGGTTTTCAAAGCCAGAATTTCAAAATTTTCAAAATTTTAAGGCAAAAAAATAATAAAAATTTAATTTTACTTTATGATCAAATTGAAAACATGTTTAGTATTAAAAATAGCAGATATGGTAGTCAAGCTTTTTTTTTATTTTGCGCGGGTAGTTATAAAATTTCCGCGGATTCCAAATAAAATACGTTTTTCTACAATAATTTAGCAAATGTTGGAAAATTTGTGCTCTATTGTATGGATCGAAGTGTAAAACGTAAATTCTGTAACTTTTGAGAAATCGGATATATCCAGATAATTTGTATTATAGAAATGTATAATGTCCCAAATTTGTCATTTCACCTCGACGAAAAGGGGTTAAAGATGCCCGATTTCTCCAAAAATTACCAGAATTTATGTTTTCACTTCGTATCGTACAAAACAAATTTTTTTTTGCATATATGCTAAACTATTATAGAAAAACACATTTTCTTTGGAATCCGCGGAAATTATATCACTACCCATGCCAAATGAAAAAAAAATCTAGACTACCATATCTTTTAGTTTTTATCTATAACATGTATTTATTGAGATAATAAAGTACAATTTATTTTTTTTTATTTTTTTCCCCCAAAATTTTGAAAATTTTCAAATTCTGGCTTTAAAAACCGTGCAAAGGTCTGGGGCATGTATGCGTAAAATGCTTATTTTTTATCCGATTTGAATTTCTTTAAGCTTTTTGGAAAGGTTATTAATTGTCATTTTCATATTATTTAACAAAAAAATTTACAAAAAATATCATATACCAATATTTTTCTAAAAACTAGAAAAAAAGGGTTTTTTCACTACATAAGAATGTCCAAAAACTTCAATCCATTTTCGGCACGACTTATTTTTATTCGAT
The DNA here is from genome assembly GCA_963921195.1 of Pegoplata infirma. Lineage (NCBI taxonomy): Eukaryota > Metazoa > Arthropoda > Insecta > Diptera > Anthomyiidae > Pegoplata > Pegoplata infirma. The sequence goes on along the minus strand of OY992538.1, from coordinate 3,369,649 downwards.
TGTCCCCAAATTTTGGCTCCCTTATTTTTAGATACTAAACTACAATATAGTACTCTACCAGGTATTAAAAAGTGATTTTGAAAAATTACCTTAGTCGTAAGGACACCTTTAATGTGTATACAAAATATAAGATAAATAAAAAATGGATTTTTTACGAAAATTAATTTTAAAGTTATTTTTTTCAAAATTTTTTTGAAAAAAAATCCAATTTTAATTTTTCTTATATTTTGTCCAAATAAGATGTAGTTCTATTTGATTTTTTCTGTAAGTACAGATCGAGCACGGGCTCTAATTATATTTGTTATAAGGGTTCAAGTTGAAAAAATGCAGATGTTCTTTTTCTTAGTTTAGTTAAAAATCAAAATGGCGATATCTCGAAAACTAAGAAAAAGCAAACCGTATGAAATTAAAAAAATATATGGAATAGAAGACAATTATTTTGAATTTAAAATTCGGTTTTCCCGAGATTTTATAAATGCACATATCTCGGTTAATTGGGTCGACACGAAAAAAGTCCAACTACATTTATTTTTATATTTAGAGTGCAAATATTAACTGACAAGGGAAGTATCTCAACCCTTATGAACAGATTTGCATGAAACGTAATATATATATAAAAGAGACAATTCTAAGGTTGGGGTGTCTCGGCTTATCGGCCATATCGGGGATTTAGGGGTTCAAAACATGGGTCAAAAAATGGCGAAAAAATCGTTTTTTGGATTTTTCAGCCATTTCTTTCTAAGAAACTATATGATGTTTACATATGAGAAGAAAGATTTTTTTAATGCCTGTCCAACGGTGGCATAACCTTGTAAAAGTTTGGCTTCGTTAAATAATTTTTTCATGAAAATGTGAAAATTTTTGGGGGTATTTATATGAAGCCATAGAGCGAGCTACGATGTCCATATGAATACGAAATAATCTTTATTAAATTTAAGTCGACACGTAGTTTTTCTCTAGAGGATATTCCTGTTAGTTCGTGAGTTATCGAAATTTTCCCGGAGGTCCATATGGTTTCATAAGGGGACAACGAAATTTTGAAACACTGATATGGCCAAAAAGCCGTTACACCCCAACCTTAAAATGGTCTCATTTATATATATTTTAAGTTTCAGACAAATCGGTTCATAAGGGTTGAGATACTTCCCTTGTGAGATGTATTAGCGTGTAGTATATTACAAAAAACTTTTGTTTTAAAATTGCCAATTTATTTTATAAAAATTTGAACTTACAACCAATCATGATTTTTCGTATTTTAAAAAATTGCTTAATGTATTGATTTGAGTCTAATTGAGATCTGAGTATATCTAAATGCTACGATAATCGTACACAAACGTTTTTTTTTTTTAAATTCCTTATTTGAGCAAAGTGCATTTAAATGCATATGCAATTAACAAAATCCATTTCATTTTTGTTTTTGAAAAATCTAAAATTTCCTAAAACATTTGCATTTTTTAAACTAAATTGTTCATTTTGGCTTTCATTGCTTAAACAAGCAACAGATTTATAAAGAGAAAAACAAATTTGTTATATATAGCAGGCTCTTATAGACAATATGTGCTTTAAACAAGTTTGCTAAATTACTATTTAGCAGGCAAGTGAATGAAAAATATCAGATAGCACAAGGACGAAAAATAAGTAAAAAAAAGAGTTTCATTTTTCTTAACGAAAAACACACACTCAATACTTAATAGTCCCTTGAGCAAATTGTCTCCAATATATCAAATCAAATACGTATCCTTTATATCTAACTTCAATAAATAGATGAATGTTACACGCAAATAGAAACTGACATGGATGGCAATCAGGCGGATGGGCGTCCAAGCAGGCATTCAGTTAGTTAAAGGAAGATATATCAACTGTGTATACATATAACAGACAATTATTTAGAAATCTACTATAATATAAACTGTAGGCAAATATTTACGAACATACATATGTACATATAAGCATACAAACTGATGTATCTAAATGAACTGTATATTTGAATACGTGTTTGTGTGTGCGTAAACAATATATAACTAACCAATACAGTCACGTCGTTTTTCTTTTTTGCAAAAAGTTTTTTTTTTTTTTAAAAAAGTTAATATATATTGCAAAAGTCAATGTAACACAACCATATAAATACATATGTATACACATGTACGAGTATATATCGGTATTTCCTTATAAAATCGGCCATTTTGAAACTTGTTTTTAACTTTCTCAATTTTGCAGTTTTAAGCACTCTTAGAAAACTCCTTCCTGAGATACACTCTAGTCAAAATTTGTTGAAATTTACCAAATTTAAAAACAGAAAAAACAGCCAGCTTTTTGTTGTTTTGTCCAATAAAAAAATATTAGGTGTGTTTTTTCGAATTTGTTATAAAATTCCCATACAAATTAAGGTAGATATACACACTGAAAAAAAAGACATAACTAAATTTAAGGAAAAAATGTCTTTGAAAATTTATCATGAATTTTCCTAAAATTTAGTTAAATTTAACTTAAAAATGAGAAATTTTCTTAACTATGAGGAAAAAATTTTAGTTCATTTACTTATAATTAGTTCAAATTTTTCTTTAAATGGATTTTTTAACTATTAGGAAAAAAATTCTTACTGCCAAAGAAATTTTCCACAAATCTAAGAATGGTATCTTTATTTTTAAGACATATTTCTTAAAAAACAATTTAGTTCAAGTTTAGTTAAAATTTACTAAAAAAAATATCATCGTATTTCTCTTCTTTGAATTGAGGAAGTGTACTTCTTAGAATTTAGTTAATGACTTCTGAGAATTTAGTAAATAACTTCTTAGAATTTAGTTAAAAATTCAAAATGGCGATATCTCGAAAACTAAGCAAGATAGAGCGAAACGGATGAAATTTTCAAAAGAAAGACTACAAAGAAAAATATGGAATAGCCTAGCTCTGCATATCTGTCGGGGTCTCAAGACCCTAATTTCGGATCTAAAATTTGAAATTCCCGAGATTTTATATATGCCCATATCTCGGTAAATACTGCCAACACGAGAAAAAGTCCAACGGCATTTTTGTAGCTCTTGACTCGTAGAACACTTCCGCAAAATACCCGAAATCCCTCCGATTAACAGTTTTTGAGTTATTCGGTTTTTAAGATTCTCAAGACCCTATCAGGCCCCTTATTACCGTATCGCAAAAACTAAGCAAGTTAGAGCTAAACGGACACAAATTTTGGTTCAAAATCTATTGGGACCCTTAAAGGACCCAACGGGGTCTCGAGTTAAATGGGGTCCGAACCCATGGGTCCAGGGTCTAGACCCAATCTATTTCTAAAATGTGAAGTATAATTTTTCCCATTTTCTAGTTAAAATTGGGTTAAAATTAAATAACTTTGTTTTCCTCATTTTTGGGAAAATTATGAACTAAAACCAAGAAAAAAAATCTTTGGAGCCAAATCATTCCCTCTTTTTCTCAAAATTTAGTTAATTTTCCCAGATTTTAGTTCACTTTTTTTTTGAGTGCACTTCATAAGTAGGGATATTTTTATATTCTTAAAAGCTAAGTATTTATAAAAGTGGTGCCAAATCTAGAAATTTTCGTTTATATCACTTACCAACACTGTTTTTTTATTTTGAAAAGTCAAATAAAAAATAAAAACAAATCCAAAAATAAGTTTGATTAATTTAAATTCTCAACAAAAAAATAGGTGTTTCAATTATGTTATCAATTTTATAAATTAAATAAAAATAAGTTTAATAAAAAATAATAAACATAAAGTGATACCAAGTACATTTCAAAGAAAAAAAGTGTTGCCAAAAATAGTAAAGTTAAGTAGTGATACCGTTTTTTTTACAAATAGTTATAGTTACATATAAAAAAATCAAAAAAAAAAACACGCCTATTATTTGGTCAATTTGAATTTATTTTCAATTTTTTTCAATTTTTTTAATTTTGGTTCAAAATAACGCCCTCTATTGGAAAAAAAAAAAAAAAATCAATTACTAAATACAACGATTCAATTGCTTTTGTAATATTGATTACTCAAGTAATTGGTCCAGTTGCTAAAGAAATTGGTTTAATAATTTTAGTAATTGAACCAATTACTTGAGTAATCTATATTACAATTTTCGTGCTCGAAAGAAATTCAAATACTAAAGTAATTGAATCGGTGTATTTGGTAATTGATTTTTTTTCTTTTATGTTATACAGTATTTTTTTATTAGACAAAACAACAAAAAACAGGCTGTTTTTTCTGTGTAGTAGGAAACTGGACTCCTACAATAAATTAGGTAATTGTACTCTGCATGTGTATTTTAAATAGCTACTACCATGAAAAAGTGCAAAAAAAATACTATGAAAAAGTGCAAAAATTCAATGAAAAAGTTCATAATTTTAGTGTATTTGTTCATAAATATTATGAATTTCGGTCATTGGCAAATATTGTTTTTTTCTCTGTGGGTATTCCAAGGACCAAAAAATGGCTCCGTTTTGCTCTATCAAACTTAGTTTTCGAGATATCGTCATTTTAACTTTTTTATGCAATGAATGAATAAGACATTCGATTTTTTAAATTGAATGAAAAGAATATTGATTGCATTCGAAATGCATTCGCTTTTTTAAAAGCCGAATGAAAAAAAATCAATGCATTCAATTTTTGAAAGTTGAATGCAAAATAAGTCGAATGCATTCAATATTTACAAATCGAATGAGTCTAAATAGAATTCATGCAATTCGCTGGAATGTGATTGGGAAATGCAATCACTAAATTTTCATTCGGAATGCCAAATCGAATTAGGTAATCAAATCTTTCAAAGCTCAGTATAATACACACAGTACACTCAACAGTTGATATGTAACTAAGCTCTTTCAAAATCTGTAAGAGAGAAAGAGAGGTATGTTTTATATTTATATAAAATTTTTGAGTTAGATGGTTGAACTTTCTTAGCTGTCGATAACAAACGCTACATCTGGTAGGCCGTGGGTTCAAGAATTGTTTAATTTTTTTTTATTATTATTTTAATTATTATTTTTAATTATAAAAAAAATTTAAAAAAATTAAGAAAATCTAAAAAAAATTTCAGAGTCCGATTTCACATGTAATCACCCATTTGTCTGTACAATATAACATATTACATTTTAGTTAACTTAGGCCATATTCAAACATTACTTTATGCTGGAACGTATATATATGTAACAAAAAATAAAAACAGGAAAATTTCTACTAATGTCGAAAAGATTGCAGGAGAAAGAAAACCTTTGGAAAAATATTGTTTAGAAACATGTTTACTCAAAAGACCATGATATGCATAAGGGTTTAGTAGAAGAACAAGAAAAATAAAATATTCATACGTTTTTAACTAAGAACGTAGAGGTGAAAAAAAACATTAAATAAATATATCTTGGAGCAAATAAAATCTGACAGATGTAGGAAAAAAATCTAACTGAATAACAACAGAATGTTGAATGTTTCATAGACACGCATGTTGGCAAGCATTAGGAAAATACTTGATGAGAAAACCATTTACGTTTCATTTGTTTATTTATTTAGTTTCTTATTTTTTTTGTTTGCCTTGTTTGGTTTTGTTGTGTTTGTAAAATACAAATTTGATTTTAAGTGAAATTTGCCTAAAAGCATACAATATGTTTTATTAGACTTTAAGCCTAAAAGTATACTTTAAATAGATAATCTGTTGAATATGTTATCATGGATGGGATGTCAACATAATAATTCAATTTGAATTTAAAATTTTGACATTATCATACTATTTAAAAAAACAAAAAAAAAAAAAAAATCATTAATGCTAAAATTGTCTCAATATCATTTCATGTTTTTGTGAATGTTACTAATTTTTGGCATACATCCAAGTTTTTATAGATTTTTACAACCAAAACGTTAAATTTCAAAGTATTTTATTTTTATGGCATAAGTTAATCTCAAATAATTTATTTTTCATTCAAATTTTGTTCAAAGATTTTAAATTAATTTTTAAATCTTTTTAGAAAAACCCTTTTTTTTTGTATTATATTTTTATCTAATCTTGGCAGTAGCAAACTAACTTAAGACGTACATATGATTTAAAAACTAAACTTCCTGTTATGACATTTATAAGACATTTAATATTACCAAAATGCACATTACTACATTAACACATATGTTGGTTATGTATATCTGTAGATAAATCTAAATCTGTGTATGTACATTATATACATATTAGGTGGTCAACTTTTGAGGTTTTTAAAAAAGATAAAAATGATTTAGAAAAAATTCAAAATAAACCCGTTTTGAAACTACATTTTGGTGATAATCACCATATTTTGCGGAGAGGCTTTTAGGCAGAAAAGCTTTTAAGGTAAATCAAAAATATTTATATAATTGATGAGATTATGACCAACTAGTATAGATCATTGGGATTATATGCAAATTATTTTCGGTCATAGTCCCCACAAGCTTTATGGTGAATATGACCGAAAGTATTCATTTTCATTTCAGATTAATTTCTGAAAATTTTCCAAAAACAAACATTTGAAATCGAAGAAAAAGCAATAGCCCTAATACAAACATAGACTTTATATTTGAAATCCTTTTGCTTTAAACTGGATTTAAACATTAACAATAAAAAGTCTACTTGACGCCAAGTTATGTTAGTTATCCATTTAAAACAATTTTGTTTTTGGGTTTGTTTCTCTTTATCATTTATAAATGTTTCTTTTTTTCGGTATATTTTATATATATGTTTATATGACTTGTAATCCTTATTAAATTTATTAAAGGAAAGTGAAAAATAAATTACAAACGGCAAACCTGAAGAATGGACACCCTACAATAGCATTTTCATAGGTGCAGTTGTAATAAGTAGGTTTCCAAAGACTCTGAAAGAGATCTGGGAAAACTAACGAAATTTTAATTGATAATATATAACAATTAAATAAAAAAAGTACAAAAAGAAATTAGCTAACTAATTATTTTGTATGAAGATTGGTGGATTAATTAGGAAAATAGATTAATCTGGTTTCTGGATTAATCTGGTGTCATAATTTTCTTCAGCAACCAAATAATTCAACGTGAGGTAGTTGTTTGGTTGCTGAAAAAAAAGAGGTATGGCCAATTCCTACAGATAGTTTGCTGAACTGCCCAGCAAAAAAAGGGCTTACCATTCACTACAAAATTCACCACAACTTATGAACCAGATGTACTTCTTCTTCAACTGAAACATTGATGAATTTAATATGGGCGTGACACACAAAGTATGTTCTTTTTTTCGCCACTTTTCAGTGGCGAAAGATTGACACTTAAGTATAACATATATCACTAGTGTTTATTATGTACATATATATTAACATTTTTATCACAACTTCTGAAGTAGTGATCCGTATGTTAATATAACTTGACCTTTTGGAAGCCCTTTTTTATCACTTCTTTAGAAGAACATATTTCTTGGCATTTTGGGTGTGATTATGTCATTTTTATTTAGTGATTTAGAACTTTTAAGTAAGAAGTTCTTTTTTCACTTATTTTTGTAAGATTGATTGAAAGATTATTTTTTTGTAATATTTACACTAAAAACACTGTTCGACAGCAACATCCTCCCAGTGAAATTTCTAACTGGTCCTTATAGATTTTGGTATCCTGCTTCCAATGCCAATATTTCAAAAACAGTACGCGATAGAAAAATTTTAATACCAGATTTGGAATAAAAATGTCTTATTTAAACTAAATCGAGTACTATTGTGTTTGAGCAACTTAAGAATACGTTACAGAGGAGACCCAAATATTTCAATATTCAAACGCGAATATCTTAAAAACCTTACGTGATAGAAACATTAATTTCATTGATAATCAAATGTATATACTTCGAATTAAAAAAATTATAAAGATCACAAAACTATAAAAATTCACGGCGAATCGATTCACCAGTTTGTTCGGACCACAAGCCTAAACCTCAATTTTCCAAAAAGCTTTAACAATCTTTAATAATGTGATGCACTAACATCCGCTTTAGTTCGTAAATGTATTTATTTAATTTAGGACCAAAATTTTTTCGAAACTGGACGTAGAAAAAATTTAATACCTCGTGTATCACAAACATTCTAAGTGTTTCAGTTGAAAAAGAAGTTCATATGATGTGATGATTTGATTTGATTTAATTCCTAAGAACATATGAAAGAGGTACTTCAAAATAATTAAGTAAAGAACTGGTGAAAGATGGATTTATTGTTATTTTGTAGCATTTTTGGAAGTGATTTTAAAAGTACTTCCTACGGAATATGAAGTTCGGCACCTATCGCTACTTTGCGTGTAGTGAAACCATTAATTCTTTTTGAACCACTTCGTTTATTTTTTGCTGGGTGGTAGTAGCTTTTAGAAAGGAATCCCGAGTCAAGTAGCTCATCCAAACCACCTGAATTAATTCATGGTTCCCTAAGGCGATGTCACAGTTTTGATCACTGAAAAAGTCTAAAAGGTTGAAAATCAGCCAATTTTTAATGGCATTTTGCGAGAAAACTGTACCATACATCAAAAAAAAAAAACACCATTCGAATCAGCATGTCCCAAATACACAAAAATTATAGTCGTAAATCTTGTTTTTTTGGCTGTTCTGTTTTGTTGCACAGAAAAAAAAATTAATATAATTTAAAAGTTCGTAGATTTAATTAAAAAATTAATAAAATCCGGACCAATCACTAAAAAGCGCATATAAATTAAAAATATTTGTATGTCGTTAATTAAAAATAAATGGATATTTAGTTAATTAAAAACTTAATACTATAAATTAAAAAATTTAATTAAAATTAAAAAATAAAAATAAAAATAATAAATAAAAATTATTCGAGGTCGAGGCCAGTTTTATCTAGTAAAGAGAATAGAAATATTGGAATGGAATCAAAGAATGTTTATTTGAAAAAAAATGGCCTCGAGCTCGAAAAATTTTTATTTCTTTAAATTGGAAAGGTCGAATAATAACAACTTTAATTAAAAAAAATAATTAAATTTTTAAATAAATAGATTGAAAATTTAATTAAAAAATTTTTTGAAACAAATTAAAATTTTAATTGTATTAATTAAAAAAAATAAATAAAATTAATTCATTTTTTAAAAATAAATAATTTAAAAAAAAATATTTTTTTTCTAATTTTACCAAATATATTTATGCCGTAAAGACATAGTCAGTGAGAGAATTTTATAAAGTTAGGTATAAAAATTTTATATACATAAACATAAAACTATAAACAAAATGAGAATTCAAAAATTATTTTGAGAAATAAAAAACAATCACCAAACTCTTTATACTTCTGTATTTGTTTTTGTAAGTAAAAAAATGCATGAGATAAACACATACTCGCACACACAGAAAACAACACAAAACAAAAAATATAAGTAAAGCTAAATATTTAATTAAACAATTAATTACATCAATTGATTATTTAATTAAAATTAAACTAAATAAACACAATTAAAATGTTAATTAAAAAAGTTAAAAATTTGATTAAACAATTAATTATATTAATTAAAAATTTAATTGATATTAAATTAAAAAACAATTAAAATTTTAATTAAAATAAAATATACCACATTATTTTCTGTGTGCTGTTCATTCATGGATAAATAATATTTCCTTTTCAAATTCTGTAGGGTATACAAAAAAGGATACACATATTTTTTTTCCATTTGTTAAACGCCCATTTCCAGAATCTTATTTATTTTATCCTTTTTGTATGCGCCTTGAGTAAGAGTTACAGTGCGTGTATGAAATAGAAAATAATTCCTATAGAAAATAATTCCTAGCCTACGCTTTAAGTCCTTCACGGCTTTTAGGCTTATGATATTGTTAGTGTAGTTTGGTAACATACAAGTTTATTGACTTGTTGGTCTTCTGAGATTGTTATTTTTCTCATTTTTTTTAATGTTGTTACACACATGTTTTCATTTAGTTTTCTGTGTATTTAGAAACGTTGGATTTCCTTCATTAGAATAACTTTCACTTACAACAAATTTTAATTAAGTAGGTAAATAAATTGGATACATATTTTATTTGTTTTGTTTGGGGAAAACGAAAAAAATAAATTAATTAAAAAGACATTATTATATTTACATAATATTAACATGTGAAAATGTATAGATTAATGGTAATTATGATATAAAGAAATATATTGCAAATATTAAGCAATTTTTAAATCAATCAAATTTACTCAAGAGCTTGTATTTCTTAAGTGATATTCTCTTACAATTACAAACATACATACTACACCTTTTCCAATTGTATTTTAGAAATTATCAATTGTATTTCAGAAATTATCAATTACATTTCAGAATTTATCAATTGTATTTCAGAATTTATCAATTGTATTTCAGAAATTATCAATTGTATTTTAGAAAACCTTCGTGAAACAATTGATAATTTCTGAAATACAATTGATAAATTCGGAAATACAATTAATAAATTCTGAAATACAATTGATAATTTGTGAAATACAATTGATAATTTCTGAAATACAATTAATAATTTCTGAAATACAATTGGAAATGGTGTAGTAAGAAAATTTTGATGTAGTCCCACACACGTTTTACTCACGCACGTTTAAATCACATTAAGGAGCTTTTAACAAATAAAAAATTAGATATATGTATGTATCAGATGAAATTATATCAGTATTTTAGAAGAAATTGTAAAAAATTTACACGTGTAGCCACAACATAATCAAAAAATAAACAAATAGAAAATCAAATTCGACTTGGCTCACCCCATAAATACCCTTCACAATGCTCTTTTTAAATTACAACTTTTCTACAAATACACTTTTTAAAATATTTTTGTGGTTTGTTGAGTTGAGTGGAGGGTAGGTACAACCCAATGTACTGCAGTTACTACATGACGGTCATTTGTGTAGTAGTGGTTGTTGTTTTCAACTACAATTTCAGTTGTTTTTGTATGAAAAATCTCAAACAAATATTTTTTGTAGTCGTTTAAAAAAAACACAAAAAACTACTAATTCAAGCAAAAGTTGTTTTATGTAGTTGTTTTTGGTCTATAAAAGAACTTACAATTTCCTAGAAATTTTTAGAAAAACGATATGTTGAACGAGCAAAATTAACTGTAATTTGATGTAGTTTTTACCGCTTTTTTAGTTGTTAATCAATAGTTAAAAACAACAAAAAAATTTTCTTGATTTTACCGCAAAATGTAGTGGACGCCTGAACAACAACAAATGTAGTCTTTTGTAGTGGAATCTACTGTCATCATTTTTTGAGCAAAGGCAAGCCCATGGCGTTCAGTGCTAAACTAGTCCATTGTACCTTACCCGGAAAAGTAAATAAGTAAAGAGTTTGAAGAAAGTTTAAGAAAAATGTCTGCGAAGTTTGTACTCTAAGACATTTAGTGATATCCATCAGTTTGTCTGTGTTTGTCGATAAAGAAGTGTTTTTTATGAAAAAACGTTATTGATAAATAAAATATTTGATGAAAATAAAAAATGGCTCAAGTGCACTTTACGGGGCACGAATATTTTGGCCAATAAAAATATGCCACAATTAAAATTTAAGGGGGCCCCCGTAGACACCCTGTAGCAAAACAACTGCCCACTCACCAACATGTATGTATGGGTATTCAAATGAAAGGTAATTTACTAACGATTGCAAATATGTATTTTTTGTATGTATTTTAACAATATTGTATTCCCTAGATCCATTTTAGTATCTTTCTGTTCAATAGTTTAGCCATTTAGTAATTAACCGGGTAAAAGGCTTAATACAAAAAAAAACTTTATTAAGCGAAGCCTGTAAATTAATTTATGTAGTTTGTAATCCTTGAGCACGGCCGAAGGACGATCTTTTTAATAATTTAGAAAAATTTTTGTTTTTTTTTTTTTTGAAAAATCCCATCAGGATGGTTTTATGGACCTAGAAGGGCCCTGGGACTTAGCCTTCTTTATTTTTATTTTTCTTTTTTAATTACCTTCAGGGGGTCCGGGCCCCAGCCCCTTCAATTTTAATTTCGTGTTTTCCCCCAAAAAATGTTTGTGCCCCGAAAAGTGCACTTTTGCCAACATATTTATGAAAAAAATATTGAGGAAAAAAAATTTATGATAAAAAAATATTGATGAAAAAAACAATTCGATGAAAAAAAAATTTTTGATAAAAAAAATATTGATGAAAAAAATATTGATGAAAAAAAAATATTGACGAAAAAAAATATTGATGAAAAAAAATAAAATTGATGAAAAAAATATTGATGAAAAAAAAATTGTGATAAGAATATTGATAGAAAAAAATATATTGATGAAAAAAAAATATTGATGTAAACAAATATTGATGAAAAAAAAAATATTGATGAAAAACAAATATTGATGAAAAAAAAAAAATATTGATGAAATAAAAAATGGTGATGAAAAAAAAAATATTGATGAAAAACAAAATTATTGATGAAAAAAAAAAAAAAAAAATATTGATGAAAAAAAATTTTGATGAAAAAAAAAATATTGATGAAAAAAAATATATTGATGAAAAAAAAAATACTGATGAAAATAAAAATATTGATGAAAAAAAAAAAAATATTGATGCAAAATAATTATGTTACGTTTTATTCACCAGCTGGTGAATATTTGTTTTTTTCACCACGAGGTGAATTATTATCCAAGTAACAAACCCAAGTTACTACAATTTTTAGTTTTAAGAAACTTAAAATAGTAATTCCTATTTTCTTTTTTGTTAATCGTTAGCTTATATAGTCAAACTGAGGTGGCGTCCTGCTACTTTTTTAAAATTAAATTAGCTTATATAGTCAAACTGAGGTGGCGTCCTGCTACTTTTTTAAAATTACTTAGACACCAGCCTAAAAACATTATCATGTCGAGTTTACACTAAAAAAATATTATTTATTTTAATAAACGCTAAAAATGGATTTAAATATTTCAGGAACTGAAGAGGAAATTTATGGATTCGGCTAACAGGGATGGTCTCCCTGGTGTCACCCTCCGATCTTTATGGAATTGGTTTTATTTTGTAGAGTAGGAAAAATAAAGGGACACGTATTTTTTTTTGCTGTCCAAATTCATATTTATGGTGTGAAAATGAGGGGGGGAGGGGGAAGAAACGGTATTTTTTCAGTTTTTTGCGTTTATCTCCTATATACTACAAAGAAACCTCATCATGCTATATACCAAATGAAAGGTCCTTGGAAAACCTATCTTCTTGTGCAAAGAACGTGTCCAAACATGCACAACTTTTCGTCATATTGAGTAAAATGCTAAAATTTCAAGACATTGTTCTTAATAAGTCGAAAAATATTGACTTTTTTGGCACGTTATTAGCATCACGAGATAGGTATTTTAAATACCTTTAATTTGATACCAAATATGATTATATTAATTTTGAGTAAATAGGGGTAAATCCTAAAAAACATAAAAGGTCAATTTCCCCATACAAATCGACCCCCCCCCCCCCTAAAAATGAGTTTGGCAGCTAAATAAAATACATGTCGAATGCATTTTCGTTCTGAACAACATATCCAAATTTCATGAAGATCTCAGAGAGACTCTCCTTGTAAGTTGTATTTAACTTTTTTTAATTGTTTCTTATTGAAACTATGTTTCCATACCCACAATGTACAACACATAATATGAACTGCATATAATCATTATTGTTTTATACACATTTAATATTGTAGTCGTATGTTTCTGTAGCCTAAAGCTAATCCAAACACCCAAATACATTGACAATATGAAATTAAATGAAAACAAATGTGCATACATTAACACTTGCCGACACTGTCGAAAGGACTAAAAATAAATATCAACAATTGCAAAAGAAAAGTGGGTGAAAAAACTACCGTTAACAGTGTGAATATATATTAGAAAGTGAATGTATTTAGGGTAGTGGGGTAAGTAGGTACAACAAATCAAACAAGCTTATATAGTATATACGTGGGTTAACTGATAAGTAACTAAATTATTAAGGAATGTTAAGTAAAACTTACTTCTTAATATGTTTTTAACAAAATATGCTTACCAAAACAGTCTATGAGGCTTAAAATAATTCAGAATTCACCCACTAAACGTTCTTTTTTTATTTTCTGCATGTGTAGCCTTTAAAAAGAGTGAAATTATATAAAATGAAATTCTTGGAAAAATAATAATCCTTTTAAAAAGAAAACTTTTACTTTTTCATTTTATTTCACTGTTGTTATTGTTAAATGTTTGTTTGTCATCATCGTGTGATTGTTGAGCTTTAAGCAGACATATCAGCGCCTATAACAAAACACTTCCGGTGTTAACGGAAAATCCTTTCATTCCCATTTTCGTTATTGTTGTTGGTATTATATTTGTTTGCTACAAAAAAAAAAAAAATAAACCTCAACAGCTTTTCGTTGTTGTTGTTATTTAGCTCCCCCATTTTTTATTTTTTATATCACAAAAACACGCGCCAACAGTTTGTAGTTTTTGTAGGTATTTCCTCTTGAGCTCATCATGTTTTCAATCGTTGCTTATTTAGATTCTTTTTGGAAAAAAAAAAAAATCAAAAAAAAAATACAACGTAATAATCTACACTTTTACTTACTTATGACTCATGTTCTTTCAAATACTTAAATTGTAATGTTTGATCTGGCTCTTCTATGAGATTTAAGAAAATTTCTTCGTTCTATTTTTTGCGTTTTTTTTTTTTTTTTGATACATAGATACATTCAATATTGAGTTTTTATGTAAAACATTGTATTATTGCTTTAGGATTTTGGCGCCTAAAGGGCTGCTACAAAAAAAAAAAAATCGTAAACATCCCTAAACTTTTAACAATACATTTATTTGTATGTTTGGATGTAAATTTTAAATAACAAATGTCTGTCTGTAAATGTGTTATGTTTGTATGTTAACACATACATACATCTGTATGTCTGTGTATTTGTATGAATAACAAGAAAAGATTTAAGATTGTCATTTTATTGTCAAGTTTTATTATATTAGTGAAAGTATTTCATTTCACATCTACTTTCGCTTGTGACAAAATAAGAAAAAAAAAAAATAGAAAAGTTTTTTGATATCATATACATAGAAAACCATGCTAGAATGTTAATCGCGGCTATGCCGAATCTTTTATACCCTCCAACATGTTTAAAAAATAAAATAAACAAAATTTCAGAGTCAGCGGGTCAGTGTGGTACACTAGACTTGTGCTTAATCGTTCAATTGAGTGAGCGCTCATTTTCGTTCATTTCAGATAAAAGACCTAGTTCGTTCATCTAGTTCAATCGCTCTTTTGTAGTCTTCGTTCAACAGTTCGTAAACGAATCATTTTGAATCATCTGTTGGTCGTTCACCTAGTTCAAATCGCTCAGTTTTTGTTTTCGTTCAACAGTTCGTGAACGAATCATTTTGATCATGTTTGTTGTTTTGGCTTTCGTTTAAAAAATACAAAAATTTTGAATAAAAACATGAATTAAAAAAAAAACATACAGTTTTTGTAAAAAAAAATATAAATGCTGAGAAAGCGTGCCAAAAGAGAAAAGAAAACTAACGCCTAATGACAAAATTAAAAAAAAAAAATAAAATGAACGACCGAACTGATAGATCAAAATAATATAATGACCAATTGAGCTGAATGAACGAAAAGACCTAAAAGAGCGGAAATGAACGAACTAGATAAACCGCTAAGTTAAGTGAATAGTTCAATTGAACTAGTTCGTTCGTGAACGACACAACTCTATGGTGCACCTTCTCCCTTCAAATTAATGTTTATTAATTCATTTAGTATTCTTTTTGCACATTAGTTATATATATATAAATAAAAATGAAATGTCATTCGTTGATAATCGAGTTACTTAAGAAGAACCAATTTGTCTATTATTTTACACCCTCCAACAACAGTATGTTGTACACTAGGGTGCCCCAAAATTTATTTTGCTTTTCTACAGGTCAACGTACATCCAAAAATGAAAGATGTCATCGTAACAAATATTTTGCGCCAAATTGCAGAACCCTACGACCATTAGAAGGGGATGCTAGCTGATCACATGTGTTTGCAACCTACGAAGAAATCTGAACGCGAATCTGTCCATCTCTATAAAACACGATTCACTCCAAAATAAAAGACATTAACACAAATAAGTCTCATGGTCATAGGCCTGCTGAGTTCGGAAATGGGACAAATCAGAACAGGGGGAAAAAAGTTTCCCTTTGAAGATATAAACCAACCTCCGAAAAGCGCAATTTTTTTAATATTTTTATACCATCCAACCACAGTATGTTGTCATAATCACTTTGTCATTCCGTTTGTAACGCATCGAAATATCGGTCGGGGACCCCATAAAGTATATATGTATATTATTGATCCATGATCGATTCTAAGACATTCTGTGAATGTCCGTCCGTCCGTCTGTCTGTAGATGGCACGATACAGTCCAAAATAAAAGAGCTAGCCTCCTGCAATTTGGCATGAATATGTCTTATGGTCCTAGGCAGGTTAAGTTCGTAAATGGGCAAAATCGGCTAAGGGGGGAAAAAGTTCCCCCTTGAAAAACTGAACCAACCTCTGAAAAAATACACTTTTTTTACACATTTTTTTATATTTTTGTTAAATAAATGAAACATTTGTTTTATTTATCGGTATAGGAAAGTGCTGTCAACGTCCCCCACTGACCCCCATCACCCCTCCCCCCCAAAACAAACGCCCCTGACAATTTTTTTTGTACATTTGGAGGGTATAAAAGATTCGGCACAGCCGAATTTAACACTTTCACTTGTTTTTTTTTATTTTTGGTTCACAAATGAAAAACTTTAATGCTAGTCAAAGGTCCTGCACTAGGGTCTAGGGCAATGGTTCCCAACCTTTTTTCCGCCATGCCCCACTTTTAAGTTATCAAAACTAAAATGTCCCCCCTACACTCAAGAAAAGTTTGTAAATTTTTTACATTTGTCTCAAAATTTAAAATTTATTTGTGGTTAAGCAATATTTTTGTTAAAATCGTCGTTTAAACAAAGTTTTTAAAAAAAAGTTTTTAACAATCTACTGAATAATTTAACTAAAATAAGATTTTTTTAGTTTATTTGACAAAAAAATCTTGAAAATTTGCTCTTTGCCCCCATGAAGCATTCAAATTGCCCCCCAGTGGGGCGAGAATCAAAGGTTGGGAACCATTGGTCTAGGGGATTACAAAATGTCTTTTTTTTGATCCGCTCCCTGTTGTATGAGTGATACTTATAAAAAAATTAATTTAAATAATGATAAATTTGAATTGCTATAGTGCAAAAAAGCTTCACTCAAAAAAAACCTTGTAAAATTACAAGAAAAACTTGTAACTTTTTTTTTACTACCTCCTATTTGACAAAAATTCCTAGTAATTTAACAAATTTTTACCAATAATTTTGTAATTTTACAAGGTTTTTTACCAAAATAATTGTAATTTTACAAATTTTTTTAAACAATAAAATTTACAAAGAGGTTTCGTAATTTTACTAGATTTTTTGCTACCTCCTATTTTACGAGAATTCCAAGTAATTTTTCAAGCATTTTACCAATATTTTTGTAATTTTACAAGCTTTTTAGCACTAAAACTGTAAATTTACAGTTTTTTTGCGCAATTAAAATTACAAGGAATTCTCGTGAATTTACTAGATTTTTTTTTGTAAAATTATATTGGAAATTTGTAATATTACAAAAAAAATTGTAAAATTACAGAAAAAAAATGTAAATTTCGATTTGTTAAAAAACAAGGAAAACTGTCAAATATTGGTAAAATGGGACTGTTTGCTTGGACTTTTTTTTGGGGGTGGAGGGGTTCCGTGGGGGTTGGGGGCGACGCCTTCCTCTCGTGAATTAATGTTAATTAAATAAATTACTCAGTGATGCAAAATCTAACTTTCCAAATCGGAATGGGATGAAACCAAAAAAATTTTTAGTAAATTTAAAAACCGAAAAATTGCGTTTTTGGTTCTTAAATTTTTCCAAACCTGGCGTGGCTAAATATTAAAAAAGTTGTCAGATTTATATATTTTTTTTATGGGATATTGATGAAATTTTTTTTTGTTTTTCTGGAAAAATTTGGAAAAAAATCTATTTTTTAAACATCCGGCTACATGTTTTTGTTTTTTTTTTTTTTAAGTTTAGATGTTTGTCTATCCATACAAAAAAATCAGAAGCGAATTTGAATATTAAATTTTATATAAATTTTGTAATTTGCTTGTATTTCCTTGTTGCAACATAGCGCAAAAGTAACAAAAATTTGAACTAATATTAAACATACGCTATGTTGAAACAAGAAAATACAAGCAAATTACAAAATTGATATGAAATTTAATATTTTAGTGCGATTTTTTCGAAAGAAAAACGCGTGGATAGACAAATATCTGCGTGGATAGACAAATATCTAAAGTTTACAAATAAAAAT
Organism: Pegoplata infirma; assembly: GCA_963921195.1. Taxonomy (NCBI): domain Eukaryota; kingdom Metazoa; phylum Arthropoda; class Insecta; order Diptera; family Anthomyiidae; genus Pegoplata; species Pegoplata infirma. The sequence continues at coordinate 3,351,320 of OY992538.1, read as the reverse complement.
TAAAAAGAAAAAAAAGTGGCCGGGTTTTTGATAAATCGACTTTTTGGAAAAATGAGAAATTTCAGAACGGGTTCTTTATGAAAAATGGGAAATTTCAGAAATTTCCAATCCTCTGGATCCAAGCGGAGAAACTTTAACTTCTTTTGACAAAAAACTATTTCATTTGTTTAACAAAAATTAAAAAAAAAACTGTCGTTTTTCAGAGTTTATTTTAGTTCTTCAAGGGGAAACTTTTATTTTTTCTCTAGACCGATTTTGCTCATTTACGAACTTAACCTGCTGACGATCATAAGACATATCTGTGTCAAACTTCAGTCTAGGCTTTTTTTTATTTTGGAATGCATCTTGTTATATACAGACTGACATTCTTAGAATGTTTTAGAATCGATCATGAATCAGTAATATATGCATACTTTATGAGGTCCTCGACGGATATAACGATGTGCTATACACGAAATGACAAAGTAAGTATACCCACCATACTATAGTTAGAGGGTATACAAAAGGGAAATAACATAATATTATGTATTAGAAAATCACTATTATAACGCTGAGCCATTTTAAATGCCAAAAGAAAGTAAAAGTTTACTTGTTGTTCATTTTTTTTTTGTTATACATACATAGTTTAATTAAAAACTTATGATTTAACTTTTTAATAAAAGTAACTGAACGACATTAATGACAAATTTTTCATCCTAAAATTAGGTTTTCAATTATAACAAATTGTCATTAGTAAATGACAGTGCTTATATGTATGTGTTTGTGTATATATATTTTTCAAAATTTAGAACACGTTATTAATTTCTTAATGTTGTTCATATCGTTATAAAATTCACATCTGATCCTTTTTTACGTAAATATTATGTTACAGGTATCATACAAAAAGGAGAAATCTTTTTTTTGATCTGAAGTCCATATGATTAAAAACAAAGTGTTGCTATTATTTTGTTTAAAAAAATATCTGAAAAACTTTTTCTTAAAAAAGTCTGATTTTGAAAAAAATTTACATTAACTTAATTACTGTCAATGAAGGTCAGGTAATCAATTTTTTAAAATAAAAAAAAAAAAACAAAACAATTAAGTAATTTTTGAATTGACGCAATTTTTTTTTTATTATTCAAGGGGTGATCTAGCCCTAACGGCCGGCACTGAGACCTTTATGGGTCGCAATTAAATTGACGCAATTAAAAATTTACTCAAAAAAAAAAAAAAATAAAAATTGAATAGTTAATAAAAATATAATATATTTCTATTCTCTTATTGTTTTAAATACTCTTTTAGTTTATAGCTTTTTGTAATGTTAAATTGTCAAATTTGTGTCGAGTTGCCTTGATTAAATATTTATTAAATTAAAACGGAATGCATCACAATCACAAAAATTGTATACTTTTTAATGGTTATCGATTAAAAAATTTTATTTTGAAACATTTTTAGAACCCGTTCTAAAATTTCCCATTTTTTTTTCAATTTATCAAAGGTTCGGGCATATTTTTTATTTTTAAGTTTAGATGTTTGTCTTTTTTTTAGAAAACCGCTTTTGAATATTAAATTTCATAAGAATTTTTTAATTTGCTTGCATTTTCTTGTTTCATCATAGCGGATGAGTGAAAAATATTTGCATAAATAATACTCATACGCTATATTAGAACAAGAATATTTAATATTCAAATGCTATTTCAAAAAAAAAAAAAAAACAAAAACATAACTTGAGTCTGCCCAGCAAAAATAAATCGAGATTTTGGCGACACAGCTTCTTTTTATAGCATACCGAAGCGCATCCAAAAAGCGCTCTTGAGGATTCAAAGTAAGGGGAAAAAATTAAGATTTTTTATATAAAACTCAAAATATAAAATTATATTTTGATAAAATTTCATACACTCAAAAAATTATGTTAGTAAAATCAACTGAAAATGTCAGTTAAAATAACTACTTTGTAAGTTGTTTTGGGGTCAACTACTTTTTCAGTTAAATCAACAAACAATGTTAGTTATTTTAACTGACAAAAAACAACTGACTTATGTAGTAAAAATTACTAACATTTGTAGTCAAAACAACTAATATGTAGTAAAAATAAAATAAACAATACATAATTTTTTTTTTCAAAAAATTTTTCAGAAAAAAAATTGAAGACCAAATTTTTTCAAAGTTTTTTTTTTTTTTAAAAAAGTTGTGAAAAATAAAAAAAAAACGAAAATTTATTTATTTTTTTTGGAAAAAACTTTGAAAATTTTTCAGAGATAAAAAAATAAAATTAACTACTTTAAATAACTGTTACTACATTACAGTACTATTTTGTTAGTTATTCAAAAAAAAAACGACTCAAAATAACTAACAGAAATAGTTGTTTGATATTTTTCATACAAAAATAACTGACTTTGTAGTTAAAAACAACTTACTACTTACTGTAAATAATACAAACAACTAACATGTAGTAACTTACATAATTTTCTGAGTGTAAATGCTATCCTTTTGAATACATTTAACACTTTTTGAATAAAAAACCATGAGTTTTAAGCAAAGACACATGATTTCACTGCATCATTATTGCACATTAATCAGCGCTACAAAGAGTGCTTCAATCATAACACCTCACATTTTGAATGAAAAAAAATTTAGTACACAATTTCCACTTAAGTTTCAGAAAATACAAATTATATTACCAAAAATGTCCAATCACATTTTAGAATCTCCAATTATATTTAAAAATGTCCAATTATATTTCAAAAATGTCCAATATATTTGAAAATTGTTGAAATGTAATTAAAATTTTTTTGGTTATAAATTGTAATATCTGAAATATAAATGGAAGTTTCTGAAATATAATTTGAAATTTTCGAAATATAATTGGAAACTTTTTAAATGTAATTGGATCTCTTAGGCGATATTTCTTCCAAATGCTTGCAGGGAGTCAACTGATTTTCAGAATTAGTCAATTGTATTTAAGATTTTCCAATTGCATTCAGAATAAAAATTCGTCAATTGTATTTCAGATTTTATAATTAGTATTTCAGAAATAGTCAAATGTGCTTCATCTTTATTCTGCTTAAATCAGCTCTAAAAATATACATGAATTCACTGCATCTATTTATATAGCGATTTTTTTAGCGCTCTAAAGAGATGTGAATTCAGAGCATCTTAAGAGCGCTTTTTCGGTGTATCCAACTAGCGCTCTAAAGTGTGACATCGCCTTAGAGAATCATGCATGAATTCAGTAGGTTTGGATGCGCTCCTTGACTCTAGTTTCCTTTCCAAAAGCTGCTGCCAGTTCAGCAAAATTTCTGCTGGGTGAATGGTTTTGTGTGGATAGACAAACACCCAAACTTAAAAAAAAATACTAAAAAAGTAAAAAGTGGCCGGAGTTTTAATAAATTGACTCTTTCAAAAATGGGAAATTTCAGAACGGGTTCTGAAAATTTTTCAAAACAAAACTTTTTAATTGATAGCCCATAAAAAAGTATTCAAGAATGACAGGTTTTGAAAAATTGAGAAGGCTGTAGGCAAAATCGCCCAAAGAAAAATCGCCCGAAAAGAAAATGAAATTTCGCCCAAAAATTTCATACAAATTTGGGAACATTTTCATAGTTTTTGGACAAAATTCCGAAAAAAAAATTGGGTGATTTTTCATAACGAAAAATTACCCAAAAATAAAAAATGAAAAATTGCCCATTTTTAGTTTGGTTTGAATTTTTGTCAAAATCTTAAAATGTCAAATCCGAAATAAGTTGCAATGAAACAAACTCCATGCCTTAAACCCACCCTCTCCGCAGAATAAAACTTTTTTGAGTAATTTGGTTTTGGGGAACACTTGTTTTCGGAGAAATCTTTTTTTTTTTTGGGTCATTTTTTATTTCATTCTTGGGCTATTTTTCGTAAATTTTGGGGCGAAATTTCTTATTTTTCTGTTTGGGTAATTTTCCATAATTTTTGACCGATTTTGCATTTGGGCTATTTTTCGTAAAATTTTTTGGGCGATTTTGCCTATAGCCAATTGAGAAACCAAAAACGCAATTTTCTTAGTTCCATATAGGGCTATCCAAACAACCTATTCAGAAATTAATGGGACACATGTTTTTTTATCGCTACACATTTGGTGTGGATTGCCTCATACATATATAAAATATAGGGAATGTCAAGTTTTAGATTCAAAACTAGGATCTGTTGAGAGCAAGACGCGAATCGGTGAACTTTAACAACCATTAAAAGTAAGTTCCAATTTAAAAAAAGAAAAGGATGAAGTGTACTTTCATTTACCTTTCATTGGCAAAGTATCAGACAAATATACACTCATACAAACACATGTATGTTTTGTATAATGTCACATAATTAAAATGAAACCATATTCAATTAGTTACAAAATGCGTTACATTATCATTTTCATCACAAATTATTTTACATAAACGAAATCCCTTTTATTTGGTTTGGCTGCAAAATTCAAAATGCCACTCATCTCCTTTACTCCTTTGCTCTTTGTTTTCTGTTCTCTTAAGCCATTCCTTTACCGCAAGTACTTCTTTTGCTAGAACATTGCCACAGTAACTGTTGCTGGTGACAGCCATAATTAATGTTACTACAAGTAAATCTTATACTTGTTCTATTTTGTCTTTATCGTTATTGTCGTTGTCGTAGTTGCTATAACTATAACAAGAAAAGTATCTGAAAGAGTACACAAATTCATATTAATTTTCTACATATAAAAATAAAGAGCAAAATTTTAAACAACAAAAACACTTAAAAAGGTGGGTAAAACTATCACTTTACTGGTTAAATTCTTAAAGAAATTTTGTTAATAAAACCAAGTTGTGTATGATGAAAATAATAATAATTTCTATAAATTGCGAGCATAACATATGCGGTTTTAACACAGGTAAAGATTATGTGGGTTATTCATAATGCATAAATTTGACAAATATTCAAGAAATATCAGTCAAATAAACCTACTTTAGATTTAATTTGCTCATTATAAATTAGTGCCCCCATTTCCCTGTTCTCGGTATTCCCGGAAATACCGCTATTCCCGGTTCTGGTACCGGTTTCCCGGTTTTGGTGCCGGTTTTCCGTTTCAAGATTCAAGGAATACCAATATTCCCGGTTCTGATCCTGGTACCGGTTCTCAAAAAAAAAAAGTACTATACCATACCATAAAATATTTAAATTTCACCAATTAATTAGGCCTTTATTCATAATACTTAAAGTGTACTTAAAGTAGGTTTATTTGACAATATTCCTGCAATATCAGTCAAATAAACCTACATTAGAATTAATTTACTCATTATGAATAGCCCAGTTAGTATTTTAGAAATATTTAGTTGTGTTTGTAAAATTATTAAAAAATCATTAAACTACTTTTTTCTTAAATTCATAAAAAAATTAAATGGTGTTTTTCACATGTTTTGTATTTTTTTTTGGTAAAAGCGAAGATAAAACTTCATAAAACGTTTCAAACTTACTCTACGATTTTCATTTCATTCCATGTAAATTTGATGACACCAGTTTCATTAATTAAATGAAAACTTTCTTTGGTTCAAAATGTGATTTATTTTTCACTAAGCTTATGTCAATTTTCATTATTTTCTTGAAGCTTTTTTTGCAGTGAAGTCTTTACTTACATGACATCGCGATAATAAAATAATGAGGTTTTACCATATATTTGGTTTGATTTTATGTACTTATTAAAGCTTATTACTTGGTAATTAAAATTTTACTAGGTTTCCTAAAAATTTATAACGATCAAAATAAAGGAAAGTTTTCATAAATCTAATAAAAATAATAATTTTCCCCTCATTTCCGCTATGAACAAATATGAAACGTTTTCATAGCATTTATGATACTGTTATATAGGACAACATTTAATAAAGAGTTTGATTATATTTTATGATTATATTATATGACACTTTTTATAAATATAATGTACCTTTTTCTCTGAGTGGATAAGTGTTAATATTCTTTTATTTTGCACTGTCATTTATTTGCTACAATAACTATTTACTTCTGTGTTGAAAGTATTTTGTCATTGAAAATTGTATTTATACATACTGAAAATGTTTAACCACTTAAGGGTGCAATGAAATTCCGGTATGGAAAAGTTTACATTTCTAGCGCCTTACAGTGAGTTTTTGTTTGTGTATGTAAAAACACAATACAGACTCATATGGAAACACACTGGCTTTGCTTGTTTTCCATGGTGACAGGATATAATTTCCACGGACAATATCTCCATAACTGAAATGGGAATTATGACCGAATACTAAACGGTTATAATCCCAATGGTGGTTATGTCTGCTCCCTGTAGGGAATACAACCGAAATTTTTAAGGTCATAAACCCCATTTCATATTACGGGGATAAGTCCAAAACAATTTCGGTCATTTTTTGTTTTTGTTATTATCCCCATAAATCTGGGAGCTATGTCCATTTTTATACCCTCCAACCACAGTATGGGGGTATACTCACTTTGTCATTCCGTGTGTAACATATCGAAATATCGGTAGGGGACCCAACAAAGCATATATAATATTGATCCATGATAGAATCTAAGACATTCTAGCGATGTCCGTCCGTCCGTGCGTCCGTCTGTAGAAATAACGATGCAGTCCAAACTAAAAGAGCTTGACCCCTGAAATTGGGAAAGAATATCTCTTATGTTACTGGTAAGGCTATGTTCGAAGATGGACAAAATCGGACCAGGGGGAAAAAAGTTCCCCTTTGAAGAACTAAAACGACCCCTAAAAAATACGATATTTTTACGAGTTTTTTTAAATTTTTGCTCAACTAATGTAACATTGGTATGCCATATTATGTTCATAGACTTGCGCTTGGACCAAGGGGGTTGGGAAATTCGATTATTTTCAGGCCGCCTCCCTTTGGGGGCGTGGTTATAGAAATTAATTAAAAATAACGATAACAATTTATTATTTAAGCGTAAATATCATAAACAAATAACTTGTAAACATATAAAGCGGGGGTACAGGTGTCCCCACCAACTCCACCGAAACATGTTTTTTTATCAATTTTTTGTTATTAAATCTTTTTTTATTAAATTTTTTTTTTGCATCAAATTTTTTTTTCACCAAAAATTTTTTTTTTTTCATTAATTTTTTTTTCATCAAAAATTTTTTTTCATCGATTTTTTTGTTTTTTCATATTTTTTTTTTTCATTCATTTTTTTTTCATCAAATTTTTTTTTCATCCATTTTTTTTTTCAATATTTTTTTTTTATCATATTTTTTTCATCAATTTTTTTTCATCAAATTTTTTATTATCAATTTTTTTCTCACCAAAAAATTTTTTTTTTTTCATAAATTTTTTTCCCATCAAAAAATTCATCAAAAACCTTTTTTTTATCAATATTTTTTTTCACCAAAATTTTGGGTGCATTAATTTTTTTTTTTTTTTAACATAATTTTGTTTTTCGTGAAAAAAAAAATCACTTTTATTTACCAAAACTACTTTTTCACCAAGGCTAAGCTTTTCGCATGAAAATTTTCCATTTGTACATAAAACAAGTGAGAGTGTTATATTCTTTGGTGCCGAATCTTTTGTACTCTTCAAAATGTAAAAACACTTTTTTGCACTTATTTTTGCACTCACTTACGAAATGTACAGATCTTTTGGTTGTTTAATGGGGTCCTCGACTGATATTTCAATTCGTTTTGGATGGAATAGCAAAGTAATATAACATTATTTTTTCTAAAAAAAACCTTGCTTTGGCAAGTACACCCAAATCATCCGCAAAACATTATCATGATTTAATGTTTTGGGCAAGAGTACAAAATTTGCAGGCATTTTTATTAGAATTATGTCCAAGTTATTTTCGGTCATAGTCCTCACAACTTTTACGCCTTTATCTGAAATAAAAGACAAAAAAAAAATCAGTTGAGTTCCACAGCATGCCACGCCCACAGTTAGCTATAATTTGACCTTATTTTTGACTACCTTAATTTTTATATATTAGCTACAAAATAGCTTTAACATATTAATCGGTGACAAAAAAAAATTTGGACTTTTGGCCAATGAAATCCCACAATGTGTCGTCATAATTCAAAAAACTTGATTTTGTAGAAAATGCTTTTAAAGTTTTTATGTGAAATAGTTTTCAATTGAAGAGGGCATGATGGGGTGAATAATTCTGCATCGTTAACTGAAAAATCACGTTTTTTGAGTTATGATAACGTTGCTGCAAAAGAGCGATATGTGAGACCCAAAATCGGAATTTGGAAATGTTACATACGCAATGACATGCTAACATACTCTCTATCCATTAAGTCAATTGTGAAGATACCTCCAAGTCAAACGGTTTTCGATGTTTTGTGAAAAAAGTAGTGCATTATTTTAGGCTGAAAAAAATTATGTTATTTATGATTTTCGACATTTTTAAAAAATGTTTCTTATAATTTCGAAAATCGTCAACTCAGTGGTATAAGAAAACACTTTTGCCAAAAAATGGAGAAAAAATTTAGTTTTTTATAGTAAAATTTGTGATTTTTGATCTGCCTAAATGTATGCATTAAATTTTATTTTTTTTTTACAAATAATTAAAAAAAAAAAAATTGAAAATTTTTTTTCATGGTAATTGACCTAAAATGGGGGATATAAAAACGTTTGATGCTATTTGAGCACGTGGCAATTTTACTTTTCGTTGGACGCGTATATTCCCCCTACGCAGTTAAGTGGTTTAAAGCTAAGGTACTTTCGTGGGTTTTTATTTTGTTGTTGCATTTATAATTGCATAAGTGAATGGCTTTGTGGGTGATTGTGTAATTGGGTGTGTGTGTGTGTGCTTGAGTGTCGATGAATAAGTGAGAATTGTTTTTTATTTTTGAATATGTATGAACAAGTTGTTATTTTTAACTCACACACACACATGTATTTATGGACGTTCCACACATGTGTGTGTGTATTAATTGTTGTGTGTTGGGTTATAATACCAATTCATGAAGTTAGTTAACAACATTCTGGCGATTTTATCAACCAATCGAGGACTCTTAATTACTCCATCGAGTAACGTCTATAACAAATGTAAAATTTTTTTATTTTTAATTTTGCTGGCAGCATTTTTGTATGTTCAGTGTTTTCGCTGTTGTTTTTGATTTTGGTACTCTTGTTTGTTTGTGTGTGTGTGCGTGTTTATTGAACCATTGACCCATCAATAAAAACAAATACATACATATATTTTGTAGTGGAAGCTACCATAAAATGCTCAATATATATTTTATTGAGGAAATTTATGCACATGTTTGCCATAGTGTGAATTTGTCCATATGTAGTAGTTTACGAAATTGTAAAAACAAAGCAAAAAATATTGTCGATGAAAATAATATATTGCAAAATTGTCTACATAGAGTAAAATTTGAAAATTCACTAAAGGCTAAAATGTTGAGCATGATATTTTGACATGTGCCCATAAATATAGAAAAACAAAAAGAAGAAAACAACGCTTTTTCATAGTGAGGGCCAGATAAAAAATAGTACACTCAAAATATTTACGCTGTTTAATACTCTGTAAAATGATTGTAATCTTAATTCGACAGATATTTGAAAAAGTTATCTGCCGAAATACTGATTTTAAGAAAATAATTTGTAATTTCTTGTGACCGAAAAACAAAATATTATTTGTAATTTGACTTTTTACTTTGTAATCTCTATTTTACATATAATAAACATAGTTTTATGTTAAAATACAGATTTTAGAAAAATACTTTGTTTTTTCTTGTAACCAAAATTCTAAATTTTATCTGTAATTTTACTTATTACTCTGTAAAATAGTTTTCAAATAAAAATCTCTTCAAAAAAACTTCCAAATATTTCAACCCCTCTTTAAAAAACGTCGTAAATTACAATAAAAACTGTTAAATTTTACGAAGATGTCGTGTAAAATTTGAGGCAGTCGTAAAAAACTCGTAATTTTCACAAAAATAAAAAAAGAAGTAAATTTACAATTTGGAAGCATTAAAACCGGCAAATTTACACGATGGCATTTCCCAATTGTCAACATTAAGGAAGGAGAAATTGGTCAGGAATCAAATTGTGAACGTTGTATAAAAGCCATATCGAGAGCATTAAAACAATATTTAAAATCAAGAAATTTTTAAAAAATTTCCCTTTAATTGTATAGAAGTGTTTACTGGAATGACCCCTCTCAAATGTGGCACTGAAAATGAGAAGTTTATAAAAAAAAAAACGTTGCAACATATAGCGAGCTTACACTCAAAAAAAAAAAAACTGTAAAGTTAGCAAAAAATTTAGTTAAATTTAACTAAAAAAACACCTGATTTTGAACCTACTAAATTTCTAGTTAATTTAACAACAAATATTTAGTTAACTTTTCATAGAATGAATGTAGCAAAAAAAACGTAATTTTAACTAAAAATTCAGCTGAAAATTTCGTAACATTTTTTATTAGTTGAATTCAGCTAAACTTTTTGTAAAAAATTTTAAGTTTGTTAAATATTGGTTTTAAACACTAACACTTCACTTAATTTTTCTTTTTTTTCACAGCATTAAGTTAAGCTTAAGTAGGACTTATGAGATTTGCATAGGAGGCTACACAAGAAATGTTTAAAATTTTTCTTTTGACAAAAATGTTACAAAAAATCAGCAAATTAATTTGTAAAAATTCGTAAACTCAGTTTTAAAGTCAACAAAAAAAATTAATTCAAAATTTGTACAAAACTAGTATTTTCGTAAATAGAACTTAACTAAAAAAAGTAGTTAAAACGCTGATTTTAAATAAAAATTTGCTAAAAAGCCAGTAAACTCTAGTTAACAAAAAAAAGTTTGTTAACTTTACAGTTTTATTTTTTTGAGTGTATAAATAATTTCTACAAAGTTAAACATTCGCGTGCGAATCATTTAACCGGGTGCATTTAAATGATGGCATTTACTTATCCATCTTTCTTGCACATTAGAGTCGAAGAAAATGAATAAGAGTTCTTATAGTTGGCAGTGGAAACTTGCCACTTAAAAAGTAAATTTAAACATGAAATTAAAACTTAACGTTTCGCGTGCGCACCATTTAAGTGGGGAATGCATTTAATCAGGCACATTTAAATTTTAGTTTTTCTCTCAGTTTATGAAATTACTAATAGGAAACACAAATTTCACATTTAAAAAGCCCCCTGCTCAAACCGTCATTTATTAATTTATAAAAACCTCGGTGAACATCCACCGCTTAAGTGCGTCACTAAATATGTGAGATTTAATAATTTAAAATATACGTTATACTCAAAGAATAATTTTGTTGGATTGTCAATGTTAAAGTTTTTGAAGCAGAGAAGTTCTGGAGTTCATTAACCCAAAGTTAAATAATATTAAAAACGGCTATAGGCAAAATCTTCCAAAAAATTTTATGAAAAATAGCCCAAATGCAAAATCGCCTAAAAAATATGAAAAATTACCCAAAAAGAAAAATATGAAATTTTGCCCAAAATTAATAAAAAAAAGCCGAAGAAAGAAATGAAAAATGTCCCAAAAATAAAAAATTCCGAAAACACGTTTTCCTTAAAACACATATTACCCAAAAAAGTTGTATTTTGCGAAGAGGGTGGGTTTAAGGCATGGAGTTTGTAATCCCTCAGTCCCGCCGAAGGCCGGCTATGCGGATCAACTTTTTGAAAAAAAGAACAAATTTTAAAACAAGATTTTTTGTTACGTATCCTTATTAATATTTTAGACATTTCGTCTTCTTGATAATATTGTCTGAAAAAGCTATGTGTAACATAATTTATGAAGAAATTGGATGCGATTTTTTGTTAAAATTTGTTGTTAAAATTTTTCGCCTGCAGTGCTTTCATCGCACCTGTTTTTTAATTCAATACTTTTGATTTTCTACTGGCAGCGGTAGATTAGTATGAAGTGTGATAATCTGGAAGTAATTGCAGGGGTTGTCAGTTCGATTCCCACCAGAACCTTTGTCATTTACTCCACAACGGGAAGGTTGTTCATCAGCTTCTTTTTGGTTAGTTGATTATATAATTTATAAAAAAACAAAACATTTCGCTGTATTGTTTCTAAAAAATCAATAAACTATTTGTTTTAAAAATAAACTAAGTACATATTTGTATTGAAAAATCAACCAATTTTTGATTTCAAAATTTTGTCCAAAAACTATGAAAATTTGCCCAAAAATTTTGGGTAACTTTTCATATGAAATATAGCACAAATTTGCATTAAAAATTTTTGGGCGAAAATTCATTTTCTTTTTTGGGCGATTTTTCTTAGGGCGATTTTGCCTACAGCCATTAGTTTTTTATTATAAATGTGTATGTTGTTATTTGTTGTTCCCAATTATTTCATGTGTTCAAGATTAAAATCAAATAAATTTATAAAGAACGTTCTAAATTTTCAAAGTTAAGACGGGGTTTAAAGGAAAAAACAGTCTTAAAGTGAGCAATTTGAAAATAGTTATAAAAATATAAATACGCAATATTTTTTAATTATGTTTTTTTTTTTATTTGAAAGATGCATTATTGTAATATTCTTAAAATTTTATAACACAAAATTTGGTCAACAAGAATTCCGAGTGTTGCTCAATTGTAGAATTCTTTTTTTAAAAGACAAATTCGGCTGCAGTTGCACAGTAAAAACTACTGAACCGATTTTAATGATTTTTTTTTGATTTGTAGATTATTAAATTTTCTAGTACCTACCGTGGAACCGTCAACCGTCAACCTCCCTTAATTAAAAGTTTTAAAATTTATAGAGAGTTTTTTTATATAAAATTTTGCACTCATAAAATGCATTTAACTACAACTTTTAAGTTTACAGAGATTTTTTTTGTCGCTTTTATTAACATTTTACAGATAATTCTGTAAATTTACAGTTTTTTTTATCGAAATCATTTTACATTAAGAAAAAATCTTGCTGATTGAAAATCTATGGTATTTTCTGCTGGCTCAGCAGAGTATCTCTGTTATTTAACAGAGTGATTATTTTGAGTGAATTTTTTTTTTTTTGCGAGTCCTTTAATTTTTTTCTTTTTTTTTTAGAATTTTGTCAATATCCTCTATAAATTTTAATTCTATTAAAAAAGTTAAGAATTCAAAAGTATTTACAACAAGTTTTTACTTTTTGTATATTGCCATGGCTATACTTTTTGTTTAAACATTTAGTTTTAATTTAAACAAAAATTGATGGTTTTCTATTCATTCTGTCAACAATATTATTATGATGAATGTTGTCTTCGAAAAATATTTATTAAGATTATTCGTAGAATATGGTTACCACGAATAAACATAAATAGTAAAAACAGATAGATTTCAAGACTGTCTAGTCGGCTGAATGATACCCGACATTAGAGTGACATTTGTTCTTCAACTTTTGGTTTTCCAAAGTGTCCGGGAAAATTTATTTTCTACTAGACCTAAGAATTATGTAGTGAAAATTTGAGGAAAATCTTGAGATACATAATATTTATTAATTTTATGAGCTAAACAAGAATATAAAAAAAAATTAAAAGTCATAAGGTTTTCGAGGTTAAAAATGTTGAAAAAATTGTGGTTTTTTCTACGTTCAAGAAAGTTTTTAAAAAAAAATATCAAAATTTCTTTCCCTTCACTCAAAAAATTATGTCATTAACTGTTTGTAGTTTATTTAAAAAGTTTTCCGTTTAGTAATTTTTAAAAGAAAAAACATTTGTTTGATGTTCAGTTTTTATTAATGACTACTTCAGTCCTTTGTTTCAAAAATAACACACTAAAAAATAAAGACTTTCATTAACATTCAACTTTTAAAATCATTTATTTTTGTTCTGTAAGCAAAAACTACTGATTATTCTTTTGATTTTTAATGATTTGTGTAAGTAATTTTTTTTAAATTGTTGGTATTTTTTAATGAAATATCATTAGTTTTTACCTACATAAGTCAGTTATTTTTTTGTAGAAAAAAAAATCAAAAAATTATTTATAGAAATATAAAAACATGTTTGTATCAAGTGACTTTGGCACGATGGGTAGAGTATCTGGCCAGAATGTAGTTGATTGCGGAATCGATTCCCCAAAAATTTTATTAAAAATTTTTAAAAAAATATTTCAATAAAAAATTGTAAAAAATTACCTACGAAATCATTAATTTTTATTGTTTTCGTAGGTTATTTTTTTGAAATTTGTTGGTAAAAATATCAGAACTATCATTAATTTTTAATGTTTTCGTAGGTTATTTTTTTCGAATTTGTTGGTAAAAAAGAGTGAAAAAATGTAATTTTTTAATGTTTAATGTTATTTATTTTAGGAAATTTTGTCAAAGGTAAAAAATAAATGTTGATGTTTATTAAAACAAATGAATAATTACTGGGATGGTTTTCAATTGTTTATTCACTGATTTTAAGTGTGTTTTTCATTTGTTTTTGGCTACAAAATATTTTGAGTGTTGGTTCAGTAGAAGAAATCTGCAGTTTTTGATCTCCAATTTGTTTGACCACCATTTTGTTGTAAACAAATAAGAGATGTTATTGTTTATATAATTTTAGTACACCGTAGTGAAACGTAATGAGATATTAAAAAAATTTAAATTTTTCTTTGTTTACAAAAAATTGTAGTCAAAAGAATTGGAGGTCAAAAGATGAGGATTTCTTTTACTGCACTTAAAAAATTTATTGATCTTTTGCGTTGTTGGAAAAATTTGCTAATCACTGAATAAAAACTATTAGGCTATTTTCAAAATGTTTAATGCTTTGAAAAAGTCAATTTAAAAATATTTTTAAAAATTTTCCAAAAAATGTTAATAAATAATTTCACTTTCCAGCACGACCTTCGTTTCTCACTTTATGTATGCCAATCTGAATGCCATCAAGCTTAAATTAAAGCTTGGGAAATATACAAATAAATACATTTTTAAAAAAATAATAATAGTAGATTGATAATAAAGTTTTGTATTCTTAACTTTGGCTTTAACAAATGGCATTTACTACAGAAGAGTTTCCAATGTATTGTTGCCCATTGCAGTCATAAAAATGCCTGTGAATTTTGTACTCTTGCCCAAAACATTAAATCATGATAATGTTTTGCGGAAGATTTGGGTGTACTTGCCAAAGCAAAGTTTTTTTAGAATAAATAATGTTATATTACTTTGCTATTCAATGCACAACGAATTGAAATATCAGTCGGGGACCCAACTAAAAAACCAAAAGAGCTGTACATTTCGTAAATGAGTGCAAAAAAGTGTTTTTACATTTTGGAGAGTATAAAAGATTCGGCGCCAAAGAATATAACACTCTCACTTGCTTTACGTACATTTGATAAACATATGGAAAATTTTTATGCGAAAAACTTAGACATGGTGAAAAAGTAGTTTTGGCAAAAACAAATATTTTTTTTTTTTTCACGAAAAACAAAATTATGTTAAAAAAAATTTAATGAACCCAAAATTTTTGGTGAAAAAAAATTTTGATGAAAAAGAAAAATTTTTTGATGTAAAAAAAATTGATGAAAAAAAATATGAATAAAAAAAATTTTTGGTGAGAAAAAAATTGATAATAAAAACTTTGATAAAAAAAAATTAATAAAAAACAAAAAAAAAAAATGGATGAAACAAAAATTTTGATAAAAAAAATTTTTGATGAAAAAAAAAAAAAATTGATGAAAAAAAATTAATAAAAAAAATAATGAAAAAACAAACAAATTAATGAAAAAAAATTTTGATGAAAAAAAAAATTTAATGAAAAAATTGATGAAAAAAAATGATGAAAAAAAAAGTTTGATGAAAAAAAAGTTTAATGAAAAAAAAATTGATGGAAAAAATTTGATGAAAAAAAAATTTTTTATGAAAAAAAAAAAAAATAATTAATATGGACTCAAACCGAAATAAATAAAACTTCAGTTATAAAATATAAAGTCCAACAATAAATAAAACAGAATTAAAAAAAATTTGTTTGGTGAAAAATAATTATGTTACTTTTTATTCACCAGCTGGTGAAAAACGGGTTTATTCACCACGAGGTGAATTATTATCCAAGTTACAAACCCAAGTTATTAAAATTTTTGGTTTTAAGAAAATGAAAATAGTAATTCTTGTTTTCTTTTTCGTTAATTGTTAGCTTATACAGTCAAACTGAGGTGGCATCCTGCAACTTTTTAGAATTAGACACCAGCCTAAAAACATTATCATGTTAACATTAATATAAATGTTTTATTTCATGATAGGGTATACAAAACAGTTAAATATTCGCCCACTAAAAAAAACAATTTTAAAAATAAAAGTTTTTTTTTACTGAAAACTACAAAACAAACAACAAATCAGTAGCGTTATTAAAAGTGTTAGTATTTTTCTGTGTTTTAATCTATTTTTTGTTGTTGATTTTCCCCCTCGGCATTTGTTCAACTGAAAAAGCTTTAAATTTTTTCTTGTTTAAATGTGTCTGTGTGTACAATAAAAACATGAAAAATATATTTTAATTTTTTTTCTTAATTTTCAATAATGTTATGTTTTTTATAACCACCACTTCGACATGTAGCGAAGATATATATTTGTCATTCCATTTGTAATTCTAGGCGGGCCCCCTAAATTATAGCAATTTGTGTTGAATTAAAATTAAGCCCATAAGTATGCAACAGCATAATTAAAATATGATTAAGTACACCGAAAAAAAAACACCCAACATTTTACGAAAAAATTATTTGTAGAAACTATTCTTTTTCGTAAAATACACGAAGGTTGACTACATTTAACGAAAAGTTTAGTACTTAATTTCGTATTTTTACGAAAGTAATGAATATGATTCGTAAATATTTTTTTTGGCAATATTTACAAATGTTTACTACATGAAACGAAAAAATTTGTAAAATCTTTTGTACTTTTACGAAACTAACTAAAAAAAGAGTTTAAATGCTTCTTTCGTAAAATATGCGAATGTAGATTAAATATTACCAAAAAAATTAGTAATTTTACGAAAATAATTGCTAATTGTAATTTGTATATATGATTTGATGAAGTTATCAAAGTAAGTGTTTAACGCTTACAAAAAAAATTGTAATAAAATATTTTTTATTTTCATGAAATTTGAGATAACTAGAACTGGTTCGATTCCTTTAAATTTGGAATAGTGATTTGTGCATACAAAATACGTTTACCTTCCAATTTTTACAGGATATCTATTATAATACAGTTATTAGAGTCATTTGAGTAAAATTTAAAGGGGACGATTTTATGGAGACTAGGTCTAAAAATTGACCGATTTTTTAATTTTAATAGTCTAAGTCTATAGACAGAATTTGCTTAAACGACAAACCTCCTAATACCTTCACAAGAAAAACGTTTGAATTTAATGCCCAAGGTAGCCGATGAATGAGTCTTCCATCTAACACCTAGAGATAACACTGTTAAAAAAATTCAAAACGCAGGATAAGGCTGTAGTCAAATCAAAGGAATATCTATGTATATTAGGGATATAACCATTTGCATATTTTTGAAAATATCAAAAAGGGCCTATCATAGTGAGAAAGTACATAGAAAATCAATAAGAAATGCGTCCTCTTTTTTTCGCGAATGTTAAAAAAGGTTCGGCACCGATCGCGATGAAGTTTTTGCTAATATTTTTTTTCAAATATTTATTCAACCCATGTTTCATATGTTAAAAATCATACTGCTAATTTTTCTAGTTTTATTTTTGTTGCAAAAGGATGAAAATTAAAATAACGTTGAAAGGGACGGATTCCCACCATAAAACATTCAAAAATTTAAATTTGAGGTGTTTTAGAAATTGCAATCGGTGCCGAAGGTTTTTGGACCAAAATGACCCCGGATACCGTTTTTTGTTATCGGTATAACATTTTCCATACCGTTATGATAGGTTCTTATTTTGGTTATACCCCTAATGTATATAAAACTCATTTAAAAAGTAAAGGGTACCTAAAAATTCAGTAAGGCCGATTATATTATTTTTTGTCTTGTTTATCTTAACAAATTATAAAAAAAAAATGATAAAATAATTTTTATTGGCTTATAATAGAAATTTCTTGTTAAAATAAAACTTGCTGTCCTTTTTTTTTGCTGTTTTGTTTTAAAGAGGATTTGTCAAAATAATACGACCGATGATTATATTTTTGGTGTTTGGCTTTTAATGTTTTTTTTTTACTTTTTGGTTGATGATGGCTTTTTATGACAATGTTTAATTACATGAATTTGGCTTTATGCCAAAAGTTATGCCTGCAGCTGTTGTTCTTACATAATCCAGCTGTTACTGGCATTGTTTTTTCCACGATTTTCTCTTGTTTTTTTATATATTTCATGGGACGGAGTGATATTTACTTGTTTTATGTATTCAAAATGCAGGTAGTGCATAACTGTTGTATGTTATATTATTCTTCATTTTCGGTTAATGGTTAGCAAATCTAGCGATTGCCGTTTAAAGATAATATAATAGATAATATAAAGTCGTACATCCACTTTTTTGTAGCCTAATAAAATTTAAATTAGCGAAATCGGTGGCAGACAGCAATAACGCATATTCCTTGCAAATACCTTTTAATGCCTTTATCGCGGTATTTGACGTCCAGAACGTTCAGCGTCATTTGTACTTGTGCGACCACTACGAAATCAGTAAACCGCTTTTTTTTGAAATCGATAGTTCAGAACCCATAGTATTTATCAAGCTTTTCCTTGGTTTGATTGAAGGTTTTTTTTTCGAAAAAAATAAAAGCGGTTCTCACCCTTGATAGAAAACAACTTGATGCTTAAGTAAGTTGAAGTATAGTAAAAACTAAAAGTTCCTAGACCAAAAAACAGCTGATAAGAGAGGCATTTAATTATTTTTTGATATTTTCAGACTTTTTATACGAAATTTAAAATAAAACTTAAATAATTAATTATATTTGACTTTTTTCGAACGCCTTTGACAAAAAAATTAAAAATACATTGTTCTATAAAAAAATGCCTGCGAATTTTGTACTCTTGCCTAAAACATTAAATCATGATAATGTTTTGCGGAAGATTTGGGTGTACTTGTCAAAGCAAAGTTTTTTAAAAAAAAAATAATGTTATATTACGAATTGAAATATCAGTCGAGGACCCCATTAAAAACCAAAAGAGCTGCACATTTCGTAAGTGAGTGCAAAAATAAGGGCAAAAAAGTGCTTTTACATTTTGAAGACTATAAAAGATTCGGCACCAAAGAATATAACACTCTCACTTGTTTTATGTACATTTGATAAACAAATGGAAAATTTTTATGTGAAAAGCTTAGACTTGGTGAAAAAGTAGTTTTGGTAAAAAAAATTATTATTTTTTCACGAAAAACAAAATTATGTTAAAACAAGTAAAAAAGTTAAATTCGGCCTTGCCGAATGTAGTGATACCCTCCACAATTTCAAAAAGATTATTGCAAAAAACTTTATTTGAAAGGAAATTACTATTAAAAAAAAAAAAATTTGAAAAAAAAATTTCCGCGAAAAAAAATTTTGGTAAAAAAAAAAAAAAATCCGCGATTTTTTTCTTTTCTTGTCAAAAAATATGTTCGTACTTGTTTAAATACCATTTGGTGTTCAATTATGTTCACATATGTCAACCAGAAGCCGAATTAGAGCATTTTGTATTTTTAGGTTATGTTGAATGTACTGAAATTTTTGAGGTGTGCTTACATTTTCGTTCATAACTTTTGAACCGCTGAACCGATATCGCTCAAATGCAATACCAAACTTCTCGGGAGAACTTCCAATATATATTTTAAGTTTCAGTCATCTCTGTGCAATATTTTGTCCTCGAGAGCATTTTCCACAGACAGACGGACAGACGGACAGACGGACATCGCTAGAATGTCTTAAAATCGATCGGGCATCATGAATATATATACTTTATGGGGTCCCAGACCGATATTTCGATGAGTTACAAACGGAATGACAAACTTATATATACCCTCTATCACTAAGTGGAGGGTATAAAAAATTTAATGAACCCAAAATTTTTGGTGAAAAAAAATTTTGATGAAAAAAAGTTTTTGATGAATTTTTTTGATGAAAAGAAAAATTTTTTGATGTAAAAAAAAATTATGAAAAAAAATATGAAAAAATTTTTTTTTATTTTTTATAACCAAAAAAAACTAAGATTTATCTGTATTTTTACTTATTCTATGTAATCTTAATTTCATATTTAAAACCAGAGTTTTCTGCAAAAACACAAAAATTTTATCTGTATTTTTTTTGAGAAAATGTTAAAAAAGTACAAAAAAAAATGCCTGCGAATTTTGTACTCTTGCCCAAAACATTAAATCATGATAATGTTTTGCGGAAGATTTGGGTACTTGCCAAAGCAAAGTTTTTTTAGAAAAAATAATGTTATATTACTTTGTTATTCCATGCAAAACGAATTGAAATATCAGTCGAGGACCCCATTAAAAAACCCAAAGAGCTGTACATTTCGTAAGTGAGTGCAAAAAAGTGTTTTTACATTTTGGAGAGTATTAAAGATTCGGCACCAAAGAATATAACACTCTTACTTGTTTTATGTACATTTGATAAACAAATGGAACATTTTTATGCGAAAAGCTTAGACATGGTGAAAAAGAGTTTTGGTAAAATAATTATAATTTTTTCACGAAAAACAAAATTATGTTAAAAAAATTTAATGAACCCAAAATTTTTGGTGAAAAAAATTTTGATGAAAAAAAGTTTTTGATGAATATTTTTGATGAAAAGAAAAATTTTTTGATGTAAAAAAATTTTATGAAAAAAAAAATTTTTGGTGAGAAAAAAATTGATAATAAAAAATTTGATGAAAAAAATATATAAAAAGTATAAAAATATAAGAAAAAAATTTATGAAAAAAAAATTTTGATGAAAAAAAAATTTCACGAAAAAACAAAAATTTCATGAAAAAACAAAAAAATTTATGAAAAAAAAAATTTTGATGAAAAAAAAAAATTTGATGAACAAAAAATTTGATGGAAAAAAAAAATTGATGAAAAAAAAATTTGATGGAAAAAAACATTTTTTTTGTTGAAAACTAATTATGTTACTTTTTATTCACCAGCTGGTGAAAAACGGTTATATTCACCACGAGGTGAATTATTACCCAAGTTATTAAAATTTTTTTGTTCTAAGAAAATGAAAATACTATTTTCAAAATAGTAATGCTTGTTTTCTTTTTCGTTAATTGAACAGTCATGCGAATACGGACGAATAGACCATTTGTATTATTTTACATATGACAATAAAAACGCAGGAAACGGCTAAAAACTAATCCATTAATGCAAAAAAGTTCACAAAAATATAAGTTTTAAACCGTTTCCTGCGTTTTTATCGTCATTTGTAAAATTATACAAATGGTCTATTCGTCCTTATTCGTATGAACTGTTCAATTGTTAGCTTATATAGTCAAACTGAGGTGGCGTCCAGCAACTTATTTAAAATTAGACACCAGCCTAAAAACATTATCATGTTAAAAAAATAGACGTTGCAGAGTAAAACTCAATGGGGTTTTTACTACTACACACACGAATATTTAAACTGTCCTGGTCGGGTTGAGGCCTTAAGAAATGACCCTTCAATTGTTTTACAATGTGATCTAAAATGAGAATATCATAAATAGAATTTTTGGGCTTCGATCTAAAATAATACCCTAATCCAGTCTAATAATTTATTTTCAACTGCCCCAAATTTTTTACACACTTCAAAAACTGAATAACGATAATATTAGAGGCAACCATTCTTTTAAACATTTCAAAACTACACATTTTTAAAGATCGAAATATTTAAAATAAAATCACTCCGGATAAATATATATGAATCTGTTTTATTTGTACGTTTAAAATTTTTCTTTTTCCACTCTCTCCACTCACAATCAGTTACAGTTTATAAAGGTCAACAACCGTTCTTTAATATGGTCTCTTTTATGTGATTCTGTGCATATATGAGTGTATGTACGTGAATGTGATAGTGCAGTCTGCATTTTTTCCACATTGTATTTTTAGCCTTTAAACAAATGCAAATAATTGTATGACAAGCAATAAAACTGCTATTCGACAAGGGTAATAAATGTTCTTTTTGGCATAAGTTCAAATTTTCCTGACCATATCTACAAAACTACATACAAACAGACATGTATAGTCAACTACTGTTAAACGTCTGTTTAATTTTTTTGTTTTAAAATGACAATTTGTTTGCTCTTGGATTAAAACAAAGAAAAAAATAAATATTACAGGTTTCGAGGGACCACTTTGTCATTTTTGTGCAGTGTTTTTAATAAATTTTTAATCAATTTAATTATAAGTCTTTATGAAATACTCTAGGTGATTAGTATTTTTTTGTTCTATTAGTTTTGAAGTAGGTTAAAACTTATAAATTTTTGAATTTTATTTGATTTAAAAAATTTAAAAATTAATTTAAAAAATATTTTTCAATCAAACCCTAAAGTATGCTACACTTATTTAAAGTATTTATTAATTGGAAAAAAATGTTCAATATATAAATAAATAAATTTAATTTTATTTTTCAAATAAAGAAAAACTCTTAACTAAAACTAAATTTTATCAAAATTTATTTTCTATTTGGTTTGACAACTACATACTTGAATTTTTTCAAAAATTTGTTATTTACAATTTGCAAAACTACGTTATATAGAAAATATTAAAATAAAGCAAATAAATAAATAGAAAAAAAAAAAAATCTTCCCAACACTTTATGTCTGAAGTACACTTATCTTATTCGTCGTACCATATGTGGACTCATATAAAATGACAAAATTTTATTGATGTCCACTATTACATCACTTGTAACAACAGCAACAACAACAACAATAATAACACAAATAGTTGTTGGCATTTACAAGTTGTAGTACTGTTGCAGCTGCAACAACAGCATTTACTAAAAACTGCAGCAAAACCCACAATGGCAAAACCAAAAAATTTATTTTATTTTCTGTTTCTTTTACACAACTGGTAATTTTTGATTATATTCATTTTCCCCCTTCTCTTTTTCCCCTTTGTTGCTTTGCAACGCATTTTGTTTTAAACATTATGTCCATCATCCATGTAACCAAGGACATTACTTAACTCGTAACATTTATTCTAGTAAATTGAGCTTAAAATGCATGAAATAGTTTATTTTTCTCGAAAAAAAACTAAATAACATTCAATTGAGTATTATTTTGCAATTTTATTGTTCAATGTTGTGTGTTTTTTTTATATATGATTTTACGAGAACAAAAAAAAAATTGTCACTTGACAGTGACAATAGAGAACTGGGATTTCTACTCAAAATTTTCCTTGACATATATATGATGCATTTTAATTTAACTGTTCGAAAAAAAAAAAAACATGTGTGGCATCAATGAAATATTGCCCGTAAAATACTAGAAAACAACGGAAATAAAATTTAAGGTTTTTTCATACATTTGGGCCTGGTAGGTTTTCTTAACCAGCCTATGACCATCAGACAAACAAATGGACAAGCGGAGCGACGGCTCAACAAATAGGCTTAGGCGTTAGAATGGACAGATGAAAGATATTTTCTATGAATCGATCAAGGATCAAAAATATATATGCTTTTTATGGCAACCACTTATCCAGCAATTAATATTATGGGGAAATCATATGCACTCATGTGCGATATTATACAAATAAATTAATTTTGCCGACCGCCCTGGAGCATGGTTGTTTTCTTATTTAAATTGCAGGATCCTTGCCTGCTTCTTCCGCGCCTGCTTCTTCTGCCAGTATACCAATATTTCTATACGGTTATTTGGGGCCACTTTTCCTCTCGTGGTTTATATGGTTTTTGCACATAAGCAACACAATAATTGTAAAATTATTTTATCATTATTTAAATAATTTTGTAATATCCACACCTACAAACGGGCGCGGACTGAAAAAAAACATATTTTCTAATCCCTGAGGTACAAGTGTAGGACTTAGAACTGCTTCCGGCATTAAAATGTTTCATTTGCTTAACAAAAGTATAATAAAACCTGTGAAAAATTACGTTTTTATACCCTCCACTCTAGTTTGTAACACATCGAAATATTGGTCTAGGACCCCATTAAGTGTATATATTCATGATCCTCGATCGATTTTAAGACGATCTAGCGATGTCCGTCCATCCGACCGTCTGTCTGTCTGCCTGTTGAAAACACGCTAACTTTTGAAAGAATTTACGGAGGCTCCTGAAATTTGGCATATATGTTGGGCATTTACCTGGCCAGGTTGGTATAGCAAACCAGCGAAATCGGTCAAGTGGTTCAAAAGTTATGAGCAAAAGACTGAATTTCGGCAAGGGTTTTTCATGAATTTACGAGATAAAACACACGGCTATTTCGAACGACAATACTGAGAGTGTTGAAGTGTGGCATATATATTTGTCGTTCCTCTGTCCCGGTTCTTTTCAAATCTCAACCAAATCGGCGAAGTGGTTCCAAAGTTATAAGCAAAACCCTGAATTTCAGATTGGTTTCACCTAAAATTCACGTGTTGAAAACCCCGAGTTTTAAAAAACAAGCTTTAAAAACAATTATTAGCCACAAAATTACTTTACAGAGTATTTTTGTCACTCAGAAATATTTTTACACTAAAAAAAAAAAATACACTCGAAAAAAATTTTACACTCAAAAAATTTAAAGTAAATTATTTTTTTTTTTTACAAAAATGACAAAAAAAATTTTTTACTCAAAATAAAATATTTCTAATCAAAATTGTTAATTTTTTTTACATTAAAAAATTTACTATCCTTTAAAAAAGGCATTGTGGAGGGTATTCATAGATTCGGCCAAGTCGAATTTAACTTTTATACTTGTTTAGAGTTTGGTTTAGTTCCTCAAGGCGGTAATTTGTCCTAACTGGTCCGATTTTGCCGAACTTAACCAGACTATGACCAAAAGACATATTTGTGCCAATCTTTACACTCAAAAAAAAAAAACCTTGTAAAGTTACCAAAATATCTCGTGATTTTACGAGGAGCAAATTGGAGATAGGGCGTAGGTATGTTTTAAAAAAATATTGTAGGGTAAAAATAAATGTGGGTCGATCTCACTAATGACCCCTCTCGGACGCACCATTGGATCGGTAGAAGCTGATTAAATAAAACAAATTTACAAAAAATAAAAATAATTGTATGGGGACCGCCTTAACAATTAGAGATAGAGGGTAGGTGTGTTCAGGGAAAATGTTTGGACTAAAAAAATATTGTGGGTCGGTCATACATTTTGTTGCTCTAAGGGCACCATTAGGGCAGTTAGAGCGGTTGGAGCAAATTTTAAAAAATGTCGTTTTGTGTGGGAGCACCCTTAGAAATTGGAGATAGGGTATTAGTTTGTTTCAAAGAAATGTTAAGAGGTAAAAATTAATGGGGGTCGGTCTTATAAATGACCCCTCTAAAGCCCCTATGACACTACATTTTTTTTGTATTGATGAAATTTATGTGAACAGTGCAAATATATCACCATAGGAAACCTGAACAAGTGTGAAGAGTAAAAGCAAACTAAAAAAAACAGTAAACGTCAAAGTTTATTCTTGTGTTATCGATAAATTTGGTTATCAAATGATCAATTGTAAAAATTTTACATATTTTTTTGACATTTACGCTTTAATGATATTAAGTGTTGCCAACTTTTCTGTTTTTCATTAAATGAAGCGACTTTTTTGTTTTTTTTTTTTTGACGGTTTTTGGTATTTATTCAGCGGGTTTTTATTTAAATGAAACTGATCATCACTATTTGTTTGTTTATTTTATGTTTCTTTTTCATTTCTTCTTTTGCTGTTTCATTCTATCAATTAATAAAAAATAAAATACAAAAAAAATGTAGTGTCATGGGGGCTTAAGACGCACCATTGGAGCTGTAGAAATTATTTTAAGATTGGAAAATTACAATAAATTTTTTTTCAAAAAATTTAAAAAAAATAGTAATAATCGTTATCCCACGATCCTCCTGGGCAATAAATTTGTAGAATCGATAGAAGTTTTACACAAAAAAATTTCAAAAAAATCGAAGATTACAAACATTTTCAAAAGTGAGATTTAAATTTTAAAACTTGAAAATCGCATATTAGGGCTCCTTTCTTAATTTTTTGGGATTTTTTTTTTAAGTAAAAAAATGAAAATTTTGAAAAAATAATTTAAAATTTGGACCATTATTCAAGAAGTTATGAGTAAAAGAAGTTTGAGTAAAGGAACAAACTACCAATTTTTAAAAATTCGATATCTTTTGAACGGGTCATCAAAAAAATCTGAAAATTTACGATGAAGGCGTTTTCGAAGGGTACTAAAAACTGTAAACAAATTGGGAAAATCCAAAAAAAAAATTTTTTTTTCAAAGTGTCTGATTTGACATGGAATGCCCCATATATACATGGTGCCGAATCGGGGGAAAAAAGTTTTCTAAGTCCCGAGAAAATTTTTTAATATTTCCACCCGCAAATAGTTTTTGCGTTTTGGAGTTAAGAATTTCATTAAAAATGATTTAAACAAAAAAAAATTTAGCCAAATTTTTGAAAAATTTTACAAGCCCTGAAAAAAAATTTGTAGAATTTTCTAAGTTTTGGATAAAAAACATTTTTGGTACATTTTTTGCGTTTTGAAGTAAAAATTTATTAACAAAGATTAAGAACAATTTTTTTTAAATTTCGACACAATTTTTTTTTGCATTTCCCGAAAAAAAATTGGGATAAATTTGAAAATTATGAGATAAAAAAATATTTTATGCAAAATTCTACATATTTTATGTTATGATATAAAATTATTTCAAATTAGATAACCCCAATTTTCGTATCAAAAACGATCATATTTAATCAAATATAACAAATTTTGAGCTATTTTGATCCACCAATTTCATCATCTTATTTTATCCAAATACGTGTTGGGACATATTAAATTATATATGGCTCAATTTCAAATTATATATGGACCTGTATATTTATTTTTAGTCGGGAACCTCTATAGAAATTTGACACGGAAAATTTTTTTTTAAAATTTTAACACTTTAAATGTACGTTTTAGCGGTGTTCTAAGAGGATATTTGAAAAAAAGGAGCATAATGTTCCCTAAAAATGGGAGGTAGAGGGTTAATATGTTCTAAGAAAAGAACCCCCGAGTAAAAAGGAATTTATATAAATGTATGTTATTTTATATGTTTTCATAAAACCATATACAACTATATGAGCCAAAGTATAAAATTATATCTCACTTTGAAATTTTCCAATTTTTTTAAATGATGTCATATAAAATCATATCTAATTATATTGTTCATAATATATTAATATAAATGGTAGATGTAATCATACGTTGCACATAAAACTTAATCCGATTTCATACATTATTATACGTGACTTTATATCTAATTATGTATAGGACTTTACTACCCTAGTAAAAAAAGAAAAAAAGTTCATGACTAATTGTATCCCAAATATGGCGGATACAATTACTTTATTAATTATCTACGGGTATATTTTATGATATAGCGGGATAACCTTATATATAATGTGATACGTGAATTGGGTCTATATAATTATATCAGTTGGAGAAAACTGATACGATTAAATATAATTTAAAACCATTATAACTGATCATATATTGCTCCTTATAACGTCATATAAGTTGGATAACATTATATATAATCATATGCACTTTATGTAATGTTATATACAAAAATATGTTCTTTACGTAGAGCAATATCTAACCATATATATTTATGTCTTATAGTCTCAATTTATTTGATATTGTATCAGTCCGGATCAAACTGATAAAACCAGATAGACCCATTTTACGTATCATATTATATATAA
The DNA here is from genome assembly GCA_963921195.1 of Pegoplata infirma. NCBI lineage: Eukaryota > Metazoa > Arthropoda > Insecta > Diptera > Anthomyiidae > Pegoplata > Pegoplata infirma. The sequence goes on along the minus strand of OY992538.1, from coordinate 3,323,630 downwards.
GACTATCTGTTCAGATCTTGTAGGATAACCGAAGATAATATTTGAAACAATTGTGTCCACCATATTTGGGATCTAATTTGTCACGGCTATACATAACTCTTTTTTACTCGGGTAAACAAAAAATCCAGTATCAATTTATGTATAATTATATATGACCAATATAATACCATTTAAAACTATATATGGTTCCATACTAAAAAAATTTCCAACAAAAATAATAGATATAATTATATGTGTCTTAAACGATAACATATCTGTGTTTGTATGGTACTATATATACGCAAATTTCGTCTAAACTCAATATATATTTATAAATGGTCGCATATGTAATGGAATATATATTTTGATATAATCATGTATAAAAAAAATATTTTTTTGACCAAACAACTAGGCATATATAATTATATATGCCAGTATTTCAAAATTTATTTTTGTGTGTCAACATATATGGTTATACAAAACTTTTTATTGTATCATATAAGATTACATATGATTTTTGGAAACCCGAGTTCGATTCCCGGCCCAGTCGAGAAAATTTTTTTTTTTTTTTTTTAAATAGAAAACACTTTTTTATTGCGTTTAATTTTTTTAGAACTAAAAAATTTTCATTTTTGGAATTTTTGCAATCATTTTAAAAAAATTATTTTTCTTTTATACAGTTATATATAACTATATTTGATTTATTATAAAATTATCTATAATTTTTGGGAGCCCGAGTTCGATTCCAGAAAAAAAAAATATTTTTTTTATTTTTTTTAAATAGAAAACACTTTTTTATTGCACTTATTTTTTTTAGAACTAAAAATTTTTCTTTTTTTGAATTTTTGCAATCATTTTTAAAAAATTATATTGCTGTTATATAGATATATAACTATATTTAATTTATTATAAAATTATCTATCATTTTTGGGAACCCGAGTTCGATTCCAGAAAAAAAAAAAAATATTTTTTTATTTTTTTTTTTAATGGAAAACACTTTTTTATTGCATTTGTTTTTTTAGAACTTAAAAAATTTTACTTTTTGAATTTTTGCAATCATTTTTAAAAATTTATATTGCATTTATATAGTTAATAATAGCTATATTTAGTTTAAATTATCAAATTACACAGCGTGACAAAATCTTGGATGTTAAAAGTAACCTAACATTTGACCATCAAGTTTATATATTTCGGACATGCTGAATCCAATGGTGCAAACCATTTTTAAATCTAAGGTACAGTTTTTTCGCGAAATGTCTTCAAAGATTTTCACGTCCCCGTGAACTTTTGGAAATAAAAAAGTTTTTGTATGCAAAAAAGTCCCTCTTTTGCAATTGAAATTGAAGGACTGTTACTGTAGCTAAATTTTAAGTACCTTATCCGCTATCAAATGTTTGAAATTCAAGTGATATTTCGCGTTTTATCCCGTTTTTCCAATTTTTTTGCATTTTCGCGATTTTAAATGCTTAAGTAAATACCGACCTAAACAACCGCTTCAGATTAGTTTAAATGCACCAAATGGGATATATTTCTATGAAAATACCTTTCAACTATCAAGCGCATCACTCCAAAAATGAGCGATTATTCAAAATCTCTCTATGACTGCATCACTTTCCAAGATGACCACAAGGTCCAGCTTTTGACATATTATGTTAAATCCTCAAAAAAGTAATTGTGTCAAATTTCAAACAAAAATGTTTTCAACTTCAAAAGTTATTGTGGAAAAACTTTTGTTTCACCTTAATAAATTAAATTATTAAATTTTAATTACAAAAACAAAAGAAAAACATTGTACTAAATACTACTAATTTAAATAAAACACTTGTTTAATATAATTTAGTAGGGCGAAATAAATGTTTTTTTATTAAAACTTTTTAAGATGAAAACATTTTTGTTTGAAATTTGGCACAAATACTTTTTTGAGGTTTTTACACAATATATCAAAATCTGGACCTTGTGGTCCTGTTGGAAAGCGATGCTGTCATAGAGAAATTTTGACAAATCGCGCAATTTAAGTGCTATGCGATTGATAAATGAAAAATATTTTAATGGGAATATATTTCCTTTGGTGAAAATATACTAAGCTGAAACGGTTGTTTAGGTCGGAATTTATTTAGGCATTTAAAATCGCGAAAATGCTAAAAAATGAGAAAAAATGGGATAAAACGCGAAACACTGTTAAAGTTTTAAACTTTTAGTAGCGGAATTTGTATTTAAAATGTAGTTACAGATATAATCCTTTAATTTCAACTATAAACGACTGACTTTTTCGCACACAAAATATTTTTTATTCAAAAAACTTAACGGGGACGTGAAAAACTTTAAAGACGTTTTGCGAAAAAACTGTACCTTAGATTTCAAAATGGCTTGAACCATTGGAATCAGCATGCCCGAATTATGTAAAATTGATGGTCAAAACCCAGGTTACTTTTTCACCGTCACACAGTGTTATCAATGATTTTTGGAACCCGATCTCAAATCTATTTCTGATTTCCTGATTCCATGAAAAATTTCAAATTTATAAGCCAAAGTCTTATTTCACTTTGGAAGCCTATGACTTGGAAATAAGGCATACCGCTACATTAAAATTATTGTTTAAGCTTACCATGGAAGCCCCTAATAGCGCTGTACGTCATTCCAATTTTTTTGCAAATTTTATCAAAAATTTTCTAAGTCTTTTTGAAAATTGTGTACAAGTGAATAACATATTTAATTGGATATAATCATATATTACTATATGTTAGATCAATTTGATATAATTAGATACGATCAATTTATTTAAAACTAAGTCTTTTAAAGTTGTTTTTTGCTAACAACGTCCGCTGGTCTAGAGGGTAGAGATTGCGATTACAAAACGGAAGACTTGTGGTTCTAATCCCCGTCCGTTCGAGTTTTTTTTTTTTTTTTATTTATTTTCAGTTTGACATTATTATATCTAAAAATAAATCTAAAAACAGAAACATTTTTTGGATAAAAATGTATCCAATAATTTTTTATAAAATCAAGATATCAGATATTATAAGATAAGTTTGGCGCGGCCAAATTTCGGATGAAATTACATTATATAATATCCAATTTAATATAAAATCATGATATTGGATATTTTAAGATAACTTTGGCGCGGCCAATTTCCGGATGAAATTACATCATATTATATCATATTTAATACAAAATCATGATAATAGATAATTTGGGATAACTTTGGCGCGGCCAATTTCCGGATGAAATCACATACAATCAAATATTAAACTGTAACTTCATATATTATATGATGTTATGAGATAACTTTGGCGCGGCCAATTTTCGGATGAAATTTAGCAAAATCAGATCCAATAAATTATATATAATTTTATAAGATAACATGTTTTACCATACAATTTTTTTTTACTCGGGCACCTTCAAATTTCAATGAAGACATCTCTTAACATTATTTACGTCTGAATTAGATTAAGTACTTTTTTTTGACTTATTAAAAAACCGCTTTTGAAAAAAATTGAAACTTTAATGTGCCATAAAAAAAATTCGAGCTAAATTTTCCAAACTGTTCGGGGGTTTTGATTTACTATTGGTATACTTTATTTTTTTGTTGGTCCCATTCAAGATACAAAATCGTGTTGCACACTGTAATAAAACAAAACACATACTCACGCACACACAGAAAAATTGTTTTTGTCTTTTTATTTTTTGTTCTTAATTAATTTTAATTAAAACAATAGCAAGAGCACACTTGTTTAAATTTTGTTTTTTTAATAATAACAAGAAGAAAAAATAATAATATTTGATTGTTGATCTATGTACTTGTACAAATTCTCTATGCTGCATATAAATACTTAAGAACCTTTGTAATGCTGTTATCCTCAATGAAAAACAAATTGGATTTTTTTTTTATTTTATTTTTTCATTTCATCTACCGTAACTCTTTCAACTAACTAAATATGTATTTATATGTGTAAGTGTGTGTGTGTGAATCACAAAATATCTAGTTTAGTAGTCTGAAGGGAAATGAAATTTTCTGCTTAAATAGAAAATAAATTGACATTCTAGATTGGTGTGCTTAGTTTGAGTTTCTAACAACAGCAACAACAATTTCCGACAAAAAAAAATAAATAAAAATATATAAAACAAGTAGCAAATCCTTAAATTAAAAAATATATAAATTCTATAAGAGATTATTTATAGCACATCTACTGCTTCCAAAAATTACAAAAAATGAAAATATATATAAATATATAATGGAAAACACAAAACAACACAACAGTATCGTACAGAATAGTACATGAAGCAGAGTAGCTGCAATATTGTGTGTGAATTTTGGTAAATTTGAAATGACTACTCCCAAAAGGAAATAGGCTGGTCACCGGAGAGTCAATGGGACAGACAGACAATCAGATAGTTGGAAGTTAAACTTTGAATATAAATGTGGCCACAACTTTTATGTTGAGGTCTGTTAAATGGTTTAAAAAATAATTGTGGTAAAATGGTCGATAGACTTAAGTAACAAAATAATATTTAAAGATGACAAATATAGTGAAAAATTTTTATTTTTTTAAAAAATAAAAAAACCCATTTTTTTATTTTTTGTAATTTCCTGCAATATGATTGCATATATGCAAAAAATATTGTTTTTAAAATTTTTGTAGTAAAGCTTTTATACCCTCAATTTACAGAATGTTGGTTAGGGTGGTTCGATGATTTATTTATTTGCGAATATCATTAACTAATAGCAAAAACTCGCTGCGCATTTTCAAGCTGATTAAGAGAAAAAAATTTAAAACAAATTTTAGGTTGGTTTTTAAAAAAAGTATTTGAAAAAATTTTTAAATATACAGCTTATTAGGAAAAAATTGCAAAAAATCGGTTATCAGTTTTGGTTCATAGAAGCATTTCAAAATCCAGCAAAATATATAAATTTTATTTCAAAATAAATTTTATTTCAATTAGGGGGCCCCGCACATTGGTTGATGTTCATAGAACGAGCGGCTAAAAATAGAAAAAGTTGGTACTGCGCAATAACTCCCAAATGAAATAAGTCCCAATGAAATAATTCCCAATGAAATAAGTTCCAAGAAAAATGAATTAACTCCACACTTTAAAAAATGAAAAAACTCCCAAAGAAAAAATGAAATATGTCCCAATATTTGGGAGTTATTTGAAATCAAAATAATAACTCCCAAAAAAAATGAAAGAACTCCCAATGAAATAAGTGCCAAAGAAAATGAAATAAGTTCCCATTGTTTTTTTATAATAAAGGTTTTCTGCGTAGCCGGCCTTCGGCCGGGCTTAGGGATTACATACTCCATGCATTAAACCCACCGTCTCTGCAAACCAAAGCTATTTTGGTTTGAGGCATAATTTGAAAGCGTAAAGGCCTGCTACCCTAAAAAAATTTACTTTGCGGAGAGGGTGGGTTTAATGCATGGATTTTGTAATCCCTAAGCCCGGCCGAAGGCCGACTACGCAGAAAAAATTTTAAGCAAAAAAAAAAAAAACAATTGCACAGAGGTGTATATTGTTTTTAAATGAAATAAGTCCCAACATTGATGAAATAACTCCCAATGCTTAACAAGAAATGAAATAACTCCCAATCTATTTTCTGTTGGGGTTTTTTTCATTTGGAAGTTATTTCATAATGAAATAAATCCCAACAAAATTTGTGCATAAGTCCCACTACACTGGGACTAATTTCATAATGAAATAAGTCCCAAATCGTATGTAAAATTTTTGGGAGTTGTTTCATTTTTTGATTGGGAGTTATTTCATTTGGGAATTATTGCGCATTACCGAAAAAGTTGTCGAAGGACAATGAAACTTGGCACACAGGCATTTTTTGTTTGAATAAAAAAAAAATGCAAAAATCGAACTGATCAGCCCACTTTTACGCCCACCTCCCATACAAAGTGGAAATTAAATGTTGACCTAAGGCATTATTTTTTGGAAAATATAATTTTTAAATACTCAGATACATTTGTGTGAAATTTGAAAAATATCCGCCCACTTTTACGCCCACTTCCCATACAACTTGTGTTGAAAAAGTGGCATAACTCCCTTGATGCATCATCATAACTCCCTTAATGCATCAACTCAATTTTCACAAAAAATAAATATTATAATTGCGGAATGGGCTCTAAAGATATATACCTGATCCGCCCACGTCCCATAGAAAAAACAAATAGAAACAAGTAAGAGTGTTAAATTAGGCTGTGCCGAATCTTTTATACTCTCCAACACGTTTGAAATAAAAAAACAAGTAGAAAAGTTAAATTCGACTTTGCCGAATCTATGAATACCTTCCACAATGTATTTTTTAAAGGAAAGATAATTTTTTAACGTGAAAAAATTAACAATTTTGATTAGAAATATTTTATTTTGAGTTAAAAACTCTTTTTGTGTCATTTAAAAAAAAAAAAAAAATACTAATTGTTTTTTGAGTGTAAAGTTTTTTTCAAATGTGTAATGTTTTTTTTACTGTAAAAATATTTTTGAGTGAATGCACGTACGTATGTACACAAAATATTGTAATTTTTGTAAAAAAAATAAATTGTTTTTGAGTGTAAAATTTTTTTTGAGTGTAAATTTTTTTTGAGTGTAAAATTATTTTCGAGTGTAATTTTTAAGTTACCAATGCTTTTAGAACTAAACAAGTTTAAAAAGCATTGCTTTAGAACTAAACAAGTTTGAAAAGCATTATAAAGTTACCACCAATGCTTTTAAAACTTGTTAAACACGTGGTATTTAAGATGAAACTAATCTGAAATTCAGGGTTTTGCTTATAACTTTTGAGTTGGTGGGGGACACCTGTATCCCCGCTATATATGTTTACAAATTATTTGTTTATGATATTTACGCTTAAAAATTAAATTTTTATCGTTATTTTTAATTAATTTTTATAACCACGCCCCAAAAGGGGTCAGCCTAAAAAAAACGAATTTTATAACCCCCTTGGTCCAAGCGCAGGTCTATGAACATAATATGGCATACAAATGTTACATTTGTTGAGCAAAAATTAAAAAAAAAACTCTTAAAAATATCGTATTTTTCAGGGGTCGTTTTAGTTCTTCAAGGGGGAACTTTTTTCCCCCTGCTCCGATTTTGCCCATCTTCGAACTTAACCTTACCAGTAACATACCACATAATCTTGCCCAATTTCAGGGGTCTAGCTCTTTTTGTTTGGACTGCATCGTTATTTCTACAGACGGACGGACGGACATCGCAAGAATGTCTTAGATTCTATCATGGATCAATATTATATATACTTTGTGGGGTCCCCGACCGATATTTTGATGTGTAACACACGGAATGACAAAGTGAGGTGTACCCCCAAACTCATGCTTCAGAGTTTCTGAAGCATGAACGAAAATTCATGTTTTGTTACTTTATTATTTTATAGTTTTTACTGTTTTTTTTTTGGAAAGGAGCAGGTAGGAGCAGCTGATTTTTTTTTAAACTTTTAGCTGAGACTTCAAGCTTTTATTTGACATCTTTCGTTAATCAGCGCTCCACAGCACTAAAAAGATGCAGTCCACTGAAGTTGATGAACATTGAAATTTTGATGGTGTTTATATTTTGTTCTACGAAATTTTTTATATGGCACTTTTTACAACTTTTTTTAATGCAAATCTCATCCATGACAATTGTCATTTACAAAAATATACAACAAAGTCAAATGATAAGTTTACTATGATTGTAACAAAAGATTGAATATACAGTAAATTTGCATGCTATTTTAAACAAACAAATCCAAAAAAATAATAAATATATCAGCCTAATATTACGGAATCATAATATTCAGATATCGGACAACAAAATACCAAAAAATTATCCAAATCGGCGAACATGAAAAAAGTGAATTTTGGAAACTCTTCAACCAATGTTCCCCGTAGGCTAGTTGGTAGCGTGCTAGCCTTTCAACGTGGGGGTCGTGGGTTCGATTCCCATCAGAAACATTGGATTTTGTCGCTACAACGAGACGACGGTCATTGTTACCAGTTCTCGGTTGGGTTGAATTTATTAAAAATGAGTTGTAAATAAATAGAAAGAATAAATAAAAATAATTGATCATGTAATCAAAACTATTATTATTATTATTTCAAAATAGCACTCAAATATAAGTACAGGATAGAAATAAAAACAAAAAATTGACGGAAGTTTATCGCAACTTGCAAACCAAATCAAAATGGGTATCAACAATTTGGTAAAATGAAGCGTATTAAGAAAATAAAATCAAAAACAAGTAGAAAAATTAAATTCGATTTGGTCGAATCTATGAATACCCTTCACTGTGCAGTTGTTATCTGATAGTTATTTTCTAACGCAACAAAAAATTGCTTTTAAAACTTTTTATTAGAAATATTTTATTTTGAGTAAAACTTTTTTTAATAATCTATATAAAAAAAAAAAATTTCGGGTGCAGAATTTTTTTTGAGTGTAAATTTATTTTGACTGTTAGAATTTTTTTAAGTGTGTCATTTTATTAAAAGAAAAAATATTTTAAGTGTACATTTTGCTTAAGGGTAACATTTTTTTTTTGAGTGTAAATATTTTTTTAATCCAAAATTTCATTTAGTACCAAAATTACTTTGTAAAATATTTTTGTTGTTTTACCCAGCAAAAACTTGGTAATAGGTAAAAAGTTCCCAAACTTGGGGCCTTTTTTAATTTTGGGCGTTGGGTCCATTTTGCACTGAGGCCATTTTCGGGGTGCCAAATATTTTTTTGTGTGAATGGTATTAATATATTCAGCAAGGCCGAATTTAACCTTTTTACTTGTTTTCTTTGTTAGCCCTGAAGGTATAGAACAGTTGAGCAACCTTATATTAGTAAAGTTATGTGTGAAAGTAGAAATGTTTACTCTTCTAGTAACAAGAATATGCAGTGTCATGTATTTTTCTCTTAATAAAATATTTTTTTCTTATAGGAAGTGTTACAAAGACATCATATCAATTACGATACAATTCACTATCTCGTTTATAGTCAGGGACTGGTAGCAAAAATCTTTGCACATTTTCATTTTGTGTCTTAAAGTGATACTTTAAAAATGAGTGCAAGAAATATTAAAAACTTTCAAATTATTTCTCCTACCATACAATTATTTCTTTAGTTTCACACTTATCAAGCAGAATTTCAAAATTTAATTTGGGAATTTTAAAATTTTTATTTATTTTTTGTTAAAAACACGCATTCTAGAGTCTATTGCAAACATTTGAAAATGTTATAATAATAAATGAACAATTTGCTACATGTTTTTGGTTACTTTGGCATGTTGGTTAAAATAAAAGACAAATCAACAAAATAAATAGTACACTTTACAAAAATTTCTGTAAAATCAGACGAAACTTATTATGAAATTATAAGAAAATGTAGTGAGGTAGCTATAAAATCTGCTGCCATAATGTTATGCCACAAATTTATGCAAAAAAAAGTAAATTTAAAATTTTCAGTTCTTTTCAGATACTGATAGACAGAGATTTTAGTTTAAAGTATGTTAGCATAAACATCAGATAACATTTTTTGGGTTGCAATTAATAGTAATTTAACAATTTTTTTTAACAAAGTTTTCTTTTGAGTGTATAAATTTCGGAAAGCAACAACTTAGGTTTGAACAACTGAAAATTAAATAAAAAAAACTGTATTTTATGTACAAAGTTTTATATGAATTATTTTCATTGTTGTCTCATTTTTTTTTATATACAAGGCATTCCATGCCAAACCAGACACTTACAAGTTTTTTTTTTTTAGTTTTTCTCAAGTTTTTCTAAGCCTAAAAATGTTTCAATATATTCAGATTTTATAAGGTTACCAAAGAACACTTATAACACCAACAAACTAAATTTTAAATAAATATTTTCTTTTCCATGAGTTTATCGAGAGGTTGGTTTGTTTAGGGGCACCAAAAAGAACTCACGGTGCCCTGGAGAGGATTTAAATAAAATGTTGGTGTTACTCCAATTTTTAGGCGGATTATGTTTTTAGACTATAAAAGAAGGAAAATGAGCCAAAAAAGAAAAAAAAGTACTAGGCGCTTCTTTTTGGCGGGCAAAAAAAAGAATTTCAAAAAAAGGAAAAAGAATTTATTCTTTCAAATGCATTTTTTTTATACAGATGTAAATTCATCACATATTCATTTATCAGTGAGATTTAAATATGTATGTGATATATTTTTTCAGATGTGAGACTTAAAAGAATATTTTCACTATTTAGTGATACTAATTGAAATTTCTTCTTTAATTTAATGAAAATTTTAACTCTTGGACTTATTTCACATTTAAGACTGATCCTGTTTCTAGATTGTGCAGGAGGGAAGTTACACCAACAATACAAACAAAATTTTCAAAGCATTTTTGGCGAAATAAAAAAAAATAAAAAAGGATATTTAGCGCATCCATAAGATTGACAATAAACAAATAGTCACAACCACTTTCTTCATCTCTTTTCAAACTATTTATATTGTTTTACTCTTCCTTAGGCACTGCAAACACATTTTTCAATGGTTTTTATTATCGCTTTCTCATTTTTTTTAGTTTTGAAAAAACATTTTTAACAAAAAAGAATAAATTCTTTTAAAATGATATGAATCACTAATGTCTATATTTGAGTTTTGCTGTCCGTCTGAGTAGTACACTGAAAACGTTTAAGAACTCACATTTTTAAATAATTCACAAGGACATATTTCATTTAGTTCCAATTAATAGTGAAATTATTCTTTTAAGTCTCATATCTGGAAAAATATGTTACATATATATTTAAATATCACTGATAAGTAAATATGTGATGAATTTACAACTGTATAAATAAATTTTAATGCATTTAAAAGAATAAATTATTTTTGGTTTTTTAGAAATTCTTCTTTTTGCCCTTTTTTTTTGCTCATTTTTTTCTTTTATCGTCCAAAAACATAATCCACTTAAAAATCGGAGTAACACCAAAATTTTATTTAAATCCTATCCAGGGCACCGTGAACTGGGGGCTAATTATCGCAGTCGATAGCGATCGAAATTCTACTCAAACGTGCAATTTTTAGAGATGGGCGCTGGTTACGTGATTTGTGTGAATCACCTGTGAGTGATTTTTATTTTAATCACGTGATTGTGAGCGAGCGTGAGTTGAAAAAAATCTGGCGTTAGTCACGCATGAGCAATTTATTTTACTCACGTGATTAGTAAGTGAGCGTGATTAAAACAAAAAATTTGCGTGAGTGATTTGATTATTTCAGCGTGAGTGACTGTGAGTCAAAATTAGATCTCGACATTCAGACGTATATCATCCGATTCATGTTAAATTGGCTGCCGAACGGTGTAATCAAATACTTTTGAAAGTTTCTTAGTACTTTTTTCTAAAAACTACATAAAGAAAAGAAAAAATATTTATTTTTTTTTTTAAATTTGGACTATTTTTGAAGAAGTTATGAGTTAAAGAAGTATGAGTAACCGAACAAGCTCCGTAGTTTTGAAAATTACATATCTATTGAACGGAAATCGGAAAATTTTCCAGAAAGGAGTTTTTAAAAGATACAGTTAAAAAATTGAAAAAGTCTAAAATTTTTTTTTTCAAAGTTTCCGATTTGGCATAGAATGCCCCATACATACACATAAATATCTTTACACATGTGTTTTAGTTTAAATGTTGCCAGTTGTTATTTTTTTTTTGACCAATTTCACTTTGAGTAAATTTGTATGCTTTTAAATTTTCCATGCCTTGTGTATGTTGTATCTGTCCTTTATAACCAACCTCAAGTAAACGTGCTCTAACAGAATATGTCCAAATGGCACGTCTCTGACTTTTCTCATCTTCGATATTTTTTTTTATTCTGTTTGGGGCATTTTATCCTTTTTGTTATTTATTTCGAAAATTTCACATACATATGTGACCAATTTGTTAAAATGTCTTAGGTTATTGTTGTTTGATGTTTACACCCAACATTTTTTTTTTAAAAAAAAATATAAACTGTTATCCTTGGTACATAAAAAGGCTAACCAAAAGAACTAAAAAATCTGATTTAAACTTCCGAGACAGAAATAAAAGATGGTACAAAAATGAAGAACTTTGAAAGTACTTTCAAAAAATTATGACGGTATATTCCACTACAAAGGATTGTTCAAACAACTACATTTGTTGTTGTTTAGGCGTCTACTACATTTTACGGTAAAATCAATCAAAAATTGTTGTTGGTTTTAACTATTGATTAACAACTACAAAAAACGGGAAAAACAACTTCAAATTACAGTTATTTTTACTGTAACTCAAATTGTCTGAATTTTTTACAAAATAAATGTCTAAATATCAAAAACTGTTTTGTAATAATTCTTGCTGCACTTCCAACACATCCGTTTTTCTAAAAATTTACAGAAAATTGTATAGACTAAAGACAAGTACATAAATCAACTGTTACTACAATGTAGTAATTTTTTTGTATTTATTTTTTAAAACGACTAAAAAAAGTATTTGTTTTGAGATTTTGTATACAAAAACAACTGAAATTGTAGTTTAAAATAACAACTACTACCTGCTACACAAATGACCGTCATGTAGTAACTGCAATAATTTTCTAAGTGTACTATTTTCTTGTCTATTTTAAAATTTGGTTGCCTCCTAATGAAACAATGTAGACCTTCGAGAAAATTCATATAACTCACGAACTAACAGGAATATCGTCTAGATCAAAAACAAATGTCAACTTCAAAATAGTATTTGATATTTATATTTGATAAACTTTACACATTTTTGGGGGAAAAACATATTTGGTATTTAAAAAAACCTTTCTTTCCATATGAAAACATCATCCAAAAAATTATTTGTTTGCCATTTGTTGAACCCCTAAATTCGCGATATGGAAGATAAGCCGCGAGACCCAACCGTAGAATTGTCACTTTAATATATATTTTAAGTTCCAGGCAAAACGGTTTATAAAGGTTGGAGTACTACCCTTGTAAGACACCATATACCCAAAAAATGACAACAAAAAAAAGCTGACGATCTTTTTTTGTAATTTAACAAGATTTTTTTTGACATATTTTTAAAATATACTCTCATAATTTTTTCACTTTTTTGATAAGGCCCAATGTATAATGATTTATCTGGTTTAGAAATTGTTTTTTTTTTATATCATATCTAAACAAAATGTTTAGTAAAAAAGTAATGAATTTTCTACTCTAATAGAATATTTTGAATTTTCAGTATATTATTTTCCAATCTCATTACATCCATTCAAAAACAACAAAACAGCAAGAAAGGAAATTTCAATCCCATTACTGTTTATTTTTTTCAAACTGTTCAAATATAATAAGAGTTCTAAAATTTAAATCCCCTTTAAGTTTTCTGCATTTTATTTTTCCGTCGGAGACACTTTTGTAACATGGACCAGACCGATGAATTCTGAAGTAGGGCTGAAAATAAAATACACGTGTCTCACAGTTTTTCTAGATGAATTTGCGTTTTTGCGAAAAACGACAATAAAAAACGATGCGTTTTTCTAAAATAGTGTAAAATAAGTCAAAAAATGTATTAAACCTACTGCTGAGCTAAAAAATGTAAACACATGTCTGTAGTGAAATTTGAAAGCGGTTCTTTTCGTAGAATATATTAACCCTCTGTCTGTCATTTTTAGGGGTCATTTTAGTCATTTTTTTAAATGTTCTTCATCAAATTTCACTAGGTGTTGTCAAATGTCAAAAGCTCTTGCGATATAAGCAAAATGAAACAAGTAGAAAAATTAAATTCGACTTGGCCGAATCTATGAATACCCTCCACAATGCCCTTTTTAAGTTATAGTAAATTTTCTAGAGTGAAAAAATAACATTTTTGATTAGAAATATTTTATTTTGTGTAAAAAAACTTTTTATTTTAACTAATTTTTGAAAAAAAAAAATAATTTACAAAATTTTTTTTTTGAGTGTAAAATTTTTTTTGAGTGTAAAATTTTTTTCGAGTGTATTTTTTTTTTCTTTTAGTGTAAAAATATTTTTGCGTGACAAAAATGCGATGTAAAATATTTTTGTGACTTACCAATGGTTTTAAAACATGTTTAACGGGTTTTCAACACGTGAATTTAAGGTGAGGCGAATCTGAAATTTACGGTTTTGCTAATAACTTTTGAAGCACTGGACAGATTTGGCTGAAATTTAAAACGAACCGGACCCAAGGAACGACAAATATATATGCCACACTTCAGCACCCTCAGAATTTCCGTTCGAAAGTTACCGTGTGTTGTATCTCGTAAATTCCAAAAAAACCCTTGCCGAAATTCACTCATTTGCTTATAACTTTTGAACCACTGGACCGATTTCGCTGGATTGCAATACCAACCTGACCAGGTAAATGCCCAACATATATGCCAAACTTCAGGAGCCTCCGTAAAGTCTTTCAAAAGTTAGCGTGTTTTAAACAGACAGACAGACAGACAGACAGACAGACAGACAGACAGACAGACAGACAGACAGACAGACAGACAGACAGACAGACAGACAGACAGACAGACAGACAGACAGACAGACAGACAGACAGACAGACAGACAGACAGACAGACAGACAGACAGACAGACAGACAGACAGACAGACAGACAGACAGACAGACAGACAGACAGACAGACAGACAGACAGACAGACAGACAGACAGACAGACAGACAGACAGACAGACAGACAGACAGACAGACAGACAGACAGACAGACAGACAGACAGACAGACAGACAGACAGACAGACAGACAGACAGACAGACAGACAGACAGACAGACAGACAGACAGACAGACAGACAGACAGACAGACAGACAGACAGACAGACAGACAGACAGACAGACAGACAGACAGACAGACAGACAGACAGACAGACAGACAGACAGACAGACAGACAGACAGACAGACAGACAGACAGACAGACAGACAGACAGACAGACAGACAGACAGACAGACAGACAGACAGACAGACAGACAGACAGACAGACAGACAGACAGACAGACAGACAGACAGACAGACAGACAGACAGACAGACAGACAGACAGACAGACAGACAGACAGACAGACAGACAGACAGACAGACAGACAGACAGACAGACAGACAGACAGACAGACAGACAGACAGACAGACAGACAGACAGACAGACAGACAGACAGACAGACAGACAGACAGACAGACAGACAGACAGACAGACAGACAGACAGACAGACAGACAGACAGACAGACAGACAGACAGACAGACAGACAGACAGACAGACAGACAGACAGACAGACAGACAGACAGACAGACAGACAGACAGACAGACAGACAGACAGACAGACAGACAGACAGACAGACAGACAGACAGACAGACAGACAGACAGACAGACAGACAGACAGACAGACAGACAGACAGACAGACAGACAGACAGACAGACAGACAGACAGACAGACAGACAGACAGACAGACAGACAGACAGACAGACAGACAGACAGACAGACAGACAGACAGACAGACAGACAGACAGACAGACAGACAGACAGACAGACAGACAGACAGACAGACAGACAGACAGACAGACAGACAGACTAGACTCGCTAGACTCGCTAGATCGTCTTAAAATCGATCGAGGATCATGAATATATATACTTTATGGGGTCCTAGACCAATATTTCGAGGTGTTACAAACGGAATGACAAACTTATATATACCCTCTATCACTAGAGTGGAGGGTATAAAAAATGTAAAATTGTAAAATATCTTTGGTGAAACGCAATTTAATAAAATATAATACTTTAAAATTTTACATTTTTAGTGCAAAAAATTTTTTTTTTGATTTTTAGCGAAAACACGAATTGATCTAGAAAAACTGGGAGACACGGGTATTTTATTTTTGGCCCCACTCTCAGATTTTTTTTGGTCCGGTTCATGTGTCCAGCCAAAATTTGACATTTGTCAGACGGAGTTTTCTTTGCTCATTATTTCCTATGTATACGGTACGTATAATGTCTAATATTTGTGTAAAAATAAATCATACGCACCGTATAGTAAAAAAACTTTACACTCAAAATAATAACTCTGTTAAATTACAGAAAAACTCTGCTAATTTAACAGAGTACACCATACTTTTCCAGCTAACAACATTTCCTGGTAATTTTACAAAAAAAACTCTGTAAAATGATTTTGAAAGAAAAAACCTGTTAATTTACAGAGTTTAAAGTAAAATACTGGTTAAATATGAAAGCTTTTTTACAGAGAAAACTCTGTAATTTTACTTCAAAACTCTGTAAAATGATTTGGACAAAAAAAATTGTTAATTTAATTTCTAGTAAAATATTGGTTAAATAAACCACCATTTAGCAAAGAAAACTATGTAAATTTACATATATTTGTAAAATACATTTGATGAAAAAAAAAAATTACAGACAAACTCTATAAATTTAAAGAGTTTAGTTAAATGCATGTTATTTTGTAAAATTTTTATAAGATTTCTAAAAAAAATTTTTGCTAACTTTTTTTGCTAACTTTTTTGCTACTTTTTCAACTTTTTCTCAAAAAAAAAAAAAAAAAATTTACATGAAAAAAAATACGAAGTATTTTTCTTAGATCTGTATTTTTGCAGAAAACTCTGTTAATTATCTGTAAAATTAGGATTACAAAGTAAAAAGTAATATAACAGAGTAAATTTTGTTTTTTTTTGTCACAACAAAATACAAAGTTTAATATAATTTTTTATCGACCTTATCTTTGATTATTTATTTTTTCTTAGAATTATCTAAGGCAGGCTTTCAAGGTCACAGTTTAATGAAAAATAAAAAGACTATAAATTCATAATTTTACTCCTCCGACGTTTCGTTGAGATTTTTTCAACTTCCTCAGGGATTTAAAATTTTATTGAATATATAATCTTTATCACATTATTATTTTATAAATATATAATTGTTTTAAACAATACAAAACGTAGAACATAAAACACAAAAATAAATAAAATAATTAATAAAAATAAATAAAAATATATCACAGTTGAACTTTCTTTTGGTATCACAGTTTAAAATTGACTAAATTGACTAATTAATAATAAAGTATTTTCTTTAAATCTGTATTTTGACAGAAAACTCTGTCAAATATCTGTTGAATTGAGATAACAGTCATTTTACACAGTATTTTACAGAGTTAATATTTTGAGTGCATTGATATTATTTTGAATCTGTTAAATTTCTAGCTCGAGGCCCAAATATATTTATATTTATATTTACGATATTCTCATAAAAGATTAGCTTTTATTTATTGCATTAAAAACTGTACTTATCTTATAGTACATATATCTGTACTGATCAGTTTTACCCCCACTAAGGGATCATCAGTAGATTTTAAAAAATCATTGTTAGGTAATCAAACATCAAACCAGACTTAATATTTCATATATTTCACAAGTAAAATGAGTAATACTATTATGAAAGTATTTTTTCATTTTATCCGATTATCAGGATGTCGTCCTAATTCTGAGAACTTTTAACTATGGAAAACTAGTCGGATTCTGAGAGGGTGCATCATCTGCTTTTGGGTTTTAAAAAATTTTACTTGAGCAGTTTTACGATAATCTTAACGATTTTACGTTTGAAGAATTTAAAGAGCTGCATAACATTTGAATTCGTAAATGATTATACAAAAACAGTATCAACGAAAATATTTATCAATAAATGAATATTGCATTTATTTTGTTTGTTTTTAATTTTATGGAGGAATGTTAAATATGTTTACTTGCAAAATTATTTGCAAAACGTATATTACTTAGTTTGTTTAAATGTTTCATTAACTCCACATATTTTATGCGCATTTATATAGTAATCCTACATTATAATTGTTTTCATTTGAATACTTTGTCCTATTTAAAAAAAAAATTTATAGCATAATGTGGCATAAAATTGTGTAGCAAAATGTTAATAGTAATTTAAGTATATACTTTCAATGTCCTTGAAATTGTATTTTAATTTTTTACTTTTTTCATTTAATATCAACAGACTAAAAATTGTAAAATAATTTCCGTTTTTATTAAGGGCACCCACATCACATACAGACACATACACACAAACATAGCAACCTCATGCATGCTACAAATTCATCTGTGGCCCCTAAAAATATGTTTCGTTATTTTAAAATGTTGTATGGAAAATTTGAACATAAACATTCATATTCATTCGCATACAAAACTAATTCACCAAAAAACAACAACAAAACACTCATCCACAACAACATATATGGTAATATAAGCGTTGCCAGGCACACTTTTCCCTTCTCCCCAAAAATATAACAAAATATCTCCAAAAATACCCACATTACGATATTTTTTTATGACAAAAATTTATTTTTTCCATTTTAAAAAATGTTTAATTTAATATTTCGCAGAATAAGTATATAAAAAAATCCCAAAAAATTCTTAAATGCCAAAATTTACGGTTTATGGGAATATTGATGTACATTTTGCAGCCGAAAAATTCACTTTTTACTTACTACACTGATAGAAATTTGTACATGACAATAATGAAAATCTACATTAATGTTATGAAAAATTACGTTAAAAAGGAACCTATGTAAGGTTTCATTGAATTAATGAAATAGATATCATAAAATTTAATTGCAAGAACAAGTTTCATTAAGTTAATGAAAATTGTTCATACAAAATATAAATTGTATTTTATGAAAGTTTTTCATTTCTTTAATGAAAAATTTATTTAATTCTTATGAAATACTTTCATTGAATAAATCCTACTTTTTATTTTTGAAATGATATACTTTCATTGAATAAATGCTACTTTTATTTGTAAAATTAAATATATGTATGAAATTGTAAAGATCATTTATAGAATTAAAAAAAAATAATAAATTACTACTCCAACCAAACATTGTAAGAAATTATTAAAACCACGAAATAATATAAAACTGCGAGAATTTAGTAAATATAGAATTAATAATTTATTTTTTATTTCAAATTTCATAAAAAAGTCTGAAAAAATCACAAAATAACCAAGTTAAAAAAACATTTTCATATATGTTTAATTTTATCTATAAATTTCACTCAGTTTTCTCACACAAACATTTACTTTAAATAAATATGTAAACCCACGAAATAATATAAAACAACGCGAGTTTAATAAATACTTATATTTAATCAATTTTAAATTTCGTATAAAAATTCTAAAAAAAAATCACAAATTATTTCGTGCCGCTCTGATCGGCTGTTTTTTGCGCGCGTAAACTACAGACTAAACAGACACGACACGGAAGGTGTCATAAACAATAAATTTTATAAACAAAACATAATGAAATTTTTTAATGAAACTACGAAATCTAATGAATCAAAATTAATGAAAATCTTGCACAATATGTATGAAATTTCATTCAGCATATGAAATATTTCATTGTTGTAATGAAACAAGGTTAACGAGTTCCAGTCATTAGTGATATGGAGCGTTTTTCTATCAGTGTACGCTTCGTAAACTCATACAAAAGAGTATTTCAGAAATTGCTGATTACTTAAAATTAAGCTTATGGTATAAAATAAATTCAAACTTGAATATCCCCACTAAACCCCTTGAAATATTTCTTAAATCGACAATCCCCAAATTCATTTTTTTATCCTCTTTATTCGCAGTTATGGCAGCCCTTTGGTAATATACATAATGTGTACTTATAGTCATACAATATTTTCTGTTTACTACAGGACAACAACAATTTAGGCGTTACGCTAATCATAAAACCAGTCAGCCTTATGACAGCTGTAGGCATTACAGAGAGTCCTTTGTAAACAGTACAACAAAAAACAAATTAAATAGAAATGCTAGAATAGAAAAAAAAAATGTGTGTTTGTAGGACCAATATTGTTGATGTTTATATTTATTTTAGGGGAAACCTTTAAATGAGTGGGCAGGAAGAGGTGTATTTAAAAAGATGTAACGTACTTCTTGATTTTAATAAACAAAATTTAGAATGTTTTGGTTTGGGAAACAACAACAAAACCCAAAATTTTTATAAAAAAACAAAGATAACTGACAGTATGTCTGTAGGTATATTTGCGGTTAAGTGAGGCATAAATAGATGGAATTATGTAAATAAATTTTTAAGGCGTTAAAAATAACAAGCATCGAGGTGTGAGATGAATAATTTGTTGTGTGTAAAGCTTTTTTCTTTGTATTTTAATTAGGGGAAAATAATATTTTTGTACCAAATGAAGTTGGTAAATATTATATGATATTATTAAATTGTTAAATTTACATTAGGGATATAAGTTTTGACAATTTTTTTTGCAAATATCATAATTATCAGGACATAGTCAAGACGTATACTGATATCAATTTTACTTTGTTGTCGAAAAACCGCTCACAAGAAAGATATACAAACTAACAGTAAACAAACGTTGGTGTGTGCTTTAAAAATATTTACACATTTGATTTTTGTTGAAGTTTTCTTTTCTTCTTTTATGTAATAATGTATTAATAAAAAATAAATAAAAATCGGCTCTTGCTGCAACCCTGTAGCCGATTTTGTGTTTTAAAAAAAGCGTCCCACCTTTAAGCGGTAACCCAGGCAATTCTAGTTGATCAAATTTTGAGTCAGAAAATGTTAAAAATATTACAATAGTTTTTCTTTCCAATAATAGATAAAAAACAGAACAAAAAAATATTGCGTTGAGTACAATATACTTATATTTCCAGCTAGCAACATCACTTTGTAATTTTACTAAAAACCTTTGTTAAATGATTTTGACAAAAACCCGTTAATTTACAGAGTTTTTAGTAAAATATTGACTAAATATTAGAAATTTTTTAACATAGAAAACTCTATAATTTTACTATTTTACTCTGCAGATGATTTGGACAAAAAAATACTGTTAATTTACAAAGTTTCTGGTAAAAAATTTGTTAAATGAAGTACCATTTAACAAAGAAAAATTGTGTAAATTTACAGAGGTAGGTATAAAAGAAACAGTTTTAAATCAAGTTATTAAGCAATTCAAAACCATCCCAGTATTTTTTCCTTTGTTTTACCAAACAGCAACATGTATTTTTTACTGTTCATAAAATTTTCTAAAATAAATAACATTAAAAAATATTTTTTTTTCTTTTTTTACCAACAAATTCAAAAAAAAATAACCTACGAAAACTTTAAAAATGAATAAATTCGTAGGTAATTTTTTTCAATTTTTCTATTGAATTATTTTTTTAAAAAAATTTAATAAAATTTGTTTAATCGATCCCGCAATCAACTACATTCTGACTAGATACGAGGGTGTTCAAATAATCGGGTTTTTTTATTGTTCGATTAAACGATTAATTGACTTTTGGCATTTTTGAATTATTCGATTAAACGAATAAAATTATAAAATTGATCGATTAATCGAATAATTACAAATTCAGAAATTTTATAAATTACATAATTTATTTCCGAAAATTTTAGAAAAAAATGGTACTTAAGTAAATAAACAATTTTAATTACAAGTATTTCAATATTTTATTAACAAAAAAGAACAACATTTTTAAAAAAAGTTTTTAAAGTTTTTAGTTTGAGGAAATTAAAAAAAATAATAATTTTGGAGATCCGAAAAATGTGTAGAATTCAAAAATAATTTTTGTTGCCAAATTTGTATGGATTACTGATATCGAAAAAATTTTATAGTAGTATTTATTATCTGACTACATTTGGGGAAATTAAATTTTTTTTTTTGTTTTGAGCGTACTCATAAAATTTTAAATTTTATTTTTTTTTTTTATAATTTAGTGGGTTTTTGCCCAAAATTCTAAACTTAGAACGATTTAAGCGCGGTCATAAAGTTAACCGGTTTGGCGTAAAATTTTATCAGGTACTTATTTTAGTTCGTTTAAGCTTCAGAACCGGCGAAAATCCTAAAAAAAAATTAAAATAACGACCACTCTAGTAAACATTACTGTTCTTTTTAATTCCAACGGTCACATGCATTTGGTATGTATATTTGACTTAAAACTTTAAAAAAATAAACATATTTCCAGAAAAAACATACATTACATTAGATTAATCGGCATAAATTTTTCGATTAACCCTTTAAATTAGCAATTTTAAATTAATCGAACAATTATTCGTCTAAAATTGTTCGATTAATCGAACAAGAATTAATCGACTGAAAACCCAACCAGATACTCTACCCATTGTGCCAAAGTCACTTTATGCAAACATGTTTTATTATACCCTCCACTTAGTGATAGAGGGTATATATAAGTTTGTCATTCCGTTTGTAACTCATCGAAATATCGATCTGGGACCCCATAAAGTATATATATTCATGATGACCGATCGATTTTAAGACATTCTAGCGACGTCCGTCTGTCCGTCTGTCCGTCTGTCTGTCTGTCTGTGGAAAATGCTGTCGCGGACATAATATTGCACAGAGATGACTGAAACTTAACGTATTTATTGAAAGTTCTCCCGAGAAGTTTGGTATTGCATTTGAGCGATATCGGTTCAGCGGTTCAAAAGTTATGAACGAAAATGTAAGCACACCTCCAAAATTTCAGTACATTCAACATAACCTCAAAATACAAAATGCTTTAATTCGGCTTCTGGTTGACATATGTGAACATAATTGAACACTAAATGGTATTTAAACAAGTACGAACATATTTTTTGACAAAAAAAGAAAAAAATCGCGGATTTTTTTTACCAAAATTTTTATACAAAGTATTTTCTTTAAATATGTATTTTGACAAAAAACTCTGCAAAATATCTGTCGCAATAGATTATAGTCGTTTTACAGAGTATTTAACAGAGTTATTATTTTGAGTGTAGCTGTTTAAAAATTCTTGATATTAATACTGTTTTTACCCTAAAGGAAATAATTAATCTATGCGTATGATCAACATATATTCTGTATTAATGTTTTCATACGGGGTATTTTAATATTTGCCAAAATTATTATAAATATACGAATAATTTACATTTGTTGTAGTTTACATGCAAAAAAGCATTGGTACAAGCATAAAAATTAAAGCAAATCAAATTGGATAAAATTGATACGCTCTACAAGGCTCAGAAAATTGTTTGCTAAAAAAAATTATTAACCAGGAGCCGAATTTAAGCATTTTATATTTTTAGGCTATGTAGAATGGACCAAAACTTTCGAGGTGTCCATACATTTTCGTTCGTAAGTTTTGAACCGCTGAACGGATATCCCTCAAATGCAACGTAAAACTGCTTGATACTTGAACAAGTAAATATGTTAAGTTGCAGTCCTATCAGTGGAATATTTTAACCGTGATCGACATTTCAACAGACAGTCGGTCATCGCTAAAATGTTTAACAATCGATCACTCATCAATACACTTTATACACTGTATGGGGTCCCGAAATTTCGATGAGTTACAATTGGAATGACAGACTTATATATACCCATTACCATATGCGCACAAAAAAATTTTGAAATTCAGCAAACAAAATCAGTAAAATTCAGAAATCACAAAATGTCTCTTATTATCTCAAACTGATTGAAAGAGAATTTACTTACCATATTCATTTCAGCAGAAAAATCTGCTTTAGTTTGCTAATTCAAATTGAAAGTCACTTTACAGATTTTTTTTGATAAAGCTTTTCTTTTGAGTATGCTTATTCATGGGCTATTTATGTCCTACATCACTCGGTGGTACATACAGGGTATAATGAGTTTGTGCTGATATTTGGAACTACCCAAAATATTGGTCCTATACCTACTTTAAAGAATACGAATCGACTCAGAATTATTTTTTGAGTAGATTTAGCGAGGTGAGTCAGTCTTTCTAACGATTATTGTGCTTAAATCGTTAGAAAGACAGGTATCATTTAAAAGTTCAATGGAATTGGGTCAGTCCATCTCGTAGTCCCCATACAAACCATCCTCCCGATATTCACATAATTCCCTCAAAATTCATAAAAATTGGAAATATTCAATTAAAATTTTGTTTATAGGTATTAAACTTGTACTTTGGTAACCTTATCAAATCTTAATATAATTGGACCATTTTTGGAAATTTATAAAAATTTATTAAAATTTCACCCGATATTCGTTAAATCGGTTGGCGACACAAACAAATAAGATAATTCCACTCGAAGATCCAACAAAAGATAAATCAAATCGGTCCACGTTTGGACTTGGAACCCGTATTCCGGAAAATACTGGTGTATGGTATCATTTGGTCGGACTAATATTAAACTACTTAATATATTGGACCTGTGGGGCAATGTCTTTGGGATCTTTTCTTAACTCGGGAAGCTTCGAGAATAAGGGTAAAAAAATAAATGAATAATACTTTAATCGAAGACAAAACATATTTTAATTTTTTCGCCAAAAACATTTCCTTATATTAATTACTGAAAAATCGGACAATTTGTTTTGGTCTTTAAAAATATTTTAGGTAGTTTTTTTTTGAATGACGTTAATTTCGGATTGAATTTCTCAACTGAAGCTTATAATAATCGGTTCAGTGTTTGATGGCAACTGTTTGATGTTTGTTAAAAAAAAAAAAATGGACATTGTAGCGAGTGTTCATGTTTTCGTATGTTTCATGTCGTATTAAATATTTTTTGCTTATATCTTTTTTAATATATACCTATTTCTATTTCATTTTCAGCAACCATGGTAATAGGAACATAGTTGCATATTTATATAATGCATGCTATTTTAATGTAACCAAAATATTCAAACAAAAAACCTTCATACATAAAATAAATTATATGCGCTTACAAAAATTATACAAAAAAAGTTTATTTCAAATTTCATTACAAATCTACATTCATTATATTGAAATCCCCTTTGAATGTAATGTAATATTATAGTGCAAAAATTTTACTCTGTCATTTCGTCATAACTCAAAAAATTTTAATTGGAGTGCAACAATATTCTACTCGTATTGTGTACAAAATTCATATTTAACACATCGCACGTTGGGGCAGGAGATCTCCGGCAAAAAGTCAAATTTTAAATCTACGAATTTTTCCAAGTTATTTGGCAAATTCTCAAATATTTTTTTTACGATTTTTATATAAATTAGTGTTCCCCTTTTCAAAGTCCATATTCCATATTTTATAGAAAATTAGTTTTTTTTCGAGATTTGCGAAAAATATTTACACTATGCAAATATATTTTTTCCCGTTTCTGATATCTATAAGTGATCCTCTTTAAAACCATGTGCAGAACTTACATAAAAACTTAGTGGTTGAGTATGCGAATTCGGTTTTTTGCGATTTGCGAAAAATCTTTGCACTACCCAAATATATTTTTAACGTTTCTGATGTGATCCTCTTTTCGACCATGTACACAGAAAGAATTGAAAACGAAAGTCAATCAACAAAAACGCGGATTCAATTAATTTTTTAATTGAAACTCCTCCGATAAAGAAAATTGTTATATCAATCATCAAATTGTAGGTGAGTAATTGATTTTTATTTCAATTAATCATTTTTTCGATTTTGATCAAAAATTTGATTGATTTTTTATTTAAAGTCAATTAAAATAATGATTGATTTAACAAATGAATTTCACACTTATGGAAAAATTATGAAGAAATTCATATTTTTTGCTTTCCAATATGTTGCCGACAATAAAAAAAAGTTAAACCGTAGTATAAAGTATATTTTTGAATTAATGTATTCAAATAAATTGAAGCGAAAAAAACTCGGGTATGTTGAAAATTTGTAATTTGATAGTTAAAGAAAATAACAAAAATGTTGATCAACACAATAATTGACTTATTTAAATTTTTTTGTTCAATAGATTTAATTGAAATTTTTTAGGCAATTATTTTTTGTATGTACAGAACCTATTTAAAAACTTAGCGGTTGAGCATGCGAACTCAATTTTCGGCGATTTGCGAAAAATATTTGAACTGCGCAAACATATTTTTCACGTTTCTGATATCTAGAAGTAATCCTAATTTAAACCATGGGCATAACTTGTTAAAAACTCCGCAATATACTAGGCCCACCCCACTGTGCATTGGCTGAAAATTCCGTAGGATAACGAATAAATTTTTTTTTGGCAAAATTCTACTTTATTCATCAGCTCCTGTCTAAAATGTTGATGCCTTTTTTTATAGAATATTTTATCATTGGCCTCAACATCGGCCATCATCTTCATTCGAGCATAATCTTTTTCCAGCGAGCATTTTTTTGAGTTCGGAAAACAGGAAAAAGACAATTGAAAGTGTAATTCGTGCGAATTGACCTGGATAACCAGCGCCTTTTCTTGGTGAAAGAACAAACACGGCACACATTTCGAAAACAGCATTCTCATGTACAAATGATCATGTAAAATACAGCCAAATAGTTGTAAGATATCTTTAAACATCAACCTACTTAACCTTGATGTTTTCCGGTATCACCACCTCTTTTAGGCGACAAAAGCTTTATGTGTCATCGGTGTTTGTATGACCACGTTAAATGCTAGCAATCCAGCATTTGTTTCGATTGAGCAGAGTCTGAGTAACACTTATTAAGCTAAACTTTTGTTAGAACGGTGTTTCTTCCCATTAAAAAGCAATAATAAATCAAGACACGAAAGTAGCGTCACTAAAACAGCTTTATCTTGTTCACTAATGAATGAATTGTCATGCAATTTTGACAGGGATCTGAAGGTTGGTACTTCTCATTAGTGGCGCCAGCTATGTGTCATCCTACGGAATTTTCAGCCGATGTGTTATATATTTTGAATTCACATCTTAAGAAGTAAATATTGCACGTTATTATCGGCCTTTTTCAAATGAAAAAATTAAAATTTTGAATTCGTTTTCTACTACATACATTAAATTTTGTGACTTATGGCGATGTTGCAGCAAATAAGCAATATATTAATATAAATATTATTTCAAAATAGAGACTTTATAAAAATTTTAAGTTTTTAATGAGTAATTTTTCCAAAAATACGAAATTCTTAATCAAAATCAATGAAACCAAAAACCAATTTGTTTTAAAAAAATTAATTGAAATCCAGACAATTTTATTTTAATTACAATAATAGATGTGTTTTCCAATCATTTGGATTAGGATATATCATACAATATGTGAACTTAATAAAGATTATTATTTTTACGGATTAGCAAATATTCGACTCTCCCTGTTGTGAAATGTATTTTATACAGAACTTTTGTAATATTCGTAAAGCATACTTTAAGGATGCTTAATAAATATCCCCATTACATCATACATCCAGTAATAGCGCCTTTGTTGTTATTTATTTGAAACTTTCATTGTTTGTATTTTTTTACCATTTTTAAAACACACTTTGGGGATAATATTAGAAAATGTACTAAATTAGTACAAATAATTAAAAAACACAACAAATATCTATTGAAAATGAGTTGTTCCTTTTACAAGACAATATGCTGTGTTTTGCAATCATATCGATTAGCAAATCTTTGATTCTCCTTGTTGTGGAATGTATTTTATACAGAACTTTTGTAATATTCTTAAAGCATACTTTAAGGGCACACAAAAATATCTCAATCACATAATACAGCGAGTAATAGCGCCTCTGTTGTTTTTTATTTAAAACTTTCATTATTTGCATTTGTTAGCATTTTTAAAACACACTTTGGTGATAATAGGCCTTTTTTGTTGGCAAACTTTGATTGTTACCATGCATCAAAACGAAAAAAACGACACCTTAACTTCCATAAATTTCTCAATTTAATTTAGCGTCGTTTGGAATAGTTTTGTAAAATATTACACATTTTCGATGAAATATTGATAAAATTAGTTTATTAGGCGCAATTTACCATGAAAGCAACACAAAAACATTTATTTTTTTTATCAATACCAAAGAGAGCCATTAACAATAAGAGAATCATTCACAATGTATGCAAGTTAATTTTTAACTTCTTGAATTTTGAGCGTTAACACTAATGTGAACTTTGTATGGTAGAACACTGATAATTATGCCAACAAAAAACGCCTAATATTTAAAAATGTACCTAATAAGTACAAATAATTGAAAAACACAACACTTGTTTCAGGAATCAATTTATTTATCCGTATTTATCCGTAAATGGATGTGTACCCTAACTTTGTAAATTTTAATGTGTATGTTTAATATAAATTAAATTTTGTTTTGATTTAAAATAATTAGAGTTAATTAAAAAGTTGTATTGTATTTAATATTAGCAGTTTTTAAAATAGTTTTAGTTTCAAGCATTTACGTACGCACTTATTTACTCCTGAGTTAGTTCTTATTTTTTTTTTACAGTTATTAAACCATCAAACTGTGCTGAAAAATTCTCAAAATAGAAAAGAAAATTACGCTTCGTTGATATTAGTTAAGTGGGTTCTTCAGTTTATATATGAAGCATTTCACATTAAATAGGCAGCAAAATATAGCTATGTCTCCCAGTATAGTGACAATTTTTTTTTTTAACTTTTAATTTTCCATAGTGTTCGGGCAAATTTCTTTTCTACTAGACCTTCCAGTTATGTGTTGCAAACTTGCAAGCAATCGGAATTTAAAAATTTACGAAATATATATTCTGCATCATATTAATATTTCATATTGATATTTCCACGATTCTAAGTAATTGAATAACTAAAATTAGGGTTTGTAATGCGGTTTAAATCGTAACCGCAACCGCTGTTAACCGCACTATTTAACCGTAACCGCTAAAAAAATCCTGCGGTTTTATTTTAGAAAAAACAATGAAAAAAGCAACGAAGAATAATAAAAAAATTAAAATTTATAGACACAACAAATGCCTCAGAATTTCTATTGTAAAGTCTTTCAAAAGTTAGCGTGTTTTCTACAGACTGACAGACAGACGGACGGACGGACGGACATCGCTAGATCGTCCTAAAATCGATCGAGGATCATGAATATATATACTTTATGGGGTCCTAGACCAATATTTCGAGGTGTTACAAACGGAATGACAAACTTATATATAACCTCTATCACTAGACCCAGTTGGCAACGTCCTCAAGCCATCCTCAGTGACGGAGCGGTGACATGTCATAGTCACTGCTGACATCCACAAGACATCTCTATGTACTGGGTTGAGGACAGTTTCATACAAATTTTCAAAATGTCCTCACTCAAAGTCAGCAGAGGTCAGGGCTGACCTTCTGGGGACATGTCACCTAAGACTTCTTTGGGGAAATGTCTGACGTAGGTCATGCGAAAATACAGAAAATTTCGTATTTCCTTTAGTTTTTGCTTTTATCCATTTTCCTTTATTAATTATTTTTCTCATATTTAGAAAAAACTTTTCGCTTTTTTTTGTCCCAACTGGATTGGAACCTGGAACCTCCAGTTTATTAGTCCCACACCTAACTACTTGTTCCAAACTTTATTTTTGAAAATTGTTTGTCTATTTATTACTTTTATTCTACTTGTTAGATTTTGATTTTATTTAAAAAAAAATCGATAATATTGCCATCTTTTTCTTGGAAATTGAAGAGTTGCCCAGATTCAAAATTCTAAATTAATATACTGCTATTCTTAAGACATTTGCTTTTAGACGTCTTAGAGGAATTGTCCACACTCTTAAAGCAAACATTCAGTGCTGACAATGTTAGGACATGTCATCAAGGATTACCTATGATTTGTCAGAACCTGAAGACATTTCCTCAAGGAATCACTGTGGAAATTTTCTCAGTGACACATTTTCCAACTGGGGAGTGGTGGTTATAAAAAACATGTTTGTAGCAAGTGACTTTGGCACGATGAGTAGAGTGTCTGGCCAGAATGTAGCGGGATCGATTCCCCAAAAATTTTATTAAAAATTTTATAAAATAAAATTCAATAGAAAAATTGTAAAAATTTGTTTTGAATTTATTGGTAAAAATAACACAACAATCATTAATTTTTAATGTTTTCGTAGATTTTTTTTCGAATTTGTTGGTAAAAAAAAATTAAAGTGAAGTTATTTTTTAATGTTTAATGTTATTTATTTTAGAAAATTTTATTAACAGTAAAAAATAAATGTTAATGTTTGTTAAAAAAAATTTATATTTACTGGGATGGTTTTGAAATGTTTTATCACTTGTTTTAATATGTTTTTCATTTGTTTTTGCATATAAAATATTTGAGTGAACTAAAAAAAACCCTAAGGGTTTTGTAATGTAAAATGTTAACATTTATTTGCTTTTGGTTTCATGCCATTCCGATTTGGAAAGTTCGATTTTGTATCAGTGTGTAATTTTAAACTTTTACGAACACAATTTTTTTATATTTTAAAATTAATAAAAATAATTTTTTTTTTAATTTTTAATTCTTAAAATCATGTTAAAAATTTCATGAGGATAATAGTTATTTATTTTGCATTCGTTTTCTGTTGCAGTACACTTGTTGAGGAATGTGTCATATATAAAAAAGGTTGGCATGGAAAACATTGTATAACGGGCTATTAGGGTGGATAGGAAAACAAAATTGTAAGTTAAGAATTTACTACAAATATCTACATCTTAATACAGATAAGATCCTGAGTGACTTTTTATATACGATCACGCACGCTCACAAAACAAAATTAATTACGATCAATCACATACAATTTTTTTGCCCACGCGAGTAAAAAAATAAGTCACGATCAAGATAATTGACCGTAGGCCTTTTTTGTTGGCAAACTTTGATTGTTACCATGCATCAAAACGAAAAAAACGACACCGTAACTTCCATAAATTTCTCAATTTAATTTAGCGTCGTTTGGAATAGTTTTGTAAAATATTACACATTTTCGATGAAATATTGATAAAATTAGTTTATTAGACGAAATTTAGCTTGAAAGCAACACAAAAACATTTATCTTTTTTATTAATACTAAAGAGAGCCATTAACAATAAGAGAATCATTCACAATGTATGCAAGTTAATTTTTAACTTCTAGAATTTTGTGCGTTAACACTAATGTGAACTTTGTATGGTAGAACACTGATAATTATGCCAACAAAAAACGCCTCGTGTTGCCCCAGCAAAAAATAATCGAGATTTTGGAAGCACTGCATACAAGAATGCACTTCTGTAAGCGAACGCATTTTGATGTTGTTGTATTTTTATGACATTCGCTTACACATGATTTTAATTCATATTCATTGCGCCGATATAAGCGCTCGAAAGAAATGCTCTAAAGAGGGACATTGCGAACATCCATTTTTGTTTTTCTGCTAACTCAAAGTACATAAGTATTTGTTTGGTGAAAATAAATGCCAACTCCCATTATAAATTTCCATAAATTTTTAAAAATTTTTTTTAAAAAAAATTAGATCACATATCTTATTGCACTTGCCATGCTGAACACGAATTTTGTAAAAATTTTGATATCTAATGACTGGTTCTCGAGATATTGCCATTTTGAATATATCTGTAAATAGTGTTTGCAAAAAAAAATGCTTTTATTTATGTAACTTTCAAACTATTTATCAGATCGAAACATTTTGCGTGGGCCAAATAAAGTCAATGATATAAGCTTTCAAAATAGCTACTTTGGAGTGACCCTAATATAATACAGCGTGAGTTACAGAGTGCCAAAGTTAACCACCCTGAGATTAAAAGGCTTTTGGAGCTAGCAACTTTTAAAAATTATGCAAGGATTTTAAATTTTTTTTTAGTTTTTGCAATTACCGTACTAAGGATAACAAAATCCAAAAAAATAATAAAAATTTTTCAAAAAAAAAATATTTTTATTTTCTGACAAAATATGCCAACTCTAAAAAAATATTTGTTTTTTGATACAGTACTAAATGCCATCTCTGAAAAATACGCAAACAAGTGCAAAATATGAAATTTTTGGCATAGGTAAAAATTATTTAGAATATCTAAACCATCTTATGGAAGGTACATTGTTTATTTTTACAATAATATGCGAAATAATTAGTTTTTTTGCTCTCCTGAAAGTAAGCTTTTCAGAGTTGGCATTTATTGAATATAGTTCGACGATATATTTTTTTTTAAGATTTAAAAATAACCTTTTTTAAGATACTTCATCTTAAACCACCAATTTGCTAAATATGACTTTTGACCATCAATAAAAACAATCTTGTTACATACTATTTTAATATGGACGCAATTAGCCTTGAAATGAGATATCAGATGTTTATAATAAATATTCTCACCCATTTACTCTATGATGAGTTACAAACGGAATGAAAAACTTAAATATACCCTCTACTCAGTACCTTTTTAATCATTAGGGCACACTGGCACGTGCCCAGGGCCCCGACCTAAGGTTGCCTTTAGGTCACTTATCGTATGCATCGCCTTAGATTCTGAGACATTTTTCGTTAAAAAAAAGTCTCAGATTCTGAGACATTTTTCGTACAGAAAAAGTCTCAGATTCTGGGATAGAAAAGGTCTCATTAAAACCAAATTGTTCTACACAAATATCATGGTTTTAATAAGTAAAGAAAAATGACCTCGAGTTTGAATACCCCTACTCAAAATATTTTTTTTTAGTTTCTTTCTTAGAATAGGTAATAAAAAAAGGGGGCCCCTATAGGTTAGTTCGTAGCGTGCTAGCCTATGAAACAGAGGGTCGTGGGTTCGATTCCCACAAAAACCCTTGGTCAATTTCGCTACAACGAGATGACGGTCATTATTACCAGTTCTAGTTTAGGTTTAAATTATTAAAAATGATTTGTAATTAAAATTAAATTGGAAATACATATAAATAAAAAATGATCATTGGATTAAAATTATTATATTATTATTAATCCCATAAGTTTAATATATACATAACATTTATTTTTCTGTGTGTACACAAATATTGTTTCTTTGTGACACCTCAACTTGTGTTTTATCTATCATGTTATGTGTAATTCATATTAGAGGTGGGTACGTGAATGGCTTTAGAATCAAAGTTATGCACATAAATTGATTTAATATCTCTCTCACTATTTACAATGAGTCTCTAGCGCAAAGTTTACCTCACTGTTGCGATATTTTGAGTAAATCAATTAATATATCACCTTCTTGTTTAAACATTAATCAATAATTTGTAATTCTTTTGTAATGACACGAATAGATGTAATCTAAGTCACAAAAGCAAATACGGTACACACTCACAAAATTTATATCAACTCTGTCTCACTTAATATTCAAGTGAAAAGATAAAGTTGCAAATGTGCGTGAATCACATTTATATTTTAACCAACAACCTTCTTTTATTTTATTATATTTAAAAATTGAATGTGCTTTTTCAAGTTACCATACTTGAAGATTGTTAGTATTTTATTTGTGGAATATTGTTATAAAAGTATGCGAACGAACACAATATACAAAAATTTAACAAGTGAAGTATTATATTCGGCTGCGCGGAAACTTTAATACCCTACATCATATTAAAAAAAAAAAACAAGTGAGTGTGTTAAATTTGGCTCTGCCGAATCTTGTATACTCTCCTAAAAATATTTAAAAAAATATTGCCAGCGGTAGTAGTATCAGTAGTATCCAAATATAAACATATGTACATATGGGGCGAAACGCGTCAACGGTCCACACCAAAAAACCGATTTAAGTATAATTTTGCCAAAATGTTAGGATAATAGTAGGTAATCTAAAGGTCAAACAAAAAATTTTTTGTTGAAATATTTTTAGAGTTACAGAGATGGGAAGTTTTTATTTTTTCGAAAAGAACATATTTTGTTGAATTTTTATTGACACTTTGATGCGATAAAATTTTATTTTTAAAAAACGATTTTAAAGTATTTTTGACTGCCTTTTCAATGTCATTAGGGTTTTTTTTAAAAAAATATAAATTTGACCTTAACATTCAAGGTCAAATTATTAAAAAAAATAAAAATGTATCTTATAAAGCGGCTATTTTGAGATTATATTAACTAAGTTTATAAGAAAACTTGACGTTTTAAACATAAAAAATTTGACCTTAACATTCAAGGTCAAATTATTAAAAAAAATAAAAATGTATCTTATAAAGCGGCTATTTTGAGATTATATTAACTAAGTTTATAAGAAAACTTGACGTTTTAAACATATAAAAACATTTTTCAAAAAATGGATGGAGAGTTCCTTCCTGCGAAATTATTATTTTTTGTATCAAATAACACTCAAAAAGTACGAATACCGCGTGTATCAAGTAAAAAACTAAATAAAAAAATATTTTCGCTTTAAGGAACTCTCAGTCCATTTTTTTTTAATGTTTTTTAATTTAAAAAATGTCAAGCTTTCTAATAAACTTAGTTAAAATAATCTCAAAATAGGCGCTCTATAAGAAAATTTTTTTTTCAAAAAATTTGACCTTGAATTTTAAGGTCAAATTTATAATTTTATTAAAAAACAACAAGGCCATTGAAAAGGTCATCAAAAATACTTTAAAAATCATTTTTTAAAAATAAATTTGTAACGCATCAAAAATTTGTAACGCAAAATTTTTTTTTCAAAAAATTTGACCTTGAATTTTAAGGTCAAATTTATAATTTTATTAAAAAACAACAAGGCCATTGAAAAGGTCATCAAAAATACTTTAAAAATCATTTTTTAAAAATAAATTTGTAACGCATCAAAGTGTCAATAAAAATTTAGCCAAATATGATCTTTGCAAAAAAATTAAAACTTCCCATCTCTGTAATATATTAATGATTTTTTTTTTATTTGAACTTTAGACCACCTACTGTTATCCTAACATTTTGGCAAAATTATACCTACATCGGTTTTTTGGTGTGGACGCGTTTTGCCCCATATATTGTAAGCAAAAAAAATTAAACTTTTTTTTTTACTTTGTTCGGGACTTTCCGGGTTTCAAGTCAAAAAAATAACCCAAAATTATTGTCGTACAGGTCCAATAATTTTGTGTGTTTAATATCGATCCTAAAATTCACCTTTCCTGACCAGACTTTTTCAAAATTCGAATAAAAGCTTAATATGCTTCACCATAATATTTAGTCCTAGACAACTATTTCAAGTGGTTACACCAGGAAGGACAACGTTTATATGCCCCACTGTTTGATGTAGTGTTTTCAAATAAACAAATAGTTGTTATTAAAACAAAAATGTATATTTTGCCACATATATATTTTTTAGCAAAAAATTCAATATTTTGGTTAAAATTCACGTAGAAAATAAATTTTAATTGGCAGTTTTTATATAAGTGTTTACAGAAGTGTTTGTATTTGCTTCACTTGAATTTGTCAAACCAATAACCTAATTTGACTTTTTTTATAAATATTTAACTTTGACTTGTATTTAAGAAAATTGTAATGTCCATAATTTTTATAAGCAACCCAGTGAAAAATTTTTGAAAAATAGTTGACCTAAACTTCATGTTTTCATAAAATTTATTTTAATTTTAATAAATGAAAATGTTTGTAATATGGTTAAGCATATCGTCACCTAAAATGCAAAACGCCCTAACTAACAAAAAATTTAAAATCTGTATTTTTATAGATTCTGGTGTATTTTATTAACCTACACGTCCCTACAAAAAATTAGGGTCACATAATAAAAACTAGCAGTTTTATAGCCAAAAATTAAAAACATATGAATTGCAAAATCGCCTATGAACTCAACTAGAAATAAATCTTTTAATAATTTTGTTATTAATTTTGAGACATATTCTCAAAACGTACGTCCTCACAAAATTTTAGCCCAATTCAATCAAAACCAACAAAGTTATTAACAAATTAAAAATTTTACTCTATACTGTTTTTTCTTTCTCCTGTAAAATTAATAAAATGTTAGTTAGGGCCTTTTGCATTTTAGGTGACGATATCGGATACACATAAAACCAATTTAAATATGACAATTTTCGCTTATGTTTTAAATTTGCTTTTCATATGAACATTTTCCACTGGGTTATAGAAAATGTGTTGTGTTTTTAAAATGTTCAAAAGTTAATGTGTTAATAAAATGTTTTAAAATTACTGCTGAAATATGTAGCAGCTACTAATAGAAATTTAATTTGTTTTTTGGTCTCTATGATATGTCCACAAAATGTTATTTAATATAAATTTTAACTTGTACTTAACAGACGTTAATTGTAAATAACAAGCCATTAGTAGTTTATGAGTTTAACTATTCTAAAACATAAATGCACAGCAGGATACTTTGCTATTATGGTTTTGGACTCTGCTCTTTATTCAACAAAGCACAGTCTCTAGGGGTTGCATATGTACTTATATGAACTAGCTCTTTTAGCTACAAAAGTTTAGTGCATATAAAATAAGTCGATTTTAAATTTATGTAGTAATTCAGTGGAAATAATAAAAATGAAAGCAGGGAAATGAATGAATATAATTTTAAGCGGGATAATAACTGATGAATGCCTGAACTATTTCCGGCAAAAACAAATTTAGCTATATGTTTGGACAAAAGAGAACCAACCCGAGTGTTTAAAGATTGAACAGATCGGTAAAAAGATATAGCTCAAATAAAATAAATATATTAAGTTTCCGTCAATTTGTAGTAATAGTTTGGCCTTAATCGTTATTTCAATAGACAGACGGACATCGCTAGAATGTTTGCATATTTATATCGAATCACAACAGCACTGTATAAAAATTATTAAAAAAATGCTCAAAGGACAACTTGCAGGTCAGTCGACGATATATTATATGATCCTTTCCAAAGTATTAGACAAGGGTGCAGCGAATCCTTTTAAAATAATTAATTGTAAGTTACAAAAAAATATTTATATTTTACTTTTTTTTTTCGTTTTACAAAATGTTTATGCTTTGATATGCCAGTGTGTCGCTCGTTAAATCTGAATTATATAGAAAATATTTACATGCAGTTTTGAATGACATTGAAATGTAAGCAGCCAGTTGCTTATGTAAACAAACATGGATGTATTTATGTATATGTGAAGAAATATTTTTTTATACTATATATTATATTCAGCATGTTTTTATTATTATGATTATTTTACTTTTATCATTTTGCCTTACATGACCTACTTACATGTGTAGATTTGTTTAACAACACAATGTGTGCTCTATGTAAGTCATGTGTAAATATTTAATATGTTAATGAGCATATGGTTTTTAATTTAATATATTAACATAATAAAAATAAACAAATTTATGTTTAAGTATATAAAGTATATGTGTGCATGTTAAGATTAGACAGGCGCTTGGGAAGTGAAATTAACAAATATTTTAATCGAATTTCTCATTAATTTTTGGTAAATAATATTAAAAAACAAAAAAAAAAAAAAAAACAAGTAACAACATTTTAGTCCGACAACCAATATTAAACATGAACCGGATGATATATGTCTGAAAGTAGAGATCAAATGGAATAAAATTGCATTTACAGTTTTTCATTTCGTGATCCTGTTTCCTTTTAAAAGGACTTCAAAATTTTAAAGGATACATTTTGAAAAATATTTTTGAAATATTTGTACTAGTGATGGCAAATGAAAGAGGAGGATCTCCCCTAATTTGTCCATTTTTTATTTTGCCATATCAGTATAAAATGATGTGAATAAAGTCATTTGAAAAATTTATCAAAATATCTTGTTGAAAATTTTTTATGATATTGAAGGATATATTTTTGAAAGGACGTAACTTTCCTTCTTTTACCTGATATGTAAAAATAATAAAATAGGATAATTAGGGGAGACCCTTGTTTTCCATTTGCTTTCACTAGTGGCATCCTAGGACAAGTACACATATTAAAAAAATATTTTATTAAATTTAGTCCTCTAAAACTATGAAGTTCTTTTTAAAGGAAACAGGAAACATATTTTTATTAACAAAAAATAAACAATTCATACAAAAAACTTAAAAATAAAATAGTTATAAGTATTATATATGGTTTGAATTGAGAAAGGTGTGAAAGAAAAATTAATATTTCTAAAAATTTAAGACATCCTGGTTCGTTTTTTACTAGTTTCATATAATCCAGTTATTATAATCATCAGAAAAACTTTTAATGTCAAATTTATTCAGTTAATAGTCAATTTTTATTCTATATGTGAAAATTATTAACAGATCGCAGCCGCCAGGGATTGAACCATGATCTGTAATGTTTTTTGCTATTAACTGCCTCTTAGGTACGATCACTCTAGACCGATACGCTAAGTTGGCTGTTAAGCACGTATCAACTTAATCTTGGTTTTTCAATTCCTGTGTGGTTGTTGCTGTTGTTTTTTCGTACAGCAGAAGATGAAATTGCATTATGGTGAATAAATTCAATTTTTTAGTAATCATCATTCGTCCTCCTCTCCTTCATCAACTCTGATCTAAGTACTTATTTTGCAACCTTGCCAGAACATGGTCTATATTTTGTAGACACAAATGTTGGGTGTTGCCATTTGAAAATAACGACTTTAAGTCGGCCTAAGTGGCAATATAGTATCTTTGGAAAATGGCAACACCCAACATTTGTGTCTACAAAATATAGACCATGTTCTGGCAAGGTTGCAAAATAAGTACTTAGATCAGAGTTGATGAAGGAGAGGAGGACGAATGATGATTACTAAAAAATTGAATTTATTCACCATAATGCAATTTCACCTTCTTCTGTACGAAAAAACAACAGCAACAACCACACAGGAATTGAAAAACCAAGAATTAGTTGATACTTGCTTAACAGCCAACTTAGCGTATCGGTCTAGAGTGATCGTACCTAAGAGGCAGTTAATAGCAAAAAACATTACAGATCATGGGTTCAATCCCTGGCGGCTGCGATCTGTTAATAATTTTCACATATAGAATAAAAATTGACCATTAACTGAATAAATTTGACATTAAAAGTTTTTCTGATGATTATAATAACTGGATTATATGTGTTTAGAGATGGCTCTAAACTAATTACCCGCACTGTGCCCCTATGCAATTGACACCCACTGTACTAAACAACGGTACAGCATAATGACTCTCACATTGGAATGTGCTATTGTTATTGTTGCTTTTTCAATATGCAAATTGATTAAGCATCAATACACAACTCCACAGTAACAACGGACACTCAAGTTTGTGACGTGAAAAGGAACACAACTAACATATAACAAAATCTACAATATTAACCAACAACAACAAAGAAGAAGTTTTTTAACATACAAAAAGAAACATGCAGTGAAATAAATAAATGTACTCTACAAAATTAAATAACAATTACAAACCAAAATACATTTTACATTACAAATAAAGTTAAATTTAAAACTAAAAATGAAAAGTGTATTAATTTATTGGACCCAAAGAACTTAAAAGGTTTGTCCCTAAACAATATGAAACTAGTAAAAAACGAACCAGGATGTCTTAAATTTTTAGAAAAATAAATTTTTCTTTCACACCTTTCTCAATTCACACCATATATAACATGATTAAAAAATTATAATACATAATTATAATTAGAGCCTGAGCTCAACTGTCTTTACAGAAAAACAAAAATTTAAAATAGTTATAATTTTCCCGTGTAAAAAAATAATTGGATCAAAACATATCTCTTTTGATAAAAACATATATGGATCATATCTAAATAGATATAATTAGATCTACTCCATATATACTCATATCTGCTTCAGATATTTTCAGATCCGTAAATTGAGTCTTTCTGGCATATATGACATATATGATCAGACATTTTCAGATATGTTCATATATGTAAAATTGTCAGATACCCGAGTAAAAAAGGTCTGATATAACCATATATGCTATTATATAATTATTTATATTTATATATGGTTATGCATGAACTTTGATATGGACATATAATTTTATATATAGCATTGTATTTTTCCTTGTTTTTTAATATGATAGCATACATATTCATATCTATTTATATACTGATCTATATGAAATTTGATATGACATATAAGGTCGGGAATTTTTAGATATGGCAGATAAAAAGATATATGATTTTATTTATAATTATATCCCGAAAAAATTTTTCTAAATTTTCTAAGTCCCGGACAATTAAAAAAAAATCAAGTCCTAAAAAATTTTATGAAAATTTTCCCGGAGACAAAATTTTTTTGGAAATTTTTTTGGAGTAAAAAAATCATTGAAAATATTTTTAAGAGAAATTTAATTTTTTTGAAAAATTTTTGATTTCTGAAAAAATGTTTTTAAATTTTCTAAGACACAAACATTTTTTGGAAAATTTAAATCCCTTATAAATGATTTTAGAAAAAAATTACAAATTTTTAATAATTTGCTAAGTCCCGAAAAAATTCCGAAGAATGCAATAAAAACACTTCTAATTGATAATGTATCCAATCTGATAAAATAATTTCTAATTTCACGTTTAAAATTCCAAAAAATTTTACTAGATTTCATCCAATTATATAAAAATTTATCTAATTTTAACAGATAAGATATGATTTAATACAATTAGATAGACCCATTTTTGGGATCAAACTTAATCAAATATATGACGCAATATTTAATTTTATATGAACAGATATGCTTTTATGTAAATCCATATTAATTTTGATCCGAAAATTGGCAGATCGAATATTATACGATTATATCAAATTCTATTATTTTTGATAAAATAATATCAAATTTGATTCAGTTTGATCCCAAAAATGGGTCTATCTAATTGTATTAAATCATATCTTATCTGTTAAAATTAGATAAATTTTTATATAATTCGGTGAAATCTGGTAAAATTTTTTGGAATTTTAAACGTAAATTTGGAAATTATTTTATCAAATTGGATACATTATCAATTAGAAGAGTTTTTATTGCATTCTTCGGAATTTTTTCGGGACTTAGCAAATTATTAAAAATTTGTAAATTTTTTTTTTCTAAAATCATTTATAAGTGATTTAAAATTCCAAAAAATGTTTGTGGCTTAAAAAATTTAAAAACATTTTTTCGTAACTTAAAAATTTTTCAAAATAAATAAAATTTTTCCTAAAAACATTTTCAATGATATTTTTACTCAAAAAAAAAATTGCCAAAAAAATTTTGTGTCCGGGACTTTGAAAAATTTTCATAAAATTTCAATAAGTAAACTGATAATCAATAAGCAATAAAAACATAAGCAATAATTTTCATAAAATTTTTTAGGACTTAAAATTTTTTTAATTTTTTTTTAATTGTTCGGGACTTAGAAAATTTTGAAAATTTTTTTCGGAATATACTTAATTATAAATAAAATCATATATCTTTTTATCTGTCATATCTAAAAATTCCCGACCTTATATGTCATATCTAATTTCATATAGATCGGTATATAAATAGATAGGAATCTGTATGTTATCATATTAAAAAATAAGGAAAAATACAATGCTATATATAAACTTATATGTCCATATCAAAGTTCATGCATATCCATATATAAATATAAATAATTATATAATAGCATATATGATTATATCAGATCTTTTTTACTCGGGTAGACTCAATTTACGGATCAAAACATATCTGAAGCAGATATGAATATATATGGAGTAGATCTGATTATATCCATTTAGATATGATCCATATATGTTTTTATCAAAAGAGATATTTTCTGATCCAATTATTTTTTTACACGGGTTATTAACAAAAAATACATAAAAAAATTAAAAACTGAATAACTGGGATCCCTTTTTTATGTAAAAACTACATAAGAAACTTAAATATTGAATAACAGAAATTATTTTGGGTGGTGGAGTCGGTAGAGTCCGCTCTTCATAAATGTTTACAAATTCATTTATTACGATATTACGTGCGGGCCGAAAAGATAGCATTTCCTAATCCTCTTGGTCCAAATGCAGGTCAATGAACTTCATATGGCGTAAAACATTTTATTTGTAGAACAAATATACAAATAGACATGTAAACAAATTGAGTGTGGTTTCTCTCGTCCGATTTTGTTTCCGAACTTAACCAGTAGATCTGTTCTTAAATCAATATTAATTTTTACCACTTGGATGTGGTTTTTCTAAAACTAAAAAATTCTAAATTTGGTGCCAATCGGATAATAGGAACACGTGGCGAAAATTTTTTAAAAATTGAAAAAATTGATTTAAGGAAAAAATCATTTTTTATATATGTTTTTATAGTTGACCTTTTTGATGGCTAATTCTTAGTTGTTATTGTTTGGCTGCAGGTCTTAGTTATTAAAATAAAAAACTCGCGATTTTATTTTAAATATTTTTATTTATCCCAATATTTCGGTTAGCATCGCTAACCATCTTCAAGGGTCTGGATATATACAAAAAACATAAAACAATTTTTATTAATATTACACAAAAAACAAAAACAAACAAAAAGATAATTACGTGTAAAAAAATATAATAAAATAATCAACACAAAACTTCACAAAATCACTTGTGTCTCTTCTTATTGGATTTCTTCTACTAAAAACTAATTTGTCGATCGTCTGTTTTTATTTATTATTTGTCTATATCAGGGTTGCAAAAGTTGGTACAATTGTACCATTTTTGGTACAATTCGAAGCTCAAAAGTACAATGGTACACCAATGACACATTTGGTACAATTTTAAATCCTTCTCAGATTATGTTTTTTTCATGGAATTTACCCAGTTTTGATTGATTTACTGTGTCGACTGGATCCATGTTTGGCCAGATCTGAAATTGGTGTAAAAATACGTACAAACCAAATTTGAGTGAAATATTGTACCAATAGGCAGATTTAAGTTGATATCGGGAGGACGTTTAAACGACGGACTGGAAAACATCGCAATATCGATTCAGAAACTTACTTGCCAGCAATGTTACTGGTGGTAAAAGAGTACTTTTCTTCATTTTCTTTCTTGAAAAATAAATGTATTTTTTGAAAAAAGTAATATTTTGCTACATTGCCAGGGCTGACAGTAAGATTCTGAAGACCTCTAATGTATTCTGAAATGTATTTTCAAAAATTGATCATTTTCCACCAGTACTAGGACTCTGAATACCACCTGATACACTTTTAAAGCACAAATAAAGTACAAATGTAAATTTTATAAAAATTTGTTTTTAATCAATGTTCTTTCGTTCCTTTTTTAAAATAAAATAAAAAAAATAAAACAAAAACTAACAAAACAAATTTTGGTACAATTGGGGTCGAAAAAGTACAATTTTGTGAGCTCGTTGGTACAATTTTGATGTACTCATTTTGCAACCCTGGTCTATATATGTGTGCACAATTTTCTGTGTCTTGTCGGTAATTAAGACGAAGTTCTGGTTTTACATCAATAATGTGTAGCATCTCTAGTGTGTATCTCCTTGAGTAATTTCTCTCTTCTTGTAATATTTGTACTCCTTCAAAGTGTGGTTTGTGATTTGTTAGCGTACAATGGGCTGCTACACTCAAAAAAAAAAAACTGTAATGTTAGCAAAAAAAGCTTGTAAACCTACAAGAAAATTTGCTGATTTTGAACCCACAATTTTTTTGCTAAAGTTAGCAAAAATGTTTTGCCAATAATTAGTTAACTAAATTTTTTTTTGACACATTTGAGGACCCCATTGGGTTCGGACCCGATAGGTCCAGACCCCGATGGGCCTAGACCTAGTTGGGTTCCTTAGAAGTCTTCATAGTTTTTGATCCAAAATTTGTGTCCGTTTCGCTCTACCTTGCTTAGTTTTTGAGATACGTGATTATAGGGGACCACTGGGGTCTTGAGAATTAAAAAACTCGATAACTTCAAAAATATTACTCGGAGAGCTTTTGACTACTTTGCGGTCTTGTTCTACGTATTGAGAGCAACAAAAATGCTTTTGGACTTTTTGTTGTGTCGGCAATATTTACCGAGATATGAGCATTTTAAAATTTTCGGGAATGCTAACTTTGTTGGATCCAAAGTTAGGGTCCATTAGGGTCCACACATAAGAAGAGGACCCGCGATAGTATGGAGATTCTAAGAACCAAAAATGCCCTCCATTTTTCTCTATCTGGCTTAGTTTCCGAGATAGAGCCATTTTAAGTTTTCTGAAAATAAAAAAAAATTTACCATTTATTTTTGCTAATGTTAGCAAAAAATCTTGTAAAAATGTTGTCAACTCAATTTCAAATCTTAGCAAAAGAAATTAGTTCAACGTTTGTTTAAAATTGCTAATGTGCTAAATGAGGTTTACAAGAATTTTTTGCTAACATGCTAATCTCAACTAAAAATTTGCTAAAAGTTAGCTAACTAGCATTAGCAAAAAAAAATTAGTAAATCTACTAACGTATTTTTTTGAGTGTAGTGCAGTTTTTTGTTCAATAGGTTTGTCAATAGCTTTTTGGTCAGATTTATGAGAAGATATTTGTGTTGATTATTTTATTATATTTTTTTACACGTAATTATCTTTTTGTTTATGTTTTTGTTTTTTGTGTAATATTAATAAAAATTGTTTTATGTTTTTTGTATATATCCAGACCCTTGAAGATGGTTAGCGATGCTAACCGAAATATTGGGATAAATAAAAATATTTAAAATAAAATCGCGAGTTTTTTATTTTAATAACTAAGACCTGCAGCCAAACAATAACAACTAAGAAATCATTTTTTTTTTTCAGATTTTACAAATAATTTGTATTTTAAGCATAGTTTTTCAAATGCTTAGAAACTTTATTATTTTTTATATAACCAGCCCAAAAACATTGAAATCGAAAGAAAATTCGCAAAAATACTTCCCCAGACCATTATATCGTAAGTTTTTATATGAGAAAATTTTTTTTTCGATTTTCAATTGTTGGACAAATTATCATTCCATTAGGTCTAAAACTGATTTAGAACAAAATTAAGGCCAATTAGACAATATAAATAGAAAGAAATTTTTTTCTCATCCAAAAAAATTACGGTATTGGTCTGGAGAAGTATTTAAAACTTTGTCAATTTTCACCCGATTTCACTTTTGGCTGGTTAGAACGATAATTGCCCATACAAAATTCATTTC
Source organism: Pegoplata infirma (assembly GCA_963921195.1). Taxonomy (NCBI): domain Eukaryota; kingdom Metazoa; phylum Arthropoda; class Insecta; order Diptera; family Anthomyiidae; genus Pegoplata; species Pegoplata infirma. The sequence continues at coordinate 3,278,975 of OY992538.1, read as the reverse complement.
TTTTGGACTTATTTGAAAAAGTAAGTTTAAAATACATTTTTTTCGAAAAACAAAAAAAAAAGTTTTTTTTTCCGCTAATAAAATTTATAACCGATTTTATCCGGTTGTCACCAAATTTGGAATTTTTAGTTTTTAGATACCAATAAACAAAACTAGGCCCATCTACTATAAGTTAGAAAAATGCATTTTGAAAATTTTCCTTGTATTTAAGAACAGGTCTATTAACCAGCCTTTGACCATAAGACATAATCTTGCAAATCTTTAGGAGTATAACTCTTTTATTTTGGATTATAGCGTACCATTCACAGACGGACAGACAAACAGACACACACCGCTTTAATGTCTTACAATCGATCACTGATCATAAATATATATTCTTAATGGGGTCCTAAACCGATATTTCGATACTGTAGTTGGAGAGTTAAAAAAAAAATAATTGTTCTTTAATTGACATAAATTAATCGATTTATTCGTTAATCGAAAATCCACATTTTTAAATTAATCGAACAAGTGTTTGGTTTTATTTAATAGACTAGCTTACCATCCCGGTACTTCGTTACCGGTTGTATTGAATACCGAAGAGTAGAAGGATCAGAATTACTCTACCGGTTTCACGAAAATTCCCCTACGTAGTCTTTGTTTTATTTACTTGTGCACGTTTAAGTCTTTCATAAAATAATGTTTCAATGGATAATTTAAACAATAAAATTTTAATAATTTTCGAGCGCTTATATCGGGATTTTGTATTTTGAGTGAATGAATATTTCAGTGAATAAAGAAATTAGAATTAAAATAAGTTTGACTGAAAAAAACATATAGAGAGAAAAAATATGGAGTAAAAAAGTTAAATACGAAAAATTTGAGTAAAAAGTATCATTCCATATTGTTCCCTGCTCTATTCTATTTCGTTTCCCATTCTAAAATTTAAAATTTTTAAATATGTACTTCTCTTGGGTGTTGTTTTTGGGGCTTTTAGTTTAATAGTTAAATAGGTAAAATAATCATTTGCCCCCTTTTCCCGTTAAAATTAAATTTTCCAAAAACTGTTTTTTTTTTGTGCTAGGTGATCCCTTATTTAAACATCAAGTTTCTGAACCATTATTTCAAAAAATATAAAAATAACCAAAATTTACACTTTTTCATTATTATAGGGACAAAAAAAAAAGTACCAAAAGTACACTTTCTTACCCCCGTTAGAAACCGAATTTCCAAAAAGAACCTTTTCCAGAATTTTTTCTTCACCGAAGGATCCTCTTTTCCATTTTTCAATTTTCTAGTTTCATTGTTTAAGCAAATACTAAAGGTACAAAAACGATTTTACATTCCTAATTTTAAGTTTCTAGAACCATTACGTCAAAAAATATTAAAGGTACCGAAAATACACTTTTTTAGCCACTAAGAAGCGGAATTTTAAAAACGTATTTTCCCCAGAATGTTTTTTTTTACCGAATTCTCCTACATTACAAATTTTAAGATTCTAGGAAATATAAAAAGTTTCTATAAATATAATTTCAGGAAATAAAAAAGTACCATTGTACTTCCGGTACTTTTAATAAAAGGTACTTTTTTTATAAAAAAAAACTTTTTATAAACGGTACTTTTTATAAAAGGTCTTTTTAATGGATGGTACTTTTTATAAAATGTACTTTTTATAAAGGGTAATTTTTTTATAAAAGGTACTTTTTGTAAATGGTACTTTTTATAAGAAGTACTTTTTATAAAAGGTACTTTTCATAAAAGGTACTTTTTATAAAAGGTACTTTTTATAAAAGGTATTTTAGGTACTTTTTATAAAAGGTACTTTTTATAAAAGGTGCTTTTTATCAAAAGTACTTTTTATAAAAGGTACTTTTTATAACAGGTACTTTTTATAAAAGGTACTTTTTATAAAAGGTACTTTTTATAAAAGGTACTTTGTATAAAAGGTACTTTTTATAAAAGGTACTTTTTATAAAAGGTACTTTTTATAAAAGGTACTTTTTATAAAAGGTACTTTTTATGAAAGGTACTTTTTATAAAAGGTACTTTTTATAAAAGGTACTTTTTATAAAAGGTACTTTTTATAAAAGGTACTTTTTATAAAAGGAACTTTTTATAAAAGATAGTTTTAATAAAAGGTACTTTTTATAAAAGGTATCTTTTATAAACGGTACAGAATTTTCAGAAAGTACTTGTTGCAGAATGTTTTATTTCACTAAAGGTTCCTACATTCCAAATTTCAAGTTTGAATGACCATTATTTCAGTAAATAAAAAAAAAGTACCAGCAGTACACTTTTTTACCCATTTTTCCCTCGTAGAATCAACATTGGCAAAAACCCAGCCTTAGTGAATCTTCTTTCCGGGAGGTGAACCGACATTGCAAATTTCAAGTTTCTAGTTCCATTATTTAAGGAAATATAAAAGGTACCAAAAGTACAGATTTTTACCCTTTTTACCCCCTTAGAATCATCATTGGCAAAAATCCAGCCTTAGAGGATATATATTCCGGGAGGTTAATATACAGTCCAAATTTCAAGTCTCTGTGACAATTTTTTAAGAAAATTATAAAAGGTACCAAAAGTACAGAATTTTACCCTTTTTACCCCCTTAGAATCAGCATTGGCAAAAATCCAGCCTTACTGGATCTATATTCCAGGATGTGAACATACAGTCCAAATTTCAAGTCTCTATGACCATTATTTCAGGAGATATAAAAAGTACCAAAAGTACATTTTTTTACCCTTTTTACCCCCTTAGAATCAACACTTGCAAAAATCCAGCCTTAGTGGATCTATATTTCAGGAGGTGAACGTACAGTCCAAATTTCAAGTCTCTATGACCATTATTTCAGGAAATATAAAAAGTACCAAAAGTACAGTTTTTACCCTTTTTACCCCCTTCGAATCAACATTGGCAAAAGTCCAGCCTTATTGGATATTTATTCCAGGAGGTGAACATACAGTCCAAATTTCAAGTCTCTATGACCATTATTTCATGAGATATAAAAAGTACCAAAAGTACAGTTTTTTACCCTTTTAACCCCCTTAGAATCAACATTGTCAAAAGTCCGGCCTTAGAGGATCTGTATTCCGGGTGGTGAACATACAGTCCAAACTTCAAGTCTATATGACCAATATTTCATGAGATATTAAATGTACCAAAAGTACAGTTTTTACCCTTTTTACCCCCTTAGAATCAACATTAGCAAAAATCCAGCCTTAGTGGATCTATATTCCGGGAGGTGAACCTACAGTCCAAATTTCAAGTCTCTAGCTTCAGCGGTTTGGGCTGGGCGATGATGAGTCAGTCAGTCAGTCACGTTACTCTTTTATATATATAGATTAATCAAATTATTCTTAATCGTTTGACAACTCTAGAACAAACTGATTACGCTGTATTACGTAGTGGTGAAGGTTTTAAAAAACGATATTGGGTCAGAATTTGATATTTGATGTTTTAGCCCAATTTTGCTTATAGATGAGCTCTGACAAAAATCAGAGAAGTTAAAAAAAATCTAAAGGATTTCCCACAGAAAAAAAACGTAGTCAAATCAAAAATTTTCATTCTCATTTTTTAAAAAATTTATAATGAAGTTGAATTTTTTAAAATTTAAAATGTTTCGGTTTTGATTTTAAATTAAGTATGCAAGATTATCATTTTTATCATAATATTTATTTTTATGACTATAAATATTTTCAAATTCAAAGAAAAAAAACAGCCTTTGTTGAATTTGTTTTACTAAATAATTTTAAATATGAGTTTGTTTTTGCTTGATTTGACAATTTTGTTGTTTTGGAGTTCTTGTTTGAAATTATTATTTGACTTCTGTTGTAGATTTGAAGCAATTTACTGAAACTTCTTTTCAGCACTTTTTTTGCTGGGTACACACAACATCCAACCATACTTTTATAAATTTAACACACGAATTGTATTGACACATATACTCACACACACTCAATTCAATACATATGTATATAATTACATACAAGTGTATGAATACAAACATAGCAATTATATAAAGACACGAAAACTTATTAAATTATGGATAATTTTATTAGCACTTTAGACTAATAAAGAGAATTCTGCTTATACACTCACACACATATATTGTACATATGTATATGTACACATACACGTACATTCATAAATATAAAGTATTCCTTTGGCATTTTAAATGTTTAAAAATTAAATATTTGTTAAGAGAAAAAACATTAAAATAAAGAAAGCAAGAAATAATAATATTAGCTTAACAGCCTTTCTTTGCCTTTGTCTTAAGCGAAATATACAAAAAAAAAAATGTACCAGTGGAAGTGGAAGAAAGTGAAAAACAAACGTTTAGATTTTGTATTTTTTTTTATGATCTGCTAAAAGCAAATATAAAATTTGAATGGGTAACGGAAAACTGGGAATGGGAAATGAAAAAGACAAGTAAAGTGTAATTAAAAATGCCGATACTGTCTTAAAAGGCATGTTATCATTACGAGACACGAATTTGTATTATGAATTTTAAAAGTATTCTGTTTTACTTGAAAAAGGATTTAAATTAAATTTATTTAGTTGATATTTTTTTTAAAGAAATTTATAAAATTTAATTCAAGAATAATTTTTATTTTTTTTTATTAAAAGTACACAAACTAAAAAAAAAATAAGATTAATTGAATTTTTAAAACCTATTGATGTTGTCTCAAATACATATTTCAAAAAATAATTCTAGTTGTAATCATCTTGTTGTTTATATGATAAAATGATAAGATGATAAATGCTGGTACTTTACTTCAATATAGTCAGGCGCGGATCCAGGATTTTCATTTGGGGGGGGGAGATTTTTTTTAACAAAAAAATTTTATGCAATCAGAAGGCAAAAAATTTTGGTTGGAAGCGGGGGGGGGGGGGGGGGGGGTGGTTGTGTTGTAGAATTTTTCGTAAATATTTGTAATATTGCTTAGCAAGACCATTTATAGTCAAATACACGGACCAAATCTAAAAAGACCCGTAAACTTTTATATAAAAATTCTATATAAAACTGAAATATTAACCATATTATTAGTTTTTTATAAATGTTTCCTTTGGGTCATTATTAGTGAAATCAATCATGAATATTTTTGACCTCCTCCGATATTGATGAAATTTGGTTAATCCCATTGTTGTCCCAACATAAAAATTGTAGACTATGTTCATTAGGACTTGCACTTTGAGAATACCAAGTAAAAAAAAAATCGGGGGATACTTCCCCCCATTTCCTCCACCCTTTGCCACGACCTTCAAATAAGGGGGGCACCAATTCCTTTTTTTGGAAATTTTTTTGGTTTTGGTGTGTCTTGCAGAGCTTATTATAAGCTTTAAAACAAAAAAATGGGCTCTGTAGCTACAAAAGCACTTATGATATTAAATTTTTAAGGTTAAAGAGTGTAGAAAAAGAGTGGTTAAAGAGTGAAAAATTGTGAAAAATTTTGATTTTGAGCGATCCCATAGTTGTCCCAACTTAAAAATTTTAGAATATATTCTTTAGGACTTTCTCTATAAGATTGTCAAGTAAAAAAAAATCGGGGGATACCATCCTCCCCATTTTCTCCTCCGTATATCACGACCTTAAAATAAGGGAGGTAACCCTTATTTTTTTTCGAAAATTTTTTGGTTATGGTAAGTCTTGTAGAGCATATTATGAACTTCAAAACAAACCAAAAATGGGCTTTCTAGCTATAATAGAACCAACGATATTAAGTTTTTACTGTGCAAAGTGTCGCGACTGGGAGATTTTGGGGGAAATTTTGACCCTCCGTGTTTTCGCCCACAGTTTACTTAGATGGCTGAAAATTAGTGTGCGTCAGTTTATCACTTAGTGTTACAACTAAACCAAATTTCATCAAAATCGGAGGGGGTCATGAAAATTTTTAGCTATTTTTGATTGATTTCACTAAGACTGACCCCTTTACAAAATTTTTCAGATGTTGAAACATTTTTTTTATAGAAAAAATTTTAAATTCTAAAATAGTTTTCATATAGAAAAATAACCCATTTCTGAGATTTGTACCTTTAGAAAAATTTTCGGATTCTAAAACTGTGATATAAAAATGTTCTTAAATTCTCAGTTAGTATTTTCTTAAGAAAAACTCTCTGATTCAACATTTTCTTATAGAAAATGACTCCGATTTTAAACTTTTTTCTATAATCTGAGATTCTGAGGCATTATTTATATAAAAAAATTTCATATTCTAATGTCTCTTTCTTCTAAAAAATCTCTGAAATAATGCTCATATTTTAAAGTAATTCTCAGATTTTAAGAACTTTTTCGTATAAAAATATTATTAGATCATATTTCGTAAAAGAAAATTATCAGATACTAAAAAATTATTAGTTCAACAACTATTTATGAAAAAATTTTGATACACTTTTCTAAAACTTAAATCCTAGATTTTTTTTTGCATTTTTCGATAGAAAAATTTTACGGTTTTGATGCCATCTAATGTTTTAAATTTCTTAGATTTTGAAACATTTTTCATATAGAAAAATTGTTATTAAAATATTTACATATTTCAGATTTCCTGTAGACAAATTTTCAGAATATTCTATAGTTTTCTAAAAAATTAATAGATCTTGATAATATTTTCCTATAGAAAAATTCGCACATTTAAAAGATTTCTCAAATAGAGAAATTCTCATTCTCAAGAAGTTTTCTATAAGAGAAATTAATCTTGGAAATATATTTCCATATAGAAAACTCAAATTCTGAGACGTTTTTCTTGTAGAAATGTTATCTGATTCTGAGATTTTTTTGCCTAAAAATTTGTGGCAGATTTTGAAACATTTTTTTTAAGTAAAAATTCTCAGGTGCTGAGGTATTTTTTCTATAGAAATGTAATAAAAAATTTTTTATAAAATTTGAGATAATTTTTCAATTAAAAAATTCTTACATTCAAAGTCGATTAAGTATAAAAATATTTTTTAAAGGTAAAGTCTGAAATTTTGAAAAATATTTCTATAAAAAATTATACTTTTTCCATAGAAAATAATAAGGAAAGTTATTCGGTTAGAAAATGTCCACGACTCTATTACCATATAAGTTTTTCATATGCAATTTCTTTGATTCTGAAACATTTTATCTTAAGGCTATGTTTGCTGAAGTAAATGATCAGCACACATATAAATCCCCTAAGAATTTTTTACATTCTAGCATTTTCTTTCTATCTTTCCTTCCTTTCCTTTCCTTTCCTTTCCCTTTCTTTTTCTTTTTCCCTTTCCTTTTTTTTTTCTTTTTTCCTTTCCTTTTTTTTTTCTTTCGAAATCATTTTGGGGGGGAGAAATCCCATTCTTCCCCCCCCTGGATCCGCGCCTGAATATAGTACAGATAATTTTAACAATTGTTGGTTTTTGATGTTTTAAATTTACACCAATCACTCGTTATATGGATTTTTGAGTTTCTAAAAATGGGAACACTTTATCCTTTATAGGCTGAAAAATTTGCTCGTAACATATCTTGCAAATTATTTTATCATTTGACATTTATTTTGACAATATGCTTGAACAAACAGAGGCCGTATAATATGATAGCAGTTTACATTTTCTAAATTTTTTATCTTCATCTGAAATGCTAACTGATGTAATTAATAAAACTAATGTAAATATTATTTTAGGTTGATTCAGTTATATTTATTTTATAAAACTACAAGCTGAAGCGCCCGGCGTTGCCCGGGTTGACTTCGATATGAGTATCTTGATAGCTTCTCCCCAGCGCCACCTATCGGGTCCGTAATAATACATAATTTTCTCATGACGAAACATATCGTCACCTAAAATGCAAAACGCGCTAACTAACAAAAAATTTAAAATCGGTGTCTTGATAGATTCTGGTGTATTTTATTAACCTACACGTTCCAACAAAAAATTAGGGTCACATAATAAAAATTAGCGATTATAAAGCCAAAAATTAAAAACATATGAATTGCGAAATCGCCAATTAACGCAAATAGAAATACATTTTTTTTAATCATTTTGTGATTAATTTTGATACATAAGACAAAACGTACGTCTTCACAAAATTTTAGCCCAATTCAATCAAAACCAACAAAGTTATTAATAAATTAAAAATTTTACAACTGTTTTTTGCTTCTGCTGTAAAATTAATAAAATGTTAGTCGTAAATTTTCACTGAAATGAAGAATTTTGTTAATAACTTTACCCCAACGCCATCTACTTGGTCCAAAATTATCAGAAAACTTATTTTTGTTTCTCAAATATATCATGTGAATTTGGGCCAACTTGTACCATAAATTAGAATTAAAACGACAACAGCGCCACCTATCAATTTCAAATTTATCAGGAAACTTATTTTTGTTTTATAGATATATTGTGCGTATTTTAGCCAAATCGTACCATAAATACAAAAAAAAAATAAATATTGCGAAATTAAACTTAAGAGACCTGGCTCCAGACTAAACTAATATATTGTTCAAGTTTGGTATCAATCGGTCCAGCGGCTCTTGAGTTTTAGTAACACGTATCCGACACAAAAACTTTATTATATTTATTTTATAAAACTATATCTATAGAAAAAATAAATAAAAATTCCTTAAAATCTGGCCGAGATTTTTTGAATGTAAATTTTTAATTAAAAACTTTTTCGAGTAACTAAAATAATTTGTTAAATATCACCAATGGTCGCTTTCAAAAAAAAAAAAAAATTGCATCGATTTTGATTTTCAACATGTTGAGCGACTCCACTTAACTTTAATAGCGTAAGAAATATATGCTACATTTTATCACAAACTAATACATTAGAAACATTCGACACCAACTGTTCCACTACAGAAAAAACATAGTGGTTTCAAAAGTATATCATTTTTAAAGTATTCGAACTTAGGGTAATATTAAAGAACAAAAATAAAATTTAAGATTTTTCAAAAAGTTGGCCTTGTATGCATCGTCAAATATTGAAAATTTCATAATTTTTTTTGTCTAACAAGGGAAGTATCTCAACCCTTATGAACCGATTTGCATGAAACGTAAAATATATATAAAGGAGACAATTTTAAGGTTGGGGTGTCTCGGTTTATCGGCCATATCGGGGATTTAGGGGTTCAAAACATGGGTAAAAAATGGCGAAAAAATAGTTTTTTGGATTTTTCAGCCATTTCTTTCTTAGAAACTATATGATGTTTACATATGAGAAGAAAGGTTTTTTTAATGCCTATCCAATGGTGGCATAACCTTGTAAAAGTTTGGCTTCGTAAAATACTTTTTTTATGAAAATGTGTAAATTTTGGGGAGGTATTTATATGAAGACATTGACCTACGGTATTCATATGAATACGAAATAATCTTTATTAAATTTAAGTCGACACGTATTTTTGCTCTAGAGGATATTCCGGTTAGTTCGGGAGTTATCGAAATTTTCCCAGAGGTCCATATTGTTTCATAAGGGGACAACGAAATTTTGAAACACTGATATAGCCGATAAGCCGAGACACCCCAACCTTAAAATCGTCTCTTTTATATATATTTCAAGTTTCAGGCAAATCGGTTCATAAGGGTTGAGATACTTCCCTTGTAAGTATCTTTATTTCAATATTTATGCAAATCAAATGAAACACATCGATGACTTTAAAACAAATTTTTTTTATAGATCTTTGATTAAATCTGTCGATTAAAACTTGGAAAACTTTCAGAGGAAGTTCTGAAATTTTTAAACTTGAACTTAATTTATCAAAAAACATGCCACAATTAAATTTTTGTACATGCCTAAAAAATAGTTAAGTTGTATATCTATCTGTTCTGAAATTTTCAGAGATGTGTTTTGCCCTGATTTTGTGAAAAAAAAATTTTGAACATTGCACTATGCTTATATTTTACAATAATGGAAATTATTACGTGTGCGTATGATTAATAATAACTCTTATGAAACATTTAATTTTCGTGGGTGAGTCACGATCAAGCACGCTTACGAAGGAAAAATTCTAATCACGCACATTCTTTTATTTTGCTCTCGCTCATATGAGTATCGTGCCCGTGACTAAATTTTGTCCAATTCACGTGAACATTAGGAAAATGGAAAATCTTACATGATTAAAATTTTTCATTCGTGAGCATGCGTGATCGTCAAAAAACAACTCACTCACGATCCCATCTCTATTTTAAATGTTTCTTAAGAGTTAATAATGGTATGGCATGCGTATGAGTAGCATGCCATACCATTTTTTGTAAAATACCCAGCAAAAACTAGGTAATGAGTGCCTATTCCCAATTGGATTACCTGGTAATGGGTACTAATTACTCGCTGCGTTACTTTATACTCCAAAAAAAGGTCTCACTTTTAACTTACGATGTAAATGATTTGCAAACTGAATTTTAAAAACCAGTTAAGTTTCATAAAAATATATGAAAAACATTTAATACTTAATTTATTTTCTCTCATTTAATAAGAGCAACTAAACAAACAATGCAGTTACTTTTTCAACTTTTCGTAAGTGAGCTAGGAATGGGCTATTAATTGTTTGCTTTTTCGTAAGCGAACAAAGAAGGCCTTGCCTCCAATGACATCGCCTTGCTAAAGTAATTAACAATGAAATTGGGACGTAACTAGTTCCACATTTTCGTTATAAATCCCAATGTTAATTACTTGGTAATGGAAGTTTTTGCTGTGTATAAACATAGTGCAATGTTAAACATTTTTTTTTTCGAAAACAAGGCAAAAAACATCTCAAAAAATTTGAGAGCAGATAGATATTCACCTTCACTATTTTTTAGGCATGTAAAAAAAATTGCAGCATGTTTTTGATAAATAAAAATAAATTTTTAAACAGAGTTACTATTTTGAGTGTACCTCCTATTTCACCGTCCGACAAAAAGAACAAAATTTTGTTAAACACAAACTGGATAGTATAAGTTTTAAACTAGAGATTATGTGTAGTAAAATTGCATTTACGGTTAATCATTTCGTGATCCTGTTTCCTTTTAAAATGACTTCAAAGTTAGAGAACAAATTTTTGTAATACATTTTTTAAAGATTTGTACTTGTCCTAGGCTGCCTCTAGTGATGACAAATTAAAGAAGGTGATTTCTGCTAATTTTTCCATTTTATAATTTAAACATATCAGGAAAAAGGAGGTAAGTAATGTCCTTTCAAATCATTGTCCTTAAATATAATTTAAAATTTTTAACAAAATATTTTGATAAATTTTTGAAAGGACATTATTTTCATCCTTTTTCCTGATATGGCAAAATACAAAAAAGTGGAGAAATTAGCGAAGATTCTCCTCTTTCATATGCAATCTACAGTGTCACTATTGAACAAGTACAAATATGTCATCTTTTAATGTCAAAATGTCATCCTTTAAAATTTTAAGTCCTTTAAAAGGAAAAGGGATCACGAAATGAAAAACTGTAAATGCAGTTATAATCCATTTGATCTCTGCATTCAGACGTAAATCATGCGTTTCATTTTTAATATTGGCTGTCAGACGGTGTTTTACGAGAATTTTTAGTAGAAATTACAAGCTTTTTTGTAATTTCACAAGTTTTTTTACCAATAAAATTGCAAATTTACAACTTTTTTGATGTGATAATACTTACAAGCATTTCTCGTGATTTAATTAAAAATTGAAAAAGAAAATTAAAAGACATATTGATGACATGATGAAATGTGTCTTTAATTGTTTCTTCAAATTTGATAACATGTTTTATCAAATAGAAAAAAGCTTCCTCAATATAATGAAATATGTTATCAAAATTGATGACAGTAAGGGATGAAACCGTTTCATAAATGACTATTTTTTTTTTTTTTTTTTGAAAGCTAATCAATTTTAAGACACTCCAAGTGAAGTCACTTTGCCTGTCCGTGAAAATAATAAAAATTATATTTACAACCATTTGCTTTTCAAATGACGATATTTAGCTTTCTTTTGTTTGACTGTATGATTGTGGGTGTTTTCCTTAAGCTTATTATAAGCCGATTACAAATGGAAAATCTAAAGATGTTGAGGTTGTTGTACTTAAGTTGTCGTATTGTTAGTTAGAGTTCACAAGTGTGTGAGTGTGTTTTTATTAAGTGCCTGTTATAACAATGACAAGGTTTCTAATGAAATTTTTTGTAGGTGTTTCTTCTTGTTGAGTATTTGACAAAATTGAATGGTTGGTAAATTAATTAGAATTTTAATATGAATAAAAGAAAATTAATGTGGTTTTAATTCATTTCTATACAAATAAAATATAATAATCGTAATTTATTTTTCAAGAATCGAAAAATCTATTCTAAAAATTCTTAAAAGAAAACCATGGTGTCGCATACGTAACTAAGGAATAATGAAATTATTGTCCATCAATCATACGCCCTAGAAATTTTTGATAACGGATTACTAATTAAAATGACATAAAAGTCTTTTAAATAGTTTAACGTTCATTTACTTGCAAAAGAACTAAATAACCAAATTAATAATAGCATTTAAATGTCAAGTCAATTAAAAATTATATCTTAAATGATAGAGAACATTGTAAGTACTCTAACCCAGCAAAATATTGCGTTCCAAATAATCGATTCCAAGATGCATTATATAATCTTGCAATCGATTCAACTAAACATTGCAGAATCGATGATTTTTGTTTGAAATTGTCACAAAAGCAATCGTTTGTTGAGGCAAGTAGTACTAGTTTTGTTTTTTTTTTTAAACAATTTTTTTCTTGAAAAATTTGTTGTGATTACCGTAGAATGTATTCCAGAATCTATTGCAATGGGAATCTGTTCCAACAAATTTTACTGGGAAGCTTCAATGAGAAGCTTTACATTAATGTGGTTAATATCTTACAAAGGCGTATCCTGGGTGCCCAAGACAATGGCAAAGTAAAACTAGTAAAAAAGTTATATACAATTTGATTACTTGTCAATATAAAACATGAACCGGATGATATACGTCTGAAAGTAGAAATCAAATGGAGTAAACTTGCATAAAACAGTTTTTCATTTCGTGATCCTGTTTTCTTTTAAAAGGACTTCAAAGTTTTAAAAGGTACATTTTATAAAATATTTTTGAAATATTTGTAAGTGTCCTAGGATGACACTGGTGACGGCAGATGAAAGAGGAGGTTCTCCCCTAACTCCATTTTAATATTTTGCCATATCAGGATAAAAGGATGTGAATAAAGTAATATGAAAACTTTATAAAAATAAAATTTTGAATGATATTGAAGGACTAATTTTTGAATGGATGTAACTTGCCTCCTTTTTCCTGATATGTAAAAAAAAAAAAAATAGAAAAAGTAAGAGAGTTTCTCCTCTTTTAATTGCTATCAATAGTAACATCCTAGGACAAGTACAAATATTAAAAAAATATTTTATAAAATTTAATCCTCTAATACTTTGAAGTCCTTGTAAAAGGAAACAGGATCACGAAATGAAAAACTGTAAATGCAGTTTTACTGCATTTAGTCTCTAGTTTCAGACATATATTATCCAGTTCGTGTACAACGACTTTTTCATGTTTGTCGGGCGGAAAACCCTTATTTTGTTAAATATTTTCTGTATATTTTTGTAAAAAAAAAATTTTCATAGAACACATTTTTGTATGATATGATCTTTTGTAAGTAAGCGTATGTTTTTACACGGGAATTCAAGGTGAAACTTATCCAAATTTTTTGGAATTAAAAATCAGATAACAATTAATAGTTTGTATTTCAACACATAAATCTGTTAAAATTCTGTAAAATTAAGATTACAGCGTATTTAGTAAAATTACAAAAAAAAAAAGAATACATTTTTGGCTACAAATTGCTTAAATTTAAGTTATTTCCAAAAGAAGCTCTGTTTAATTTAGATAACTTTCACTTAACAGATTTTTTATAGAGTTTTCTTGTGAGTGCACTTTCCCTTTATCGTATCTATAAACAAGATAATTTACACTCAAAATAATAACTCTGTTAAATTACAGAAAAACTCAGCTTATTTAACAGAGTACACCATACTTTTCAGCTAGCAACATTTCTTGGTAATTTCACTAATAAAACTATGTAAAATGAATTTGACAAAAAAAATTTTAATTTACAGAGTTTCTAGTAAAATATTGTTCAAATAAAACACCATTTAGCAAAGAAAAACTCTGTAAATTTACATATATTTGTAAAATGCATTTTATGCAACCAAAATTTTACAGAAAAAAACTCTGTAAATTTACAGAGTTTAGTAAAAAACATGTTATTTTGTAAAATTTTTATAAAATTTTAGAAAATATTTTTTGTTACTTTTTTAACATTTTCTCAAAAAAAAATACACCCGGTGAAAAATGTTCATATATGTAAATATATGTTACACATGCGAAAATTGGCGGCATGTGTACATAAATGGCATCGGTTCATATATGTGCATATGTGCTCATATATGTTTCATATATGTCAGTCCACATGCCGCCAATTTTCGTATATGCTCATACATTAAATATATATGTTCATATATGTAATCATATGTGAAATATATATGATTCACATTTGAACATTTTTCACTGGGCAGATAAAATGTTGGTGTTTTTACAGAAAACTCTGTTTTTAACTATGAAATTAAGATTACATAGAAATAAGTAAAAATGCAGATAACACTTAGTTTTTTGGTTATAAAAAATACAGAGTATTTCGATTAAATCTGTATTTTAGCAGAAAACTCTGTTAATTATCTGTAAAATTAAGATTACAAAGTTAAAAGTAATATTACAGAAGAAACTTTGTTTTTTTTTTGTCACAACAAAATACAAAGTTTTTTTTTTAAATCTGTATTTTTAAAGAAAACTCTGTCAAATATCTGTTGAATTGAGATTACAGTCATTTTACAGAGTATTTAACAGGGTTATTATTTTGAGTGTATGCCATTAAAAGCAATAATTAAATTATCAATTCCTATTTCTACATTTATTGCACAAGTTTACAAATTATTAAAATATTTTGCCTCCCACGATATATCTTATTTATATTCTATGTAAAATATAAGATCGTATGTAACATCGTCCGACAGCCAATATTAAACATGAACCAGATGTTATACGTCTAAGTAAGTAAAACCTGCAGTAAGAGTAAACCTGCATTTACAGTCCACCGATTTAGACCGTAGGAATATTTTTTACAAAATATTTTAAAAAAATTTTAAAGTTTTGCAATATCTCAAATCTTTTACACTTTTAGAATTTATTTAAGAATTCAGCGCTCTATTTAATATGGGAAATAAATGTCATATATCGTGGATCAAAATCTTTGTAAACTAGTGTTATTATCCTATCATCATGAAATTACTTTAAAGTTGATTATATTTATAGATATTAAAGTAAAAAATGCTTGTGTAACCACAATCAGGTATTAAAAGAGAATTCCAGTAAGTTATTAAAAAACAATTTTGTACGCAAATATATATTTTGTCTTCAACGTCCTATAAAATGCAAAATGACACAATGATTTTTTATTATATTTTTTTGCACTTGAAAATCGTATAACTAAAAATGTAGTTGTTTTTCTATGATATAACGAAACAACTGCTTTGGTTACTGAATTTAGTTGTTTTTTTTTTTTTTAAATAACACAAAAGTACAGTAATGTAGTAACAGTAGCTGATTTTGTTAAATATGGTTTGAATTGCGAATGGTGGGAAATTAAAAGTTTAATTTTTATAGAAATTAAAGATATCCTGGTACGTATTACTAGTTTCAAAAAATCCAGTTATTATAATCTTCAGAAAATTTGTAATGTCAAATTTATTCAGTTAATAATCAATTGTACTGTGAAAAATATTAGCAGATCACAGCCACCACGATTTGAACCAATGACCCTCTGTAATATTTTTTTTTGCATATTGGCTTCAACATTTTTAAAGGTACAGTAAAATCAGGATATGAATTTTGTAAGTTATAAGACGATTGTCGTCGAATTTTTAGCGGTAAAATGTTGGCATTTAATCGTTTTAGTTTGACATAACTTTTGGTGTCATGATTCATAAATGTCCAACGCCAGAATATTTCATTTAAATGATTTAACAATTATATACAAAACGGAAGATAATAAACTTTCAAATTTTGACGATTATGAGCTTACATAATTACCCCTCAGGTTATAACAAACTTTGCGGAATCATTTTGCTATATTATTTCTTTACATAGTGGAGGGTTAGAGTGGGAATTTTTCACATTTTGATTTTATTATTCTACTAGACATAAAAATTATGTAGTACATATAAAAGTCCAATTAGATTTAATTAACTCGTTTCTTCCGGCAATCGATGTTTTCGATTTTTAAATTTTTTAGGAAAATTTTAAAAATTTACTTATTTTTATACATCATACTTATTAATTTCGCTAAGCTGAACACGATTAATACAAACATTTTATTATTTTATATTTATCCAAAAAAAAAAATCACTAATCGGTTAACGGTTTTTGAGATATCGCAAAAAATAGCAGTTAAGAAATTAAAAAAAAATAAAAATTTCTTTCCATTGACTCTTTCATAAAGCTTGAGACAAACTTTCATTTAACATAAATTTGAAATAAATCCGTTCATTTAAAAATGTAGCGAACGGTCAAAATGTTGCTTGTTTGGAAAATTTTTACCAAAAACTATAAACTTTGAGAGAAAGTTGTCTATTTTATTATCTAAAAGAGTCCGCCTTGAGACAATCGTAGTTCGCAATTCGGGTTTCTCCAAGTTTTCACTAATTTAACCTCTGTTACTTCTTTATTCTATGATATGTCCACTCTGGTAATAGAAGGTATATTTTAAGTTTTTAAAAATAATTTTGAAAATAAAAAAAAAATTACATTCACTAAAAAAAAAAAAAAAAATTGTGATTTTTTTTTTACAAAAACCCAAAATAAAACATTTGTAATCAAACTCCTGTTTTTTTTTTGACAATATAAAATTCTCTATTATTAAAAAAGACATTGTGGAGGGTTTTCATGAATTCAGCAAAGTTGAATTTAACTTTTCTACTTGTTTTTATTTTTTACATTTTCAAAAATCTAAAACTTTGATAGCTGGATGCCACGGATTTATTTAATCCGATTGGCCTCAAATTTGTGTCAGATAAGTGTAGAATAAAAATTTGTTCGGACATTCAAAGTCGGAAGAAAAACTTATTTGCCACACAAAAAAAAAGCCGCTCGTGTGGAGGTTATAAGATGAAAAATTTTGATTTATAAATTGTGTTTAAAGTACTTAAGCTGACGATATGCCATTAAATTTCAGTATTTAAAGCTACATTTATATTTAAACAAAATAGTTCCTTTAATAAGTTTATTTATTATTTTATAAATCCAAGAATTCATTTTTTTTAACTCCATGTTATATACAAAATACATGTGTACGTAATTTAATTAAAATAAGAGTAAATGTCAAGTTTAGATGTATGGTATTAATATACGAATAGGTATGTACACTCAAATTAATAACTCTGTTAAATTACAGAAAAACTCTGCTAATTTAACAGAGTACACCATACTTTTCCAACTAGCAACATTTTTTTTTTTTGTAATTTTACAATAAAACTCTGTAAAATGATTTTGACAAAAAAAAAATTTAATTTACAGAGTTTCTAGTAAAATATTGGTTAAATAAACCACCATTTAGCAAAGAAAAACTCTGTAAATTTACATAAATTTGTAAAATGCGTTTGATGCAACCAAAATTTTACAGAAAAAAATTTTGTAAACCTACAGAGTTTAGTAAAATATACGTTTTTTTGTAAAATTTTTATCGGAAAAGATATACATTTTTTTGGAAAAGATTTTTTATGGTAATTTTTAACATTTTCTAAAAAAAAAAAATACTGATAAAATGTTGATGTTTTTACAGAAAACTCTGCTTTTTAACTATGAAATTCAGATTAAATAGAAATAAGTAAAAATACCGATAAAACTTAGATTTTTGGTTATTAAAAGTACAGAGTATTTCACTTAAATCTATATTTTAGCAGCAAACTCTCTTAATTATCTGTAAAATTGAGATTACAATGTTAATAGTAATATATCAGATGAAACTTTGTTTTTTTTTGTCAGAACAAAATACAAGGTATTTTCTTTAAATCTGTAGTTTGATAGAAAACTCTGTCAAATATTTGTTGAATTGAGATTACAGTCGTTTTACAGAGTATTTTACAGAGTTATTATTTTGAGTGTATATTATTAAAACAAGCAAACAAAAATAAATGGAAATGTTAAAATAGCAAAGTTGAAAGTCATAACCATTAACCGAAAAATAAATGATTCACATATGCAAAATTATTTTAAAATGCTTTTAAATGTTTGTTAAATTGTATTTGTTTAACAAACATTATATTAACTTTTATATAAAGCGTATACTACATTCATGGTGAATGTGTTTGCAAAAAAAAAAGGTTTAATGGATGCCCAAAAATTTTTTTATTACTTAAGTTACCAAATGCTACTGAATCCCGATTTTTTTTCTAGCACATGCAATAGGTTGGCCCAAAAAAGCGTTACAAGTACACAAAAATTACAGGTCGCCATTTTGTCAAAAACAAAAAAAATATTAAGGTCATAATTGTTGTTTCACGATTAAATTATATTCAAGGTACAATATTTTAACTATATTATAAACTATTTTAACGATTCACAAACGTGTGAACTCTCCAGGACTTATTTTGTTTTATAAAGACGCAGATAAAGCTTTCGTTTCATTAAAAAAATTGTTATGCAACAAAAAAAGAACTGAAATAATCTAAAAACAGCAAAGCAAAATAGAAATAGAAAATTTTTGTTTAGTAAAACAAATTACTTAACATTTCCTGTCTTTTTTCATAGCATCCTTATCGGCTGCTGTTGCTGCATTGGTTTTTGTACAATTTGTTTGTCTATGTTTTGTTTTTGTTTTTTTGGTGGGAAAATGATAAGATTAAGCTTAATCAAGTAGAATTTGAGCAGCTAACCACCATTAATAAAAAGAAAGAGATTCATTAGCAGTAAAGTATCATTTGTACATCAGCTTTCTGTGTTTTTGTAGCAGGCACAGAGTTGCCATATCAGCTGAATTTATTTTTTTATTTTTGCAAATAGAGTTTTTTTTTTTTTAAACAAAAAGTTAAATATAAAAATATATATATCGCTCATTTACTTGAATAGTGTCATAACTCAAAAATTTTGCAGAAAACGCCTTTAAAGTTTACAATTGAAACTGGTTGTTCATTGAAAATGGCCGGTGCATAGAAAATGTAATAATTACGTATTTTCTTCTCAAATGATGAGTTTTAAAGATATAAATACGAATTTTTGAGACAATATAAAGCATGATATAACGAAAAATGCTGCATTATTAACTCAAAAATCACATTTTTTGAGTTATGACACTATACAAGTAAATGAGCGATATGTAGTAAGATATACAATTAAAAAAAAAACTTGTAAAATTCCAAAAAAACTTGTAACTTTTTTTGTTTGCTACCTCCTATTTGACAAAAAAAAATTTCCAAGATTTTTACCAATAATTTTGTAATTTTACAAGGATTTACTAATTAAATTGTAAATTTACAAATTTTTTGACACGATAAAATTTACAAAGAGGTTTCGTAATTTTAATAGATTTTTTGCTACCTCCTATTTTACGAGAATTCCTAGTAATTTTACAAGCATTTTACCAATTATTTTGTAATTTTACCAATTATTTTGTAATTTTACAATAAAATTGTAAATTTACAGTTTTTGGCGCAAATAAAATTAAAAAAAAAAAATAAATTTCGATTTGCTAAAAAACAAGGAAAACTGTCAAATATTTATAAAATGGGATTACGAGACTTTTTCTAGTAACTTGACAAAGTTTTTTTTTGTGCGTACGAAAGACGTGTTGTATTTTTTTTAAATTGGGTTTTTTTTATATAAAATTTAATTTTTGATGCATTTAATGTACAGGAATGTCATGTGAAATTTCACTGGCAACCCTGGTCAGACAGAACTGATTAACTACTTTTCTGTATGTCGTATTTTCTTATTTTATAAAATAAAACAAACAAGTTAAAATAAATTAGTTGAATTAAATAACAACATGCCATCATCAATGCCATTAATGATAAAATGTTAAGTTTTCAAAAGTAGAGCATCAAGTTAAAAGTGAAACCAACATGATTAACTAAATAAAAATTATTTTGCTACGACAGAAGAGCTGTGCATAATCGATTTTATTTAAAAGTTATAAATATAAAATGCTTATGCGCTTTTTATTTATTTAAAAAAGGCAGTTAAAAAAAAAAAAACTACTATATTTTTATACCCTACACCACTCTGTGGTACACTAAAAAAAGTCTAACAATATTTTTTTTAGTGTTTCCAAAAAAATGGTTAAAATTAACAAAAAAAAACTGTAGTTTTGGACGTTGCAAAAATTTTGGTAATATTAAGCAAAACCATTTTGCTAATCAAAAAATTAGGAAAAAAATTTTAAAATTACTAGAATACCATTTTATTTTTGCAAAAAAATTACAAAAAAAAATGTTAATATTGAAATAGAAAAAAAATTGGAATTTGGTCAAAAAACAGTTTTATTTAGTACATTTTTTTCTCGCTGATTAGTAGTTGATTTAAAATTTGGTGAATATACTAAAAATTTTGTAGCCCATTTTTGAGCACCACGTCCTTTAAATGAAGTAATAGGAAAACGGTCGATTAACTATAAAAATAAAAAAAAAAATAATTTTTCAATATTAGCAACCTTATATTAACAATTTAGGTGCCAAATTTAAAAAAAAAAATCATATAAATTAGCAAAAAAAATGATAAAATTAGCTAAAAAATACTAAAAATTGTGTAAAAATATTAAGCGCCACGTTCTTTAAATCAAAATTTACATTCTTGCAAAATAATGTAAGAGACAAAAAAGTTGAAAGAAAGTGAGGTTGAGATTGCTAGAAATAGATTTGTAGTGTAGTGGAAACTGTCAAAATTTATTCTTTATATTTTTACTTTTTTTTGATAAAAAAAACGCATTTTTATAATGTACTTGACTTTCGCGTGTAAAGTTATGATCTGATGGGAAAATAATAATAATAACGAAAGGAATTTGTTGCAAATTAGATTAGCTTTATTTTGGATTTTATCGCTAGTAGATGGGATGTACATAACTCAAGATATAAGAAAAATAGTGAAAATACCTCTAAAAAACGCTAAAAAATTTATTAAAAAAAACGTGTCCGTGAAAATTTTTTTCGATGTTATTTTTAAGTTTAGCGGTCCATACTGCATACAAAAACAAGAAAGAAAGTTATAGTCCGTCAAGACCGCCATATGATACCCTACACCAGTGTTTTCCGGAAAATGGGTCCCAAATCCAAACATGGACCGATTGGATCTGCCTTTTGTTAGATCTTTATTTGGTGTAGAAAACAGATCAAATTTTAGTGGAATTGATTTATTTTTTTGTCAATAGACCGATTTAAGTGAATATCGGTCGAAATTTTTATATGGGGGACTAACAAGTCTCCCTGGTGTCACCCTCCGATCTTTATGAATATGTATATGTTGTTCAGAACGGAAATTAATTCGACACGTATTTTTTTTAGCGGCCCAATCTCATTTTTAAGGGGTTCGATTTGTATGGGGTAGGGTTTCTAAATTCCCGGACTTTTTCAATTCCCGGGAAATCGTTATAAAAAAATCGTATTCCCGGGAATTCCCGGGAATTTTTTAATTAAAACAAATTTTGAAATTTACCATATAAAATTTGTTATATTACAAATTATGGTCGTTTTTTCTAATTTAAAACCATTTTAGATGTATGCTTTTGTAAAATAGTTTTACTAACCTCTAAAATATACGTAGAAAGTTCAAAAAAAACCTATTTTTGTAGAAATATTGGACCTTAACATAGTTTTAGTATTTGCATTGACGTATTTCTACTCCATACAAAATTGTTCACAATTCGGAAATACCCGATTTTGCATCAAATGCGGTTTTAATAACTTTATGGAAAATTTTTCTAATTTTGACTACGCCAACCGTAAGAAAATTATAACTTGAAGATATATTTAATTAAACTTTCGAATTATTAAAATTAATTGGTTTAAGGCATTCCGGCCAAAATGAGAACACCAATGTACTATATAGCCACTGTAGCTACGTATTTTCACTGGTTGCTGGGATAGAACTCGTGGCGGCCAAGGTTCGTTACAAAATATTTTTTTTTCACGGCCGATAGATATCAGGCTTTTACTTCATATATGAAATTTTAAGCTGAAAACCAGGTTTTTTATATATTTTTTTTTAAATATCGATATTTTTGTTTAAGTCCTATAAAGATTGTTGTTCTGAATATGAAATACTAAATTTCTTAAAGAAGAAATTATTGGAATTTTAGATTAAGAAAACTTTTGCCAATTTGCAACCAACATTTGAAGTGAAATTTAGTTTGATTCCGTATTTTGTCACGCAATCGATTAAAGAAAAATAATTATTTGGCCTAAATAATATGCAAGCTGAAGCATATCCTCACTAGTTTTTCTTTAAAAATTTTAATTCTTTCAAAGTTTTAATGTCATTTTTATTAAATCATTTAAGATTGTGTTAAAAATGTGTAAATAATATATATTTTTATTGAAAAATTAGCGACGAATTCCCGAAATTTCCCGAAGAAAAAATCCCGGGATTTTAAGAAAAATATTTCCCGGGAATTCCCGGGAAATTTTTCCCGAATAGAAACCCTAGTATGGGGGGAAATTGACCTTTTTTAGTTTTTTACGATTTACGCCTATTTGCTCAAAATTAATATAGACATATTTGGTATCAGATTAAAGGTATTTAAAATACCTATCTCGTGCTGCTAACGTCGTGCCAAAAAAGTAAATATTTTTCGACTTATTAACGAAAATATCCTAAAATTTGGAATTTTACTCAATATGACAAAAAGTTGTGCATGTTTGGACAAGTTCTTTGCACACGAAGATAGGTTTTCCAAAGACCTTTCATTTGGTATGTCACATGACTAGGTTTCTTTGCATAATATAGGAGATAAACGCAAAAAACTGAAAAATTACCGTTTCTTCCCCCCTCATTTTGACCACCTAAATATAAATTTGGGCCGCTAAAAAAAAATACGTGTCCCTTTATTTTTCCTGCTCTACAAAATAAAACCAATTTCATAATGATCGGCTGTTATCAAATATTTCCATTTTTATGAATTTTGAGGGAATTATGTGAATATCGTGAGCATGGTTTGTATGGGGACTACCAGAAGGACCGACCCGATTCCTTTGAAATTTGGAATGGTGATTCGTGCATACAAAACCTGCTAAATTTTAAAGCGATATCTGTTATAATATGGTTATTAGAGGCATTTAAGCCGAATCCAAAGTGGGCGTTTGTATGGGGGCTAGGTCTTAACATGAACCGATTTTCTCCAATTTCAATAGGCTTCGTCCTTGGGCCAAAAGATGCTTAAGTATGAAATTTCAAGTCCATTGATTGAAAATTGCGACCTGTACCGTACTTAAAACGATAGATGGACAGACGGGCGGGCGGACGGACAAAGTAATTCTGAGTCGATCGATATACTTGAAGGTAGGTCTAGAATATTTCGGGTAGTTACAAACATCAGCACAAACTCATTATACCCTGTACCACAGAGTGGTGTAGGGTATAAAAATATTCGCGGTTAGTGCGCAGTTTGATTGTAAACTAGTGTAAGTGTAGAAAACCCACAACAACTTAATTTCAGTGGTATTGCTTAATTTGTATTGCCATCCGATTTAACGAATATCGGTCGAAATTTTTATATGAGGGCTAAGTCCAAAATTGGTCTAGTTAAATTAAGATTTCGTCAGGTTTCCAAAGTACACTTTTAATACCCATAAACAATATTTTATTAAATATTTCCAATTTTTATGAGTTTTGAGGAATTTATTTGAATATCTGGATGGCGGTTTGTATAGGGACTACAAGAAGGACTGACCCGATTCCTTTCAAATTTGGAATGATAATTTTTCCATACAAAAATTGATTAACTGTCAAAACGATTCCTACTATAACACTGTTGTAAGACTCATTTAAGCCTAATTCAAAGCGGGCGTTTGTGTGGGGGCTAGGTCTTACAATGGACCGATATTTTTCAATTTTAATCGGCTTCGTATTAGGGCCAAAAGAAGTGACATGACATAATCCCCACGGACATAATCCCCATTTCCGTTGTGGGGATTCATTATGATTCAATCATTTCGATTATAATCCCCATAATGGTAGTATGGACGTGATTCCCAGATTTTTTAAGGATATTGACCACTTAACAAATGGCCATAATCCCCATTACTGGGGTTATGTCCACTATACTAGTTGGTCATAATACCAAAAATTGTATTTTTTTGTCTTAAAATAAGACAATTAAAAAAAAAAGTGATTATTTTAAAATTAAACATATTAAACACAGAAATTAATTTTTTCCAAAAATATGCAGCATATTTAAAATACAGTTGAACATTTTAGTTTTAAATATGTTTTTAAATATGCGCCAACAAATTCAAAATATGCATTAAAAACCCTTAAAATATGCACAAAAAAAAAAGAATCTCTGCAATAAAAAATTTTGTTTTCATACGAAAAACTTCTTAAAAAGCAAAAAATAACGCTGGGTGAAATAGTAACATTTAAAACTTTATGTAAGCAATTTTTTTAGAAATTAAGAAAATCTATTAAAAAATTATAAAGAAAAAAAAAAATAATTTTTCTTATTTTTAAAAAATAGATAAATTTTAATTTGTAGTTTGCTAATTTATGCCAAATTATACAAAAATATGCACTTAAAAGTAAGAAATATGAACAAAATATGCATTTAAACCCGAAATATGCAAAAAATATGCATTTTCATCAAAATAAGCAAAAATATGCAAAAACAAATTGATGCCATTTTAAAGCAAATTTCTTGATTCGGAATATAATTGGTCGATATCGGTTTCAGACTGTCTTACAAAATTTGCATAAAAATCGCATCCCTATATATTACATTAGTTTAACATTTTACCATACTACTGCTTGTCAAAAATCGATTTATAGACTGTCCTTTAAATAACTTTTAACATTATTCAAATCTGGAACTGTAACAGTTGTGTGTGTCTTTAAAAACAAATTAAAATGTTATTTGTGAAAACTTTGAAAATATATATATTTTTTTTTGTTAAAAGCAACATAAATTAAACAGCACAACATTTGACAAGTGTTTGTTCATGAAAATGCTAAGTGTTTCATTGTTTTAAATTAAAACAAAATTCTAAACATTTTGTCGTTTGTACCTAAAACTTATAAAGACTTTCTTATAGTTTTTTAAAAGAGTATGCGTTGTGTGTAACAGCATTTTAAATAAACATTTATTTTTCACTTTAAAGGATTCTATTTGGTGTTCTAAAAAACATAAAACTCAAAAAAAGAAAACGAACCTATTCAAACATGGATAACCTATATGTTCCTTAAAGTCAAAACAAATATTTTTACAACAATATTATGTTTAGATAAAGATTTTAACTACAATATTTTGATGAAAGGAAGAGGAAAAACACAAGTATTTTTTGATACAAAAAAAAAAACTTTTAGCCAACAACTTGTATTGTTTGTGTTCCATTTTTTTTTTCCTATTTCAAATTCTATAGGATCAGTGGTTAGTAAAGTACATAAGGTACACCTTATCCTTTATTTACGAAATAGAACGTTTAAAGTCAAAAGTTTTTCAACAAAATATTTGTATCATTTTTCCTACAGAAGATTTTTTTCAGGACTTTTTGATTATAAAGTCAATAAATGAACCCAAAGACATTGCCCTACAGTATTATTCCAGACGGACAGACGAACAGACGGACATCGATATTTCGATGAGTTACAAACGGAATGACAAACTTATATATGGGGCAAAACGCGTCAACGGTCCACACCCAAAAACAAATGTTGTCCGATTCAAGTATAATTTTGGAAAAATATTAGGTTAATGATAGGTAGTATAAATTACAAATATAAAATTTTTTGATGAAATATTGGCAGAGTTACAGGGTTGGGAAGTTTTGATGTTTTTGAAAAGAATATATATTGGTGAATTTTAATTAACACTTTGATGAAACAAAAATTATAATTTAAAAAACTAATTTTAAAGTATTTTTGATGGCCTTTAAAATGGCATTTGTGGTTTTTTTTAAAAAAATTAATTTGACCTTAAAATTCAAGGTCAAAATATTAAGTTGTAATTATCTTATAAGGGTCGCACTTTTAAATATTTTTCACTAAGCCATTAGAAAGCTTGACATTTTTTTTAATTTCGGTTTTAAAAAAAAAATGGTATGTATGAAACTTTATAAGAAATCAATTTTTTAGGAGTATATGACACTCAAATTGTACTGAAATCGCTTTAATCTGCATATAATAACAACAACAAAAATCAATGCTTAGATAAAGTGTGCGTTGTAAACACACACAACAAACGTTGTAAGCATAAAAAATAAAGAAATCAGTACAGTTCGGGTGTTATGTTCTCGTAAAAAAATTGATTTCTCATAAAGTATCATACATACCATTTAAAAAAAAAAAAAACAGAAATTAAAAAAAATTTCAACCTTTCTAGTGGGCTTAGTGAAAAAAATCTAAAAGTGCGACCCTTATAAGATAATTACAATTTAATATTTTGACCATGAATTTTAAAATCAAATTTATTTTTTTTCAAAAAAAAAAACACAAATGCCATTTTAAAGGCCGTCAAAAATACTTTAAAAGTCGTTTTTAAAATTATAATTTTTGTTTCATCAAAATGTTAATTAAAATTCACCAAAATATGTTCTTTTCAAAAACATCAAAACTTTCCAACACTGTAATTCTGCCAATATTTCATCAAAAAATTTTATATTTGTAATTTAGAATACCTATCATTAACCTACTATTTTACCTTAAATTGGACAACATTTGTTTTTTGGTGTGGACCTTTGACGCGTTTTGCCCCATATACCCTCTATCACTAAGTGGAGGGTATAATAACAATTGCTTCAAAACTATAAATATAAGGCGTATGATTAATATTGTATTTGCCTTTTAATAACAATCATACGCAACGGTGAACAGTTGTTTATTTTTAATAATTTGGCTGTTCAGTAAGTACTAAACCGATTGCAGCAAAATTCATACCGGTTATAGCTGACGTAATTTCGAGCTTAAGTTTGGGAGCTGACCCCACATTTCCAATAGGGTCCCCTAAAGTCCCAGCAAAAAAAGTGCAGAGTACTTCTATTTGGAGTGCTTTAAAACTATAACAAATGTAATGAAATACAACAAAAATAACAAAAAACCAATGATGGGTACCAATACCTTTTCGATACCAATACCCGTTAATACCAATTCAAATTGAAAACCAATACCAATTAAAAACCAATACCTTTATTTGTGCGATACCAATACCGATAAAAAACCAATACCGATTCCCCACTACCAATACCAATTAAAAACCAATACTTTTATTCTTCAAAACCAATACCAATAAAAAACCAATACTAATTCATTTTTTTCTACTTTCGTATCGGTTTTGTTTCGGTTTTTTGTACTCTTATTTTCGTTTGATTTAATTGTGACGTCAAACATTTTCTTTTCATCACATTATTAGGTTTTACCTGACTAACGAATTGCAAAAGATGTTACATCGATCAGTAATCGTTTGCATGCATGTCACATAACAAAAAGGAGTTAGCTAGTACTTGAGTTTTAAAAGTCATAAAAACATAAAAGAAATATTTTTTGTCACTCTTTTTATGACCCCTAATAAAAGTAGATCTTAAAAAATTTAGACCTTTTCTGTGATGAAATTTTTTCTTTTGCAAACATTGTTAATATTTGATATACATAAATATGTACATTTAATGTCACTGCACTCTTCTTTGCGTTGCAAAAAAAATACTAATGTCCTTTTTTGGAAATTCCAAAATTTTAATCAAGCAGACGTTACAAAATTTTATGTCACAACACCAGAATCCAGAAAAAATTGTTTATTGTTTTATTAGAGGCGCAGTCATATTATATAAGAATTTAAGAACGCATAATGTGCAGTTCACACTTGCTATTTTTGAGAGTTTAAGGGCTAGGTTTTTAAAAAATAATTTTTTCTTTGTTTAAGGTCGTAAGTGTGAACCCCATATAAGAAAAAAATTGATCCGTGTAATCGCAATTGGCAAAAGATCTAAAATCGAAAAAGGGGCCCCCTGCATGATAACCCATTTCGATCACCTTTTTCAAAAAAATATTTATGTATAAAAAGGATGAAGTTCAGGTATATTTTGATACAAATGTTAAGTCTCATCTTTCTGCAATTAAAAAATATCTCCCCTTGACCACCGGAATTTATATGTGCATTAAATGCAATGTGCATCAGCACAGAAATTGTTTCAAGCAAAAACGAAAAATTTGTATTTTTTTAGTTTAGACTTTTAATTTTTTTATTAATTAATTAATTTTTTTTTGATTTAATTTATTATCAAATTCCACTAATTGAAACATTTTGAAACTATTTATTTTGAAAATAACGAATTAAATTAATAAAATAGCAAATAAATCCAAATATTTAAATTGCATAAAAAGTTGAAGTACAGGCTTTTCTGGAATAACGGAACATTAAAATTTTTTTTACAAGAGTTTTGAGATCAGCCGGTGCTAATTTTACTAAAAAAGTACCTTTTTCCAAAAAAAAAAATGAATCTTTGTCCAAAATGGGTTAAGAATGTACTATTTAGTTTAAAGTTTGACTTAATTCTGAATGCAAATACTGCTAAAAAATAAATTTTTTTTAAAAGGGGTTTTTCAAAAAAAAAAAAAACATCCCTCACGCAAAAATTCGACTCACTCTCTAGAGTCTAGACACTCACTCAGAATTTTTCAACTCACAATCACGTGATTTAAATGAAAATCACTTTTTTGAGTCACGCAAATCACGGGACCAGCGACCATCTCCAATTCAAATACATAAACAAGAGACAAGTGTCTTTTCATTTGTTTAATCTATAACATCTGTAAATTTTATTTAAAATGAAGTGTCCACCCTTGAAAAAGTTTCCTTGTAGGTCTGAATTCAAAAAGTTTCAAGGCACTTATTTATTACCTTAATATAGTCACTTGACTTAAATGAAAATCACTCTATAACCAAATGATTTAAAATAAAAATCACTCACGCTCACGCGTGAATCACGGGACCAGAGACTATCTCCAATTCAAATACTTAAACAAAAGGCAAGTGTCTCTTCATTTGATTCATCTATAACATCTGTAAATTTTGTTAAAAATGAAGTGTCCATCCTGAAATAGTTTCCTTGTAGGTCCGATTTCAAAAAGTTTCAAGTCACTTATTAATTACCCTAATATAGTACTTAATTTAAATGAAAATCACTCTATAATCACGTGATTTAAATAAAAATCGCTCACGCCTGAATCACGTGGTTTTTTGAGTCACGCAAATTACGGGACCACAGACCATCTCTAATTCGAATACATAAACAAAAGACAAGTTTCTTTTCATTTGTTTCATCTATAACATCTGTAAATTTTATTAAAAATGAAGTGTCCACCCTGAAATAGTTTCCTTGTAGGTCCGATTTCAAAAACTATCAAGGTACTTATTTATTACCTTAATATAGGCTTATATTCTGAATTTCAAAAAAATCGGTTAACATTTACAACCTGTAGAGACTTTTGACCAAAAAACTTACCAATTTCGCCCCAGTGTGCACTGTGGGGCAGACATAAGGACGACTTACGTTAAATTAATTAATATTAACGATAAAACCTTTTGCATACAAATACCAAAACCGATATAACATAAATACCAATACTTATTAAAAACCGATACCGATTCGAGGCTAAAACCAATACCAATACCCAATACCTAAATAATTCAAAACCAATACCGAAACCTATACCAATTCAACAAAAAATGAAAACCAATACCTATACCAATACTAATATAATTTTAAAAACCAATACCAATACCAATACTTTTATCGAATTGGTACCCATCCTTGCAAAAAACACAAGAAAAAAACACACAAACAGTTTTTTCTACTCCATAAAAAGTTGATATTCAGCACTTAACTCATTACCTTCCGCGACACTCCCATACAAAAGTAAGTAGATATTCAGTAGATAAGAAGTACTCCGAGCTTTCAAACAACTTCCAACTACTTCCCTGGAGTAGTTCTTATCTACTGAATATCTACTTACATTTGTATGGAGGTGTCGCGATAGGTAATGAGTTAAGTGCTGAATATCTATGTTTTCTGGAGTAGAAAAAACTGTTTGAGTGTTTTTGTCTTGTGTTTTTTGTTATTTTTGTTGTATTTCATTACATTTGTTATAGTTTTAAAGCACTCCACTGAGAAGTGGAAATGAATTTTTTGGCAGGGGTAGGACATGTTTATGACACAAAAACTTTAAATGCTTTAAAATCACCAATTTTCAATGCGTGTAAAAAAATCTTGTGCTGAACTAAAAAAAGTCTTGGAGAAAGTTCGATTTTGTATCACTGTGTAATTAAGGGAAAAATTGTCTCTTGCAATACATCATATTAAAAATTTGTAAAAATTGCTTTTTTTCTATGTTCAAGAATTTAAAAGTAATAAAATCTTAAAATTTGTTTTCTTGGCCATTTCATAGAGAATGAGACAAACTTTAATCTACACATAATTTAAGAGAAATCGTATTATTTTCACATGGAGCGCCCGTAATTTTAATCTAATCACAAAAAACTAATCTCCGATTTTGGAAAATTGAAAAAGAAAGCAAAATAAGGTCCACCTTAATATCCGCCATATTGGATCAGCCATTTTGAATTTCAAATCTTTAATTCCAAAATCAAAATTAACATCCGAAAAACCATAAAAATCAATATTCTTGGTTAAAACAGACAATATAGAAAAAAACTTCAATTAAAATATGTTAGATCCCTCATTATTTCGAAAACAACATGTATAAATTTTTTTTTTCCAAAAATTGTTTTATTAATTTTTGGTAAAAAAAAAATATTTCGAGTGTAAACGTTTTCTGATTGTAAAATTTTGAACATATTTTTTTTTTTTGCAAAAAGTTTTTGAATTGACATAAACAATTTGTAAAATATTTGTATGTCTATTGAGACAAATTACTTTAGCTCGTGTTTAACGACAATTTCTGTCGGATGGTCTTTTTAAACCGAAGATTGGTATGACATACCAAATTAATGCTATTAATAATGAATATATATTACCTGGTAATGTGTTAAATAATCACCACCCATTACCAAGGGTTTTCTGGGTATTTAGCAAAATGACAATCGTTAGTTGCAAAACATAAGGTCATATATTCTGATGAAAAATGACATAATAAGAATATTGTAGGTTCAATTCTGTGAGAGAATAATATTTCTTGTAGTTTGTATACAAAGCTTAATAGTTCTAAAGGTTTCTTTTGCTTGCACTGTTTTAAAAGGGCAAATATTTTTGATCTCTTCAGATCCGTAGTAAAAAAAGTTGACCTCGAGCTGAAGTAATCTTTTTCAATAGAATTTATAGATCGAATAATAAATATTTTTTCAATTCTAAAATTAAAACAAAAATTGTAATGGCATGCCAAGACCTTTGTCCGGTTCGCTCTTGCTTAGTTTTTGAGACACGGGAATTTGTGTCCTAAAAAAGTTCTGAAATATCGCCATTTTAAGTTTTTAAACAAAATTCTAAGAAATTTTTGTTTTTTATACATATATTATAAACTTCAAAAAAAAAAAAAAATCAGATAAATCAGGTTTCACTGTAACATTTAGTTTCAGACACCCACTTGGTATTTTTTTTTTTTTAATATTTTATCTTTGTTTACTTTTATACGTATATAAAGTATATATAGTGGTACAATCTATGAAATTTTTCATGTTTACATAATACTTGATGACTTTGTCCATTATTAATGTATAAAATGAGTTTTTAATAGCACACAAACATTTAAAGTAGAACTTTTTAAAGATTTGGGTTTTTTTTTTCTTCATCTCCTTGTAAACCGCAATATCAAATACAATTTTATGCTTCAGTATCATTTGCTGGTTTTTGAAAATTATTAAAAACTTTAATTAAATGCCTGACATGATATTTACTTATATAATTTAATGTTTTTTGTTTACCAGCCAATTATTTTAAGTAAATTGAATTGAATATACGAATATACATAAATCATGCATGTGTGAATCCCATTTAATGTACACAACGTACATACAAATGGTGTGTTATTATTTGCTTGTCATTTTGTCTTGTAACATGTTTTAACGTCAAAAAATAAATAAAAAAATTAACAGAAAAACATGGACATGAACAAACATGTTTGTTATAAACAATAAAAATCCATTTAACTCATTAAACCATCACAATAAGAATCATTATAGTACATAAAATTACAACAAAAAAAAAATGCAACAGTAAAAAAAAAAAAAACTTAAATACCTTTAGTGGTTTCATCTGAAATGTACAATATGCGGTTATGGTTTTCAGTACGTGTTTTTGTATTTTTTTTTGTTTTTCATTTGAATTATGTAGGAAATGTATAAAAGTGTGTAAGATTAAATAATTTTACTGCACAAGTGAAATATTTTTACTGCATGATATAAACTGTTTTTTTTTTTTTTTAAATTAATACCAAGTAAGACTTTACACTTTATACTAACACAAGTGGAATTGAGCAAAATTCATACATATACACATCCTAACAAAAAGAGTCCAGTTTCCTACTATAAATTGGGTAAATTTCAACAAATTCAAAAAAATACTACTATAAGTTGAGTTAATTTCCAATACTATTAAGTAGAATTACGCAATTTGTGTAAATTTACCCAATTTATAGTAAAAAAACTGAAATCATTTTAATTAGAGTGCACTAAAAAAAAAAATGCATGTAATTTTACTATTAAAAATTGGGTAAATTTTTGTTTAATAGCAAGATCTAAGGATCGTCTCCGCTGGCAATCAACTTTTTTTTTTTAATTATTAATTTTTTTTTAACATTGTATTAAAATTACACCGTGCTACAAAAAACACAAAATCGAATATACTTTTGAAATGAAGTAGTTAAAGTTGTAGGTCTTGTGGAAAAGATCACAAATATGCCCAGCAAACTTGCCAGACACCCTCAAATTTTAAAGTTTCCCAGGCAGAAAAATACGAACGGGAGAGCGCTGGCAAAGTACTTTTTATGGTCGCTTGAGTGCTGGGAAAGCTTCACAGTTTAGTACTCTCCCAGCGTCCAAAATGATAACCACGGTAAACGGTATGCCGTTACTATTTTAAAGCGCTTTGAAAGCGCTTAAAAAACAAAAAATATGGTACTATTATAGCACTTTTAGAACAAAAATATGGGACGTATCTAAATTGTATAAGTCCATAAGACACAACTTTTTTTGGTGTTTATTTGAATAAAGAAATTTATTAATTAGGATAAAAAATTGATTGACTAATTTATTAGGATTAAAAAAAAATGTCGACAAACTTTGAAATATTTTCCTAGAAAATTTTGTTTTCCGTTTTCTTAAAAATGCTTTTAGGAAAATTTTTTTAAAAATTCCCGAAAATAAGGTGGTGTATTGAACCAAAACGGGTTGTGTTCCAAAGGGATAGGCCCAGTGACATTTCATATCCGAAGTTTAAGACACTTCCTCACGAAAGAAACAGGTGTTTTTACATAAAAGGTGTCAAGTTTGTAATATGTGGGTCATTGTGTATAAGTGACATATCATGAGAACTATTAAAAACCGGTCACTAATCCTGCAGGGAAATAAAAAACATTCCAATTGTTATGAAAATTAATAAATTTTAATAAAAAATTTATATTTTGAACGGATTTAAATAGAAAACATTGGCAAAGCGCTTGGAAAGCACTTTTTCGAATTCATACTACCTTCTACACAAAAAATTAAGTGCTTTGCCGAGCCTTTTTCTTTGGAACGGTTGGCAGTTTCTGCCTGGGTATTGTCAAAAAACGTTTTTTTGGGACTATTCTCACTAAACCACGTGTAACTTAAGAAGTTTTCAACCGATTTTAAATTTTTTTACTGTTTTGTATAGAAGAAGGATAGAAGAAGGCTTTTTATGTGTGTGAATTGTTCTATACATATAAGAAAGATATTTATTGATTTTTTCAAGAATATCTAATTTTTTTGTTATTTTTTGAAAATTTTTTGAGTTTATCGATTTTTTTCTGCTATAGTTCTTTCAACAATATTTATATTTATAAACATATTCTTAAAGAAGATTTAATTGTGAATACGATGAGCTTTATGGCGAAAAAATCAAATAACAATTGACAGAGTTGTGATAATTTTTCTAAAAAGAAAATTAAGATTTTGCATGAAATTGCCGTTTGGACAACCCAGACAAAAAAAAAATAAAAAAATAAACGAACATACTGAGAGGTCGCGTATCATTATTTTAAAGGATGTGGCCCTCTGAATTCGAATTTGACCTTGAAATTGCTCTATCTTATTAAGTTTTTGATATATCAATTTACGTTAAATATCTCAAAAACCTGACAAGAAAGAGCAATTTAAAGGCCAAATTCGGATTCAGCTCGCCAAATACCTTTAAAAATATTGTACATGACCTCTTATGATAATTTTATTTTGTTTTTCCTGGGTTATCTGAAGGGCGAGTTCCTGCAAATTCTTAATTTTCTTTTTTAGAAAAATTATCACAACTCTGTCAATTCGTATCTGATTTTTTCAGGATAAAGCTCATCGTATTCAGAATTAAATTTTCTTTAAAATTACGTTTATAAATATAAAGGTTGTTAAACGAACTATAGCAGAAAAAAATCGATAAACTCGAAAATTTTTCAAAAAATAAAAAAAAATAAGATATTATAGAAAAAATTAGTAGATATCTTTCTTATATGCGTAGACCAATTCACACACATGGAAAGCCCTATCCCTCTTCCATCCAAACCAGTTAAAAATTTAAAATCGGTTAAAAAAAGCAAATTACAAAATTGGCATGAAATTTAAAGTTCAAATGCTATTTTCTCGAAAAAAAGGAATAATGTGTTTCTGATTTTTTTTTGTGTGGATGGACAAACATCTAAACTTAAAAAAAAATTAATTAAGAAAAAAAAAAAGGTGGCATGTTTTTTAATAAATTGACATTTTTAAAAAATGGAAAATTTCAGAACGGGTTCTGAAAATTTTCCAAAAAAAAAAAAAAAATAATCGATAGCCCATTCAAAACTATATAAGGATGTAAATTTTTGAGATTGTGGTGCATTCAGTTTTAATGTGATAAATATTTAATCAAGGCAACTCGGAACAAATTTGACCATTTTTCCAATATTTGACCACGCCTCCTGAGCCCAGTTTTTGAAAAATTGAAAAACCAAAAACGCAATTTTCTTAGTTCCATATAGGGCTATCCAAACAACCTATTCAGAAATTTACGGAACACATGTTTTTCTGTAGCGGGACATTTGGTATGGAATGCCTCATATTGATGATCCTCGATCGATTTTAAGACGATCTAGCGATGTCTTAAAATCTGTTTTTCCGTCTGTCTATAAAAACACACTAACTTTTGAAAAACTTTACTGAGGCTGCTTAAGTTCGAAGATATATTGGTTATTTTCCTGGTCTAGTTGGTATTGAGTTTCAGAAAAATCGGTCCAAGGGTTCAAAAGTTATTAGCAAAACTGTGAATTGCAGGTTGGTTTCACCTTAAATTTGCATGTTGAATAACCGTTAAGCAAGTTTAAAAACATTGATAAGTCATAAAAATATTTTACAACGTATTTTTGTCACTCAAAAACATTTTACACTAAAAAAAATACACACAAATAAAAATTATACTCGAAAAAAAATTTACGCTCAAAAAAAAATTAGTTTTTTTTTTTTTTTTTAAATTACTAAAAAAAGGTTTTTACTCAAAGTTAAGTATTTTCAAAAATTTATAATTTTTATCTCATTAAAAAATTTACTATCACTGAGAAGGAGGCATTGTTGACGGTATTCAAGTCAAATTTTACTTTTCTCCTTGATTTCTGTTAATTTTTTAGAACTTTCCTGATTGAACATATCAATATTTGTCCTTAATATTTTTTTATATTTTTTAAATTGCCTTATTTTTATTAACTTTTCTTGAACTTTTAAAGATGTTTTCAATAGCTCCCTTACAAAGGAGCTTTGCCAAGATCCCTGATCCTTTAAAAAAAGTAAATTTGTTTAATGTCATTTGGTTTTTACTTCTCTGGATTTTAGTTATTTATGTTAAAGATCAGTCAGTTGTAAATTACATATACAATATTTATTTGCATGCGTGTATGTATGTATGTACATATGTCACACAAAATTGTTGGTAATTAACTTGACATATGTGTGCAATTTGACCATTTATTTAAAAATTACTTGTATTAAATAATGTTTTTATGGCTTTACTTATTATTAATAATAATAAGCGAATATTTGCACATTTTGTGTTATTTTTAAATTTTTTGTGTAATGTTTTTTTTTTTTGTTAATATTACAACATGCAATGACAAACTAGGTAGACCACACATAAATCTCAGTAAATATAATTATTTGTGACATTTTATACAGTTTTTAAATAATTTAATTGAAAAAAAAAAATAACAATGAAAATTAAATAATTTAAATTATTTTGACCTTTATAAACTATTCAAGCTTATTTAATATAATTCCCATCAACAATCATAAAAGAAAAAAAAAAGTATTTTTATTTTAACATAATTTATTATGACATCGTTATTCAATTTAGTCTAATTTAGTTTGTATCTTCTTGTAATTTTACACAATTTTAGTTGTACATACTTGTTTGTTACTAGGAAATGTAAATTTTTTTTATTTCATTTATCTTTTTCTCTAAAAGTTGACAGAAGAAAAAAAAAAATCTTAAAATAATTTTCCATCTTTGTTGTTTTTTATGAAAATTAGTTTAAATAAATCTCTACTCATTTTCTGGTTCTTTATTTTTTACGACGATTTTTTTTTATTCACAGTTTTCTCAACATTTTTTTTTTGTCATTACGTTACCTAGAACATTTTCTGGCCCAAGACGAAACAGAAAAACATATTTAGAAAAGTTTTCATAATATACACTCAAAAAAATGCATTAAACTAAAACTAAAATTACATAATTTAATAATTTTAAAATGTTTTTTTGTTGACATTTAAACTCAGTTTTAATTATCTATGCGTGGGGAAAGTAAATCCCCCTCCACCCTAACCAAATTTTTCTAATAAAAAATGTCCCGGAATATAAGAACTTTTCTATTTAAAAAAAATGTAGTAATTATCTATAGAAATACTTGAGAATTTCTACAGGATTATTTTGCGAATTTTTCTATAGAAAAAACTTTAGAACTTTTCTATAGGATAACTGTGCAAACTTTTCAATTGGAAAAACTTAAGAAATAGTCTTGGAGTTTTAGAGGTTTTCTATAAAAATATTACAATTTTTCTATACGAAATATAAAAACTTTTCTAGACGAAAAATTTGGAAATTCTAAAGGAAAAACTGGAGAATTTTTCTATAGAAATAATTTGGAAATTTTTCTTATAAAAAAATATGTGAGAATTTTCTATAAAAAAATATGTGAGAATTTTTATATAGGAAAAATTTGAGAATTTTTTATAAGGAAAATCTTTATATAAAACCAGATAATTTTTCTTTCGAAAAAATCTGAAAAAGGAAGGAGAAAAGAAAATTATGTTCGAATTTTTTGTTAGGAAAAAAGTTTTTTTAATCTTTGATGTTTTGAATCATAGAGTTTTTTATAAGAATAAAATATCGGAATATTTTCATTTTTCTATTGGAAAAATAAGTCTATTGACTTTTAACTGAATTTATTTGACATTAAAAGTTTTTCTGAAGATTATTATAACTGGATAATATGAAACTAGTAAGAAACAATGTCTTAAATTTTTAGAAAAATTAAAAATTTTTCTTTCACAGTTTTCTCAATTCAAAACCATATATAACAAATCAAAAAATTATAATACATAATTATAATTAGAGCCTGAGCGCGACTGTTACAGAAACAATAATTTAAGAAAATTTTCTTCAGGATAAATTTAAGAATTTTTCTATACGAAGAATGTATTAGCCTTTTTCAATATGAACAAGTATGAAAGTTAAACTCGACTTGGCCGAATCTATAAATGCCCTTTTTAAAGGATAGTAAATTTTTTAATATGAAAAAAATATACAATTTTGATCAGAAATAT
This sequence comes from Pegoplata infirma, assembly GCA_963921195.1. Classification (NCBI taxonomy): domain Eukaryota; kingdom Metazoa; phylum Arthropoda; class Insecta; order Diptera; family Anthomyiidae; genus Pegoplata; species Pegoplata infirma. The sequence continues at coordinate 3,240,811 of OY992538.1, read as the reverse complement.
TTTATTTTAAGTAAAAAACTTTTTTTGTCATTAAAAAAAAAAATAATTAACTAATTTTTTTTTGAGTGTAAAGTTTTTTTCGAGTATAATTTTTTTCTTTTAGTGTAAAAATATTTCTGAGGGACAAAAATAATCTCTAAAGTAAGTTTGTGGCTTATCATTGTTTTTAAAGCATGCTTTTTTATAACTCGGTTTTTCAACACTTGAATTTTAGGTGAAACCAATCTGAAATTCAGGGTTTTGCTTGTTACTTTTGAACCACCGGACCGATTTGGCTGGGATATAAAACGAATCGGGCCAGAGGAACGAAAAATATAAATGCCACACTTCAGCACCCTTAGAATGTCGTTCGAAAGTTACGCGTGTTTTATCTCGTAAATTCGCGAAAAACCCTTGCTTAAATTCACTCTTTTGCTTATAACCACTGGACCGATTTAGCAGATTTGCAATACCAGCCTGACCAGGAAAATGCTCAACATGTATGCCAAACTTGAGGAGCCTCCGTAAAATCTTTCAAAAGTTAAAGTGTTTTCAACAGACAGACAGACGGACGGACATAGCTAGATCGTCTTAAAATCGACCGAGGATCATGAATATATATACTTTTTGGGGTCCTAGACAAATATTTCGTGGTGTTACAAACGGAATGATAAACTTATATATACCCTCTATCACTAGAGTGGAGGGTATAAAATTTATACTGAATATGAGACTTTTTCCTATAGATTTTTTCTTAAGAGAATCTTAGAATCCTAGAACAAATAATCTTAGCTTTTCGATACCCGACTAAAAGTAAATATACAGGTCCATACATAATTTGAAATTGAGCCATATATAATTTAGTATGGCCCAACACGTATTTGGATAAAATAAGATGATGAAATTCGTGGATCAAAATAGCTCGAAATTTGTTATATTAGATTAAATATGATCGTTTTTGGTCCGAATATTGGGTTTATATAATTGTGTATAATTTTATATTGTAAGATAAAATATGTAGAATTTTGAATAAAATATTTTTTTTATCTTATAATTTTCAAATTTATCCCAAGTTTTATCGGGAAATGCAAAAAAATTGCCAAAAAAAAATTGTGTCCGGGACTTAGAAATTTAAAAAAAAAAATCAAAATTTAAAAATTTTTTTCTTAAAACTTTGTTAATAAATTTTTAGTTGAAAACGCAAAAAATGTACCAAAAATATTTTTTATCCAGGACTTAGAAAATTCTACAAAACTTTTTCGGGACTTGTAAAATTTTTCAAAATTTGGCTAAATTTTTTTTTGTTTAAATCATTTTTAATGAAATTCTTAACTCCAAAATTCAAGAATTATTTGTGTCTGAAAATTTTAAAAAATTTTCTCGGGACTTAGAAAACTTTTTCCCCCTATTCGGCACCATATATATGGGTGAAATCAAAAAATGTCAACCAAACCATGTAATCGTGTAATATCTCATAAATAGGTTAAAGTATTCGCATATTTTCTTTTGTACAAAGTCATATACATTGCCGTTATACATAACTAACATCATTCTGGATATAAATAAGCTATTTTAAACAAGTTATTTTCATTTTTGTAGGCCAAATGTAAACTCCGTCGCCAATAACCATTTCAGTTTTTAAACTTTAACCGGTTATATCTTAAAAACCATTAAACCAAGAGCTTAATAATTGACTACATTTTTAAGGAGGGAATGTTGACGTTCTTAAAAAATTTTTTTATATAGTCATAACTATCTCGTTTACCCATGCAAACACGTCTTCAATTGTGTAACGATTTTTCGACAATTTTTTTAGACATTGTGGAACCCGAAAATTTTGTTGTTTTTGACGTATTATGTTTAGAAAAATAATATGTTATTGCCCCATTTATTAAACGCGAGGCTATAAAGTATCATTGTGCATCATTGGTTTCAAGTTTTTTCATTGCATATTAATTTCCCGGTATGAAAAGCTAAATCATAAATGAAAAATCGAAAAATGCTGTAAACTCCGTCTCCACGTTTACAACAAAACTACTTAGCGAGTATCTGAAATATCGTCATATTTTGACGTATCTAGTTGACATCTAATGATTTTTTTTCGGAAACCAATTTCCGACAAATAGTTTTTGAAAAAAAGGTCAAAAAGTGACGAAATGTAAACTCCGTCTCTGTAAACTCCGTCAACTTTTTTTTTTTTTTTGCAGAAAGCAATAAATAACTTTATGTAGTTGTTAAAACCGATGCAAATATTAACACTAGCCATTCAAAAAATAAAAAAAACTCATTTTAACAGATATAATCATAAATTAATTTTACGTTTCCTAAGAAAAATCCTGTTAAAAAAAAAATAATTTTAAAATCTTTAATAACAAAAACAAGAAAAAAATCGTAATAACAAAAATTGTTTGTTATTACATTAATAAGTTTTTTAAATTACAACAAAATGTTTTCAAAAAAAATTTTAAAAATTTAATGTATTTTTCTAAGGTGAATGTAAACTCCGTCACCAAAAAAATCATAAAATTGTCGATAAAATTTGTTTGAAACAATTTGTAGAAGAGATTTTTTATAGTTATGTTAGTAGTGATGTAACATATCGATTTTAATAAAAAAATTCACCAAAAATTAAATTTTTTTGTTTGTACAATTTTGGCTCAAAAACACTGACATTTTTTGATTTCACCCATATATGTATACCTCATCTTGTATGAGGTCAGACATAGAGTTGTATATCATATATTTATCTATCTAATCTTGTATGAGGTCATTTATGGAGTCATACAAAATATAATATACAATATCTAATTTAATAAAGCTTTATATATTGTATGTGAAGCAACACATGATTCGATATTGTTTTATATGACACCATATTAAATTTTGGGTGTAAAACTTAATACAATATACATTTAAATATAATTGTATAAAGTACTGTGTATGGCCATATACAAATATATTAAATAATATGTTCCCGAGTAAAAATAAACATATATAACAATATATAACTTGATGCAAACATAATAAATCATATATGATTATACATCGCGTGAGATATTTTCAAAATTTTTTAAATGCAGTCAATAATTGAATCATGATTCGGATTAAAAGGCGTACGGTTGATATAATTATATAAAATTATATGAGGGTCAATACAAAATTTGTTTTTCTGTATAATTTAATATAAAATTATATATTTCTCATTCTGTTCCATATATAACTATAAATGTTTCTAATTAACCAAAAATTTTCTAAGTTTTTTAGGCAAAGTATAAAAACTTTTTAAAATGCTCCTAAATATTTCCTTGTTAGGGTTATGTTTATCACCTATCTGGTTCGAAGCGTACCCAAATATCTTTTGTTTTAGAAAATTATATGTTTGGTGAATGTATCGTTGACCTGTGCTGTATCTCAACCCAAACCAAAAAACACCAGGATTTTATATGTTTTTATGCAATTACATCTAATTAGATCCACCAATATATTGCAATGTCTGGTTAAAGCTCGGATGAAATCAAATCATATTTTATACAAGTTGATCTTTTTTAATGCAAAAACATCCACCATTTTTCAGATCAAATTGCGTATAATTATATATTGTATTACATATCATAATATATTGCATCATATAAAAATTTTTACTCGGGTAGTTTAGAAAAGAAATATTTTATTTTGAGTAAAAAAAATATTTTTTTACTCATTTCTGTAAAAAAAAAAAAAATTGAGTGAAAATTTTTTTTTGAGTTTAAATTTTTTTTTGCTTGTAAAATTTTAACATTGGGTTAAAAAATGTTTGAGAATGTCAAAAATAGTCAGCAAAATATTTTTGTGGCTCATCAATGTCATTTAAAACGTTTAGGTGTTTTTTTTTTAACGTAAATTCAAGGTACACCAATCTGAAATTCACGGTTTTTGCTTACAATTTCTGAACCACTGGACCGATTTGGCTGATATTCAATACCAACCTGACTAGGAAAATTGAAAATATATATGACAAGCGTCAGCAGCAACAGAGTTGCCGTTTGAAAGTTATCGTGTTTTAAACAGACGGACGGACATCGCTAGATCGACTGAAAAACAAAAACCAGCAAAAACCAGCAGCCAATTTTTTTATTATATTGGAGCTCAATATCTATTCTTTTGAAATCATGTAAAAACCCTACAGAAGTAAGCGGGATTGGTACCTAAATTCATTAACAAAATTCAAGTTTGCTTGAAAAATAATTCCATTGTGGACTCTCTTTTTAATTTACGTTTTTTTACGAACAACAACACAAATTAGCTTCAAATATATATTCCTTGAGGTTAAAATATAACAAATAATTTGATAAATTGCCTTAATACGGTCGTAAAGTAGCAGTTTAAACAATCAACACGTCTACACAGAACTTGAAGAAATTTTTTTATAAAAACTAATTACGCATGTTTGGCTGCCTACTACGATGGTGTTTTTGCAATAAACAAAGAAATTTTATTAGCGTTAAGTAAGGTAGGAATAGTGCAATCATATATGCGATACTAATTCAATATTGTAAAAACTTCATTTTTCGACCAACTGCTCACCAGATTCAACATTTGGTCCACTGTGCGGCCCCTTTTGTGGGCGTGGATTTTAAAAAAACATATGAATTATGAGAAAATGGTATTACTAAAGTTAAAAAAGCATATGGGGACGGGTTTTTTTATAATTTTTTTATTGGTTTTTTTGACTTTTTAACTGCGGATATTCAAAAAACGGTACGTGCTAGAAAAAAAATTTGATGTCAGATTTGGATTCATGAGAGAAAAATCTATAAGAATCAGTTGGATATGTCACTGGCAAAGGTTCGAAAGAATTAATTCTTTAATTCAGGTAGGCGCTCCAGTAGGCTATTTGGTAGCGTGCTAGCCTATGAGTCTGGGGGTTGTGGGTTCGATTCCCACCAGAGGCCTTGGTCTGTTTCGCTACAACGAGACGAAGGTCATTGCTACCAGTTCTCGGTTAGGTAAAATTAGTATATGATTTGTAATTATGTGGTAATTCTTAATAAAATAAAAAAAAAAAAAAATTCTTTAATTCAATTCCTAATTCGAATTAAAACAAGTGAGAGTATTAAATTCGGCTGTGCCGAATCTTGTATACCCTCCAACGTTAAAAAAAAAATAAAAAAAAAATTGCAGGAGCGTTTTTTTTGGGGGGGGGGGGGCTTGTCGGGGGTCCTTGGGGACACCTTCTCTCTGGTCAAAATTTTTTACAAATTTAATTACTATGCTTTTTGTACAAAAGATATACAATTTCATCATTATATAAATTATTTGCTAATATCCACGCCCACAAAAGGGGGCGGACCAAAGAAAAGTAATTTTCAAATCCCCTGGGTCCAAGTCTAAGACTTTGAACTTTTTCAAGCATAAAAATATTTCATTTGTTTAACAAAAATACAAAAAAACCTATAAAAAGTTACCTCTTTTCATGGGTTGGTTTACTTCGTCAAGGGGGAACTTTTTCCCCCCTTGTCCGATTTTGCCCATCTCCGAACTTAACCAGCCTATGAACATAAGACATATATATGCCAAATTTCAGGAGTCTATCACTTTTTTGTTGGACTATCGTGTCTTCCACAGACGGACGGACGGACAGACGGACAGACGGACGGACGGACGGACGGACAGACGGACATCGCTAGAATGTCTTAGAATCGATCACTGATCAATAATATAGATACTTTATGGGGTCCTAGACCGATATTTCGATGCGTTACACACGGAATGACAAAGTGAGTATACCCCCATACTGTAGTTGGAGGGTATAAAAATAGAATTTGGCATTCCCTTAAACCATTCAACTTTCATAATCATTGAATTAATTCTTTCAAGAATTCATTCCTTAAGAATGATCATTCTTAAGGAATGAACTATTTTTTTATCAAATCAATCTACTACAAATTGAATGGTGACATTTTCTTATCATTCAATTTAAAACAGTGAAGCGCAACACACATACACACACATTTATGCTTGTTTGGGAAGCAGCAAACGATACGACAAAACAACAACCGATCGTTTACACACGAAGATGCTTAAAATGCACACAAGCAACATATTTTTGAAAATACAAGGGGAATGAAATAAAAAAATCATCATTCAATTTGTAATAGATTTGAATAATGGAAAATTTTGATTCATTCAATCGAATGATTGCTTGCAAGGAATTAATTCTCTTGGGAATTAATTCAATTTGATTTAACTTTGAGAATTAAGCCTTTGAATTAATTCGTGTTGAATGCTGGTAAGGAATGATAATTCAAAACTTATTAAAACAGAATTACACTTTTGGTGAATTAATTCTCATTCAATTCTCATTAATTCTATTGAGAATTAATTCATTCGAAGCTCTGGTCACTGGGAAGTCTTTTACTTCGAACAGTGTAATTATTAGCAATAACTCGGAGGATTAACTCGCTAGGATTTTCGTGTTGCCGATTTTTAAAATTCAAAATAAAGAAGACTTAAATGCTATTAGCCAATTTTGTCACTATTTTAACACAACCTAAACTTGCTTGAAGAGGGGTGTGTACAATTAAAAAAATTTCAAACATTTGTTCATAAAACCTTTTAATTTTTTTCCCCCTTTAAATCGTATTTAATATAACTTTTAAGCTTTTTGGTACATTTATTTTATGACTGTCGAAATCTTTTGTAGTAATTATTTTTTGTTTTTCCAACGAATTGCAAACAATTTGTTTGTAAGTAAGCAAATTTTTTTCTCGAGTGTAGTGTTTGTTGGTGTTTTTTGTTTGTGTTCATTTTGTACAGAAAACAGCTGTAAAATAATTTGGCGCTAATGAGTTTGTTATGCCTAACACGTTATGACGGTCAACACGACTGTATTTTATATTTCTTTTGCTTCGTTTTCTTTTGAAAAAAAATAAAAAATTATAAAATTAATATGAGGGAAATGTTGAGCCTGCCATGTACTAGAGGGCTAAAAGTATGTTTTTTAAGTGGCAATTTTTTTCTTGTTTTTTGTGTATTAAAAAAAAAGTAAGCTCCTTCTCAAGGGGTGTTGAGAAGTTTGTTGATGCTATTTATTAGTTTCTAGGGTATTTAGGCTAATTAGTTTATATTATCCAAGTTTTTTCTTTTTTTTTTTTCCTTTTGGGTGTTAGCGATAAGTAGCGGTTATTTAGTAGAGTGTAATAAATTTTACAACATCTTAAACATTCTTTTTAGTTATTTTTTATTAGGTTTTATTATAAAAGTGTACGTATCAAGTCGTTACCACCAAAATATTGTAAGTATTCCACAAAATTTTAATTTAAGTCACTCCAAAAACATGTCAACACTTTAGGAATATGCACTTGCTGATAATATATTTTATTGAAAATTCGTAACGGAACTTTTAACAGTTATGCAATTTATAAAAGATCATCCATTTCATTAATAAACAATTTTTTTACATATAAAATTATGCAAACAACAACGGCCTATAGTTTTATAGTGTAGAATTGGTGCGTATGAGTGATATTCATTTTATAAGAAGATAAATATAACTTATACGTCATGATTTATTTATTTATTTATCATATGGCGTTAATACAAATTATCATTTTTTTTGTTTCATAAGTACTACTACATATTTACATGCCTATGTTAAGGTACATAAAAATTGGTTTACATAACAAAAAAATTATAAAAAATAAGCGAAGTATAAAGTTAAATATTGATGTCTATGTCTGATAGCCATTGAACTGCTTCGGGACTGGCGTTGTTTAGTTCGGACAAGTCTTCGGTGAATCTTCGGAGTGGACATTCTAAAATTATGTGATATATGGATTATTCAATATTACTGCAGTCACAAAAGGGAGTATCAGATGACCCCCATTTATAAAGAGTTGATGCACACCTGCCATGGTTTGTGCGAATTCGATTTAATCTCACCCATAGGAGTCTGGGTAATTCTGAACCAGGTGGCATACTTGTCAAGTCTTGAAACTGGAATGGATCGTCACTGGATGAGAGGGTCCATTGTCTTTCCATGCAGCACGTGCATCAAAATTATTTTGCTTCAGTGTCTGGGCTAGTTTCAAAGGAGGATTGCGTGATCTAAGGCGATTCCCTATACATGTATCTATGAACTCGTGAATTGGAAGAGATGGATTAGATGTTATCTTGTTGTATTCACGTAGGAGTGCATTCTGGCGTCTTATTTTAGGTGGAAGAATGTTACTAAGAACGGGAAGGAACCTTGTGGGAGTGGAAGACATAGTGCCTGTTATTATACGCATTGATGAATTTAGCTGTACGTCTATCTTTCCCACATGTGCACTGTTAAGCCAGACAGGGGCACAATATTCTGCAGTGGTGTAAACTAGGATTAAGGTTGCAGAGCGTAGAGTACTTCCGGAGGCTCCCCAGGTTGTTGATGCTAGTTTTTGGATTATATTGTTCCGAGTTTTAATTTTGTCAGCTGTGTTTTCTATATGCCTTTTGAACGACAATGTTCTATCCAGAGTTACGCGTAGGTATTTTGGAGTAGGATTGTGGTTTAATGTTACATCACCTGAATAAATAAAAAAAAAACGAAAAAATTAAATTTGGGGTAGAAGAATATCTTTCGGTATCTAATTCGGTTCACATGGCGATTTATTGTCATTTTTACGATTTTTGGTAAAAAAATAACGATTTGACGATTTTTTCCCAAGAAAAGACGATTTTTTAAACTTGACCACCTTTAGTTATTTATAGAACAATTTAAAATTTTTTGCATTTAGAAAAGTGTTAAAAAGATTTTTTTCAAGAATTGACGATTATTTAAACTTGACCGCCTTGAGTTATTTATACAACAATTTAATTTGTTTTGCATTCGGAAAATGGTTAAAAAATAATTTAAAACGGTTTTTTATGGCTTTTAATAAAATCAAGTTAAAAAACTAAATTCGACTTGACCGAATTCATGAATTCCCACCACAAACCCCGAAATACTTTATATACAAAAAAAAAACTTTGTTTTTTTTAACGATAAAAAAATTATAAAAATTTTGACTAGAAAATTTTGTTTTGAGTAAATAGTTTTAGTCATTTCTCTCTAAAGAAAAAAATGTTTGCGAAGTTTCCAATCTTGCCCAAACCAATGAATCGTGATAATGTTTTGCTGCATAGATGGGTATTCTTTCCAAAGCAAAATTTTCTAAAAAAAATAACTCTATATTAATTTGTCATTCCATGCAAAACGCATTGAAATATCTGGTCGAGGAACCTATTATATTTATATATTACACTACTCTACACGGTTTTTGCACAGACATGTTGAATACATTTTCTAAAGTAAACACGAATCTGTCATTTTAATTTTTTGTGGACCAAGCCCTTAAAAAAAGCAAATTTTTTAATATTGGAAAAGTGTATGCTAAAGATATTCATATTACTATATTTTTTATTTGAGTTCCCAATAAAATTACATATCTTTTACAAGAAATCCGGACTCGATAAAGGATACCATCAGGACATTAGGAAGTTTAAAATTTTTTGACTATGTCCTTATAAGTATATACATTTTACAAGCAACTTCTGTCAAGGAAGATGTGTAAAGTAGTTACTCCAATAAAGAGAACCTGGGGTTAAAATCCAAAATTCCAAAATAACACAAAAAACAGGACATTTTAAACTTCCTTATAATGTCCTGATAGTAGCCTTGATCGTTTCGAGTCCGAATTTCTTGCAAAAGTTTAGTAATTTTATTAAGAATTCGAATAAAAAAAAAATATGAATAAATTTAATATACACTTTTCCAACATTAATTTGTCTGTTTTGGGGCCTTGGTCCACAAAAAATGAAAATGCCTATATTTCGAGAAGACGATTTAATACAACTTTTCTGAAGACAGATTCGTGTTTACAAGATCAAAATACTTTAGAAAAAGAACTTTAGAAGTCTCTGCAAAAAAGTTGATTTTTGTAGAGTAGTGTTATTGATCCGTAGAGTTTTCTTAGATATTCTTGTGATGTCCATCTATCTGTTTGTCTGCGTTTGTCGATAAAGAAAACTTAAGGAATTTTAGAATAAGTTACACAGAAAAGAATATTCGATGGAAAAACACAATTAAATATTTGCTCAGCTTAAAATTTGACATTCAATTAAATTTTAATTGAATCAATTAACCATTTGCTCAAATCTGAAAAATTCACAGTATGACATTTAAAAACAAAAAACGTCATCATGTAGGCTTTGATTAACAATGCGATGAACGCTGTTGAGTTTTTTGTTTTAGTTTTCGTAAGTCGCCAAATAGAAAAGTACGTGCACGCACACAAGACGAAAAAAAAAAATAATAACAAACATAAAAAAAACAATTTAAAAAAAGATTGACAAAAAACACTAAAATTGTATAATATTGATTAACTATTCACTCAAATCAAGCATTGGTTTAATCAAAAATAACCAAAAAATATTGATTTACCACACACTTAAATCAAGCATTGGATTAATCAAAAATAACAGAAATATACCGATTAATCATTTGCTCATTTAAGCATTGATTTAATCAAGGATCGGATGACTGACCTACAATTTAAGAGCTTGATCCAACAATTTTCCTCATTAGCAGACTTTTAATTAAAATAAAGCTCAACCTGGTGTATTTCGTGCTTGATCTAACAACTCATTTTTATCCTTGTTATTCAATAAAAATTAATTTTTTGGGGGAAGTAGTTCAATATTTTTTTTTTTTGTTTTTTTATCCACTTTGTTGTTTCGAATATTTATTTTTTTTTTTGTTTCTTTTTTAAAGGACATTTGGGCTATTCGTTACACTTTTGAAATTAAATTTTCTTTTTAATGATCCTATTCCTTTTAAAATAGTATTTATTTGTTATAATGATGCTGTTATAAATATATATTTTTTTTTTCAATTTTACGCAACATAATTGAATTTGTTTCTTTTACAATGCATTAAAATACTTATTATATGAAAGGTAATATAATATTTTTGTTATGACTTGATAAAATAAATTTGAAATTTAATGTGTTTAATATGGGACAGTCCATGTCAAACAGAACGACTTGTTTTATTGTTTTTTTCTGTTTGTAGAGATCGATTGCGGGATCTAAAAAAAAAAAATCATCTTAACAAAAACTATAATTATTGTATGGCAAACACTGAAATAATAGTTTTTGTTAAGACAACTTGTGCAAATGGAAACTTTTTTGGGCAAATTTTGGGTCAGTTCATTGTTTAAGCTTCCCACATTGTATACTAAAAGATGGAGCCTTAAACATCTCCTAAAGTGATGCTTTCATATACAAAAAAAAACGGTTTTTCTCGATTTTCATTATGATGGTCCAAATACCATAGCTGTCCATTATTCGTATTGTTAGGGACGCCTTTTAGATTCACTAAAAGCAAGTTTCTTATCAAAGACCAATTTCGCTGTTAATTTCTCTTTTAAGTGTATATTTTAAATTATTAATTTTCCTTAGTGTAATTTTTTAAACACAATTTTCCTTTATGCAGTTTTATTTTAACACCACCCAGCAAAACTTAGATTACCAAATAAGGTGTAAAATAAGGTATAAGATCTCTTATTTTATGCATTGCAGCATTGATGATTTTAACAGGCGATGAGACTCAAAGTAATGCATCCACATTATCACAAAGAATACCAGTAAGGTATAAAATAAGTCATAAATTTATAACGAAGAATACGAGTAAGGTGTAAAATATATTATATTTTATAGGTTACGAGAAATGAAATAATATAGCATACCAGAAGATAATATATAAGGTGTTACGAGTAGTGAAAAAGTGAAAAGTGAAAGAGTGAAAAAGTAATTTTGTATTAAATTTACTCACGTGATTGTAAGTGAGTGTATGCAGATAAAATATGCTCGTGTGTGTGTGTCGTTGGAAATTTCCTGTCGTGAGCCCATCTCTAGTTTAAACTTATGAATTTTTTTTAGAAAATAATTATTTTTTATGTTATTGTAATGCATTATTTATCCAATTATAAATAATGCATTATTTCAAACTTTCAAATAATACATAATGTAACCAAATATAAGTCATCCATGATTTAATGTTTAGAAATAATAAATATGAAATACATTTTTTCCAATAATCATGCATTACGTAGTAAATTATTAGTAATGCATTATTTCTCACTTTAAAATAATACGTTGTGGAATAAATGTTTGGTAAGACATCCTAAAATAATGCTACAAATAAGGTGTTATAATGGTGTTATAATGTGTTATATAATCACTACCCATTACCAAAGTTTTGCTGGGCAATTCTGAAAAAACGTAACAAAAACATTCAAAGACCTTTAAAACAAGCTGTTTTTGTTTTTTTTTTTGTTAAATCCGTCAACTAGTTAAACTACATTGGGTTGTATGCCGACATTTCAAATATTTTGCAAAATTAAAAAAAAAAAATTGTGAATAAAAAACTTTTTTGATTTGTAGTGGAAAGACTCATATGTGAATTTACTCATGCATCGAATATTAAATAAACAATAAGGTGTGAAATGTCATAAAAGAAATGTACAAAAATACATACATATGTATATTAGAGGTGTCCTTAAAAACGAAAATCACCTTTTTATACCTGGTAGGGTCCTATATTGTTCTTTAGTATCTAAAAATGAGTGAGCCAAAATTTGGGGACAATCGGCTAAAAATAACTCGTGCCGAAAATGGATTGAAATTTTGGGACATTCTTATAAGAACGAAAAACTCGTTTTTTCTAGTTTTTGGAAAAACATTGGTATTTGATATTTTTTGTTAAATTTTTTGTGAAATAATATGAAAATGGTACTAAATTACCTTTTCAAAACGACTAATAAAATTAAAATCGAATGAAAAATAAGCATTTTACGCATACATGCCCCAGACCATTGTATGGTTTTTAAAGTCAGAATTTCAAAATTTTCAAAATTTTTAGGCAAAAAAATAGTAAAAATTTAATTTTACTTTATGATCAAATTGAAAACATGTTTAAGATTAAAAATAGCAGATATGGTAGTCAAGCTTTTTTTTTATTTGGCGCGGGTAGTGATAAAATTTCCGCGGACTCCAAATAAAATGCGTTTTTCTACAATAATTAAGCAAATTTTTGAAAACTTGTGCTCTATTGTGCGGATCGAAGTGTAAAACGTAAATTCTTTAACTTTTGAGAAATCGGATATATGCAGATATTTTGTATTATAGAAATGTATAACGTCTCAAATTTGTCATTTCACCTCGACGAAATGGGGCTAAAGATGCCCGAATTCTCAAAAAATTTACAGAATTTATGTATTTCACTTCGTATAATACAATACAGAAAATTGTTTCCCATATTTGCTAAATTATTTTAGAAAAACTCATTTTCTTTGGAATCCGCGGAAATTATATCACTACCCACGCCAAATGAAAAAAAAGTTAGACTACCATATCTGATAGTTTTTATCTATAACATGTATTTAATATAATTATAAAGTAAAATTTATTTTTTTTTATTTTTTTGCCTAAAAATTTTAAAAATTTTCAAATTTTGGCTTTAAAAACCATACAATGGTCTGGGGCATGTATGCGTAAAATGCTTATTTTTCATCGGATTTGAATTTCTTTAAGCTTTTTGGAAAGGTAATTTATTACCATTTTCATATTACTTAACAAAAAAATTAACAAAAAATAACATATACCAATATTTTTCAAAAAACTAGAAAAAACGTGTTTTTTCATCAGATAAGAGTGTCCCAAAACTTCAATCCATTTTCGGCACGAGTTATTTTTATCCGATTGTCTCCAAATTTTGGCTCACTCATTTTTAGATACAAAACTACAATTTAGGACCCTACCACGTATTAAAAAGTGATTTTGAAAAATTACCTTAGTCGTTAGGACACCTTTAATGTATATACATACAAATGTATGTATGTGTGTTTGTACATTGTACAATAGCAAATGACATTGTATATTTAAGGACATTTATACATAAATATGAATTAAATTTAATGTGTTTGTGAAAAACAAAAAAGAAGAAAACCTATTTAGCATTCAAATACAAAAAACAAAAATACATATGTATGTATTTTGCATACATACATACATATGTATTTGTATATAAAAACAAATTCATGATGGTAACATGATAAATGCAATAAACACAAAGAAAAATAAAAAACAATATAAATACGTAGATGTTGTTGGTAATGGTCTAAAACAAAAAAATACCATAAAACAAAAAAAAATATAAATACTGTTAACAAAACAAAACAATGAAATGAAATTATATTTTGATTAGGCAATAAGTATAAAATTAATGATATTTTTATAGCCTTTATATAAATACTTTTAACGTAAGATACATACATTCATACCAAAAGCTTACATGCTTAAATGCATTAGGATAACATTTATTTATTTGTGAAACATTTTTTTAAATAATTATAGAAATGAAGGCGATGACTCTTTTGAAAAGATTTGAATGCATATTGGTGTAAAAAAAGCCGCAAGCGCAAATTTTTTATAAGAGATTTTAACAAAAAATAAAAAAAAAAAAAATTATGCGATTTTTTTTTTTTTGAGGTAAAGGCCCATCTAAGCCTTTTTTAAAGCCGACGATATAGCACCTAAAAAACAGGTTGAACTCATATTTCGATATTTGTTATCATGACATGGGCTATATTTCTCGTAATTGGAGGACATAAACTAAAATAAGTGTCATACAAATAAAATTCGATCACGAGAAATTTAATGTTTGCAAAGCATCATTAAAATTTGCCTTAATTGAAGCACAAGGGCAGTTTAACAATTACTGGGCTTATTTGTGAAAAAAACTAGTTTGATTAAAATGTAGTTAAAACATTCAATAAACATCAGCCATCAAAGAAAAAGTCTTCGTGGACTCCGATTAAAAACAAAACGGTGAGGTAAAAACTAATGATATCTCATAAAAAATACCAACAATTAAAAAAAAAAATTCTTACACAAATCATTAAAAATTTAAAGAATAATCAGTAGTTTTTACTTACGGAACAAAAATAAATGACTTTAAAAATTAAATGTCAATGAAAGTCTTTATTTTTTAGTGTGTTATTTCTGAAACAAATGACAGCAGAAGTCATTAATAAAAACTGAACATCAAACAAATGTTTTTTCTTTTAAAAACGACTAAACGTAAAACTTTTTAAATAAACTACAAACAGTTAATGACATAATTTTTTTAGTGTACGCTCTCTTTTATCATTATGCAATCAACCAATTATTTTTTCAAATTTATCACTCTTCTTGTACACTGAACAAAACAAATTAACTAAACCAAATTCAAATCCAAAACACTTACACTCAAAAGAAAGTCTCTGTCAAAAAATCTGTAATTTGAATTAGCTAACTATTAATATATTTTTCTGTCAAAATAGATATTTTCAGTAAATTCTTTGTCATTTAGTTTAAGAAAATAACAGAAATTTGTCCACAATTTTACTGATTATGTTTGCTGAATTTCAAAATATTTTTGTGC
This sequence comes from Pegoplata infirma, assembly GCA_963921195.1. Taxonomy (NCBI): domain Eukaryota; kingdom Metazoa; phylum Arthropoda; class Insecta; order Diptera; family Anthomyiidae; genus Pegoplata; species Pegoplata infirma. The sequence goes on along the minus strand of OY992538.1, from coordinate 3,225,351 downwards.
AAATTATTTATCAGATTATTTTGTTATTTTACAGAAAAAGTCTGTTGATTTTTTTTATTACATATGTATTTTTTTTGTTACTTTTTGGGATAATTAAATTTCTAAAATTAAAAATTATAAAAATTAAAAAAAAACAGATTGTTTTGTTAATTGTACAGAAATTATAAATTATAAGTTTTTTTGTTTGAACTTAAAAAAAAAAAAATTAGATATTTTATTCTTGAAAAACATTTTAACTTGAAAAATTAACACTTAAAAAAACACAAAAAATTTCTTTTATTTGTTTGTGATTGCAGATTTTTCTGCTGTTTCGACAGATTTCTCAGCTGATTTAAACGCGATTTTTGCAAAAAGTGATGGATTGAAGATTTTGGTTTTTGTTGTTAAACTATTCATAGACATCTCAAATATAGATGGGAACATGAGCATATTAGAGCATGATTCATCTGATTCGCGCGTGATCACGTGATTTATTTTCTCTTCATATTTGCTTTTCAAAAAAATAAAAAAAAAAAAAATAAAATTCGGCTAAATTTACGATTTTGTAAGAAAACAGAAAAAAAAACTGCAAAATTTAGCGGAAATTTTTAAAATTTTAGTTTTTGAAATTTATTTTTGAATAAATAAAATTTTCGTGAGTGTGAATCAACGTGAGTGTAAGTGAAGCTTGTGTGAGTGCACGTGAGTGTGACTTGTATTAAATTTACTCACGTGATTATGAGTCAAAAATCACTCACGCCCCCATCTCTAATCTAAAATACATATTCAAAAAAAATATGGTATTCGCACTTTTAAGTTAAAACCGTCTCGGACCATCCGTGTTTGGGGTTCTTTTGGTTTGTATATTTTTTATTTTTTTTTTTTCAAGGACCAAATTTTATCCTCCAGCTGCACACGTTGAATCTGTCCAATTTGTCTAAAATTTTAGAGTTGTTATACCAAAATAAACCATAATCATGGTTGGAGAAATTCGAAATAAGTTATTTTTCGTGCCCCCCAATGTTCTGCAGTAGTATTAATATAATTTTCTGCCGATTATTTGTTTTTCACAGTTGGTGGTCTTAACATTGATACATTGATTTGTAAGTGCAAAAGTGTATGTTAGTTGGTTATATCACTGATTTACTTCAAAGGTGACATAACTCAAAAAACCTGATTTTGTAGAAAACGTGTTTGAAGTTCTTAATTGAAAATGGTTTCTCACCGAAAAAGAATGAAACATATAAAGTGTATAAATTATATGTTCTCTTCTTATGCTCGTAATTTCAACAAGTAGGTAATTACGGGTGTAAAATACCTAATAGATATCCTTACCTTGCCGGTAAAATAACGTTGAAAATTATATTTACCTAAGAGTTAAGTTTTCGAAATTTAACTTACACGGTAGATATCTATGCACCGATAGTTATCTGCTTGTTGAAATTACGGCTATTAACCGGTTAGTTTTAAGAATATTAATAATTCTGCATCGCTAATTAAAAAAATCACGTTTTTATAGCTATGTGACTATTGTAGTAAATGAACGATATGTATAAAAGTGAAAATGAGTAATTTAGTATTTTGATGATGGGGCAAACGTTTATTTATTATGTACATACTATTTATGGGGTATTTTTTTTTTCTGTTTGCTTTGTATTGGTTTTAATTAGGTCATAAAAGTTTAATTATGCTACTATTTAGTCTATTAAGTTATTTCAAGCAGATACTTTGATATATGTACGTATTTTGTACATATGGATTGTGATAGTTGTGACATTATGTGCTAAAGTTCATTTCGAATTTTATGAAATTTGTTAGTGACCGCACGTCCATTATAAATAAACCTAACACGTAAAATTATTCAACAGTAGAATCACGGTGATGCAGATTTCAAGGTAATAAATGACGATTTTCTTTAACAATAAATATTTATATATTTTTATCAAATCAAATCAAAGAATAAAATAAGAAATAATTTTTATAAGTTATCGATAAAATCAAAAGCTGAAGGCAAAATGAATCATATATTCTTAAAGGGATGAGCATCAAAACTAAAACACTTTTTGCGAATTTTTTCGCGAAAATAAAGATTTTTCGCGAACAGAATATGAGGCATTCCACACCAAATGTCCAGCGAAAAAAAAGTGTACCATAAACTTCTGAATAGCTTGTATTATAGCCCTATATGGAACTTAGAAAATTGCGTTTTCGGTTTTTCAATTTTTCAAAAACTGGGCTTAGGAGGCGTGGTCAAATATTGGAAAAATGGTCAAATTTGTGGCGAGTTGCCTTGATTAAATATTTATCACATTAAAACGAAATGCACCACAATCTTAAAAATTTATATTCTTATATAGTTTCGTATGGGCTATCGAATAAAATTTTTTTCCAAGAAAAATTTTCAGAACCCGTTCTAAAATTTTCCATTTTTTAAAAAAGTAAATTTATCAAAAATCCGGCCACTTTTTTTTTTTCTTTTTTTAATTTTTTTTTTTAAGTTTAGATGTTTGTCCATCCACACAAAAAAAATCAGAAATGTATTTTTCGTTTTTTTCGAGAAAATCGCATTTGAATTTTAAATTTCATAACAATTTTGTAATTTGCTTGTATTTTCTTGTGTCAACAGAGCGTATGACGAATATTTATGCAATTAATATTACTCATTCGCAACTTTAAAACAAAGAAATACAAGCAAATAACAAAATTGTTATGAAATTTAAAGTTCAAATGCGATTTTCTCGAAAAAAAAATGAACGTGTTTCTGATTTTTTTTGTGTGGATGGACAAACATCTAAACTTTTAAAAAAATAAATAAAAAAGAAAAAAAAAAGTGGCCGTATTTTTGATAAATATACTTTTTTAAAAAATGGAAAATTTCGGAACGGGTTCTGAAAATTTCCCAAAACAAAAAATTTTAATCGATAGCCCATACAAAACTATATAAGAACGTAAATTTTTGACATTGTGGTGCATTCCGTACTAATGTGATAAATATTTAATCAGGCAACTCGCCACAAATTTTACCATTTTTCCAATATTTGACCACGCCTCCTATGCCCAATTTTCGAAAATTTGAAAAACCAAAAACGCAATTTTCTTAGTTACATATAGGGCTATCCAAACAACCTATTCAGAAATTTAAGGGACACATGTTTTTCTGTAGCGGGACATTTGGTGTGGAATGCCTCATATGTTCTTTGCTAAAAAATTCACGGTTTTTTGGTTTGATGTGTTAGTTTAACAGACTTGAATGGTTATAAATTAAAATATTATCGCAAAAGTTTAAAAATAATGTTTTTTCGTACTTTAGCATCAAAATTTTAAATCGCGAATTTCGCGAATACGAGCGCTAACTTGGAAAAACGGCTAGAACCATTGAATTCAGCGTACCCAAATTAACTTTACCAGTAGGGTGCCCAGCTTATTAAAAAAAAAACTGTCAAATTTGAGCACAGTGCTATATCAGATAAATAGACATAAACTACAAAAAGTTGTAATTAAAAAATAGTTTATTTAAGTCGATTGTCGAAGCATAACCAATTTAGAAATTTGAATATTTCAAAAAATATTTGGAAATTTTAATTTATCTTCGTTAAAGAGTCTTTGTGAAATTACATATGAGGAGTTCCGTCTAAGACTTAAATTTTGAAGTAAAAAAAGATGTGATTTTTGTTTTGATGGCACATCGATGAAAGTTGGCATGAATATTAGAAGGTATTTAAGAATAAGAAATTCGTTCGCGTCAATTAAATCGCGCAAGGGGGTCAAAAGTTATGGCGGTTTTAAGATGTAGCGTAAATTGGCCCGATATGAGCCCATATCGGGCCAATTTACGGATCCGATCATATATAAACATATATGGAGTCATATATGATAATATATGGTTATATAAATCCATATATGATCCATATATCTTCATATATGATCATATATATTTCATTTTTACCCGGGATCTTAAAAAATGTTTAAAGGTTTTTTTTTCTACACATTTGTTGCATGCGTTATTAAAACATGCCAGGATATATCATTTCATCTAAAATATATGATATAAATTTAACCCTTTAATGACCAAACGATTTAAAAAAAATATATCAAAGTACCCAAAATCGCGATTAATTCGCGGTAAAAGAGAAGTTTCACAATTTTTTATAACATATTTAGGCAATGCGCGTTGGTATTACTGAAACAAATCACGGAAAATCGTATCATTGTACCAGTAGTTTAAAAAAAATCGGTGATGCTTTTTTATAACAAGAAAATTTAATATGGTCCAAAAAATCTATAATCATCAACATTTTTTAAACCCCCCTCTGATTTTATGATGACACATCAAGTGGGCTTTCATTTAAAAAAAATTTCATCCGATTTCGTGTAAAGCCTTGGATGTGCCAGATCAAAACAGGTTTAGATAAAATCATCGCGCTTTCCGCTCAGAATGGCTTAAAGTAAAAAGTTAAAAATCAAATCAGTTCTACTCATTATGGCACGTCTTTTGGTGTATTAAAATGAACATGATGCATTAATTGCTACTAAAAAAAATAGGAAACAGATTTTCAAATTTCGCACAATTTTCAAAAATGCCATAAAATGTTTGCAATTTATTTTTTATAAACCCGCCAGTGATTTTTTTATGTAAACTCACAAAAAACTCGGTTTACGCAAGAGTCCACCAAATTTTGAATGAAACCGCGAATGTGCCTCGCGAAAAACTGGTATTTTAAAAAATTACGTTTTTTCTTTCGAACTTTGATCTGCTGAAACTCCTTCACTATTCGTGGCACATTAACGGGACTAATTCCAAAATGCTAAGAATTACAACAGCTACCAACTCTAGTTCAACTTTTTTCATTTAATAGAGGGGGCCGAAATCCCTAATCAAAAAACCTCGAAAATTTAAAAACTCTTAATTTTTGGTTTCAAAACTTAACCGTCTTATAACTTCTTACCAAGCGATGAAGCATCTATCAGACCAACATTAAAATAATCTCTTATATGTACTGACTTTGTGTTATGCCGGAAAAGATTGAAATATAAGGAGAACTTAAAAAAAAGCGAAAGAAGGTAAAAACAATGGATTATTTCAAGCTATTTTTATCGATTTTTAAATTTTAACCCTCTGTAACTTTTACGGATGAAGTGAGGTAATCCTTAAACATTGCTCAGTGATGGTTCGAGGTCTTGTTTACACAACTGCATTTACAATTTTTCTAAACTCTAAAAACTGCCGGTTTTTTTAAACTTTTATTTCAATTTCACTGAGTTGAAATTTAAAAAAGATTTTATGATATATTTCTAAAAAATTCGTATGAGTTCTAACATACCATTAGAGTCCCCGCACAACAATGTCGGTGACGTTTTTTTCATACAAATTTGGCATGAAAAAACGCTCTACCGAAAACCGCTTGAATAAAATCAATTTTATTTTTGTGTCGGTTTCTCTCTCTCTTTTAATTTTTGATATGAAAATGTTACCACATTTTTATAAATATTTCGATTATTTTCGATAAAGTAAACAAAAAAATGTGATCTCCAACAAAAAAATATAGAAAATTCTAAAAAAACAAAAAAAAAACGAATCAATATGAAAAAATCATATTGATATTAAAAAAAATAATAAAATTAAATAAAAATGTGCTGAAAAAATTAAAAAATAATGTGAATATAAACGTTTGACAGAATTTTCCGCTGCCGCCTTTGTTTTGCGCCTATACTCTCCCACGACCGAAACCGTCAACCGCTCCGACATTGTTGTGCGGGGACTCTTATTCGATGTACTTACATCAGAATTATTAAAAATAAATACAGAGAAAAAATAATATAAACAAAAAACTGCCATAAATTTGAGCCTACTTTGTTGCTATACGCAAAAAAAAAACAATTCAAATTATTTTTTTTTATTATTCTCCTTGTAATCCGCAATTGATTAGAATTATGTCGCCATATTTTGTATTAAAATTCTTTGTACTTTGTACATTGAGCTAAAATGAAAATAAAACCAATTCAATTTATTTAGTATTTTTATAAAAAAATTTTATATGTACACACACAAATACAAATTAATATTAAATTTCTTAAAAGGAGATATATAAGGCATTCCACACCAAATGTCCCGCTACAGAAAAACATGTGTCCCGTAAATTTCTGAATAGGTTATTTGGATAGCCCTATATGGAACTAAGAAAATTTCGTTTTTAGTTTTTCTAATTTTAAAAAACTGGGCTTAGAAGGCGTGGTCAAATATTGGAAAAATCGTAAAATTTGTGGCGAGTTGCCTTGATTAAATATTTATCACATTAAAACGGAATGCACCACAATCTTAACAATTTACATTCTTATATAGCTTTGTATGGGCTATCGAATAAAATTTTTTTCTTTGGAAAATTTTCAGAGCCCGTTCTGAAATTTTCCATTTTTTAAAAAAGTCAATTTATCAAAAATCCGGCCACTTTTTTTTCTTTTCTTTAATTTTTTTTTTAAGTTTAGATGTTTGTCCATTAGAGTGGCCATAGTAGAAATTTTTTTGAAAAGTTAAATTTTTCGCACTGAAAAATGTGAGGTTGGGGATAAAAATAATTATGCATATTTAAAAAATTTTTTTTTTTTGTTCCGAGTACCTCCGGGTTGAGCCCAAAGTTTGAAAAACGGATTACAAAGGAAAAATATGACTTTTTTTTCATTTTCTCAATTTTTTTGATATTTTAAGTACAGTTTGAATTCAAATGGTCACTGAATTTTGATTAAGAGTTAATTGTCTATCAAATAAGGTGTTAAAAATTAAAATCGGTTGAAAATTAGCCGAGTTATGACAACTTCCCCCGGCAACTAACGTGTGGCAAACCACCTGATCAAGGAATTCGAGCCCCATTTTTGAAATTTATTGAAATTATCTACTGTAATTAATTTTTTTTATTCCTCAAGTTCCAATGTACTAAGAAGATACATATTTTTCATATTGCGTTTTGCTAACTTGTTTTAAATAAATGCTAAAGTGGTCTGAATTTTTCAACACTATTTTCAAATCTCCAATTTTAAATTTTTATTTTTTTTGTTAAAGAAATTTAAAAAAATCGGCTATTGGAGTTTAGGGATTTGTTAAGCACATATAAAGGAATAAAAACCCCAAAAAATGTAGGGTTTGCTGTTTTCATTTGGCTATTACAGTGATGTAATTTCGGCGGATTTCGGGAAAGTAGTGATTTTTGACCTTTTTTTAGCTTTTATTTATTTTTTTTTGTTTTTTTTTACAAACTTGATATGTTTTGGACCGAATTATATCAACACGAGATAGAATACTTCAATTTGCAAAATTAGGGCGAAATTGACATATAAAAAATTGCCCCTGTTAAGGGTCAAAGGTCAAATTTTAGAAAATTTTTAATTTTTAAACATTAACAGATTTGCTGGGCGGATTTTGCTGAATCTACTCGATGTTATTTTAATTGGTCTAAACTATATGGCAAATAATTAAAATTTAATAATTTAACCCTTAAGTGCTGTTGGGGCCTATAATTTTTTTAATTTAATGGAGATAATGTAAGTGTATTTTGTTCAAATGGTCGAATAGGCCCCACCATCACTAAAGGGTTAATATTCTGAATTTAAATAAAAAGACATATGTTAAGACCTTTTAAAATGACATCAAGTAGTTTCATATATTTCCACTCAGAAAATCTGTTAGTTTTTTAAAATTCAAAATCTTCTAAAATTTGACTTTTGACCTTTAGTTGGGGCAATTTTTAATTTCCCATTTTTGCCCTAAATTTGCGAATTGAATTATTCTATCTCTTGTTGATATAAGTCGGTCCAAAACATATCAAGTTTGTAAAAAAAACCAAAAAAAAAATAAATAAAAGCTAAAAAAGGGCCAAAAATCACTACTTTCCCGAAATCCGCCGAAATTACATCACTGTAATAGCCAAATGAAAACAGAAAACCCTACAATTTTTGAGGTTTTTATTCCTTTATATGTGCTTAACAAATCCCTAAACTCCAATAGCCGATTTTTTAAAATTTCTTTAACAAAAAAAATAAAAATTTAAAATTGGAGATTTGAAAATAGTGTTGAAAAATTCAGACCACTTTAGCATTTATTTAAAACAAGTTAGCAAAACGCAATATGAAAAATATGTATCTTCTTAGTACATTGGAACTTGAGGAATAAAAAAAATTAATTACAGTAGATAATTTCAATAAATTTCAAAAATGGGGCTCGAATTCCTTGATCAGGTGGTTTGCCACACGTTAGTTGCCGGGGGAAGTTGTCATAACTCGGCTAATTTTCAACCGATTTTAATTTTTAACACCTTATTTGATAGACAATTAACTCTTAATCAAAATTCAGTGACCATTTGAATTCAAACTGTACTTAAAATATCAAAAAAATTGAGAAAATGAAAAAAAAGTCATATTTTTCCCTTGTAATCCGTTTTTCAAACTTTAGGCTCAACCCGGAGGTACTCGGAACAAAAAAAAAAAATTTTTTAAATGTGCATAGTTATTTTTATCCCCAACCTCACATTTTTCAGTGCGAACACTAATGGATTTAACATTTTTTAATTTTTCTATATAACGCTATGGCCAGTCTATTGTCCATCCGCACAAAAAAAAATCAGAAAAACATTTTTTGTTTTTTTTTTTTTCGAGAAAATCGCATTTGAATTTTAAATTTCATAACAATTTTGTAATTTACTTGTATTTTCTTGTTTTAGCGTGTCGAATGAGTAATATTAATTGCATGAATATTACTCATTCGCAACGTTAATACAAGCAAATTACAAAATTTTTATGAAATTTAAAATTCAAATGCGATTTTTTGAAAAAAACGAAAAATGTTTTTCTGATTGTTTTTTGTGTGGATGGACAAACATCTAAACTTTAAAAAAAAAATTAAAAAAAGAAAAAAAAGTGGCCGGATTTTTGATAAATTGACTTTTTTAAAAAATGGAAAATTTCAGAACGGGTTCTGAAAATTTTCCAAAAAAAAAATTTAATCGATAGCCCATACAAAACTATATGAGAATGTAAATTTTTAAGATTGTGGTGCATTTCGTTTTAATGTGATAAATATTTAATCAAGGCCACTCGCCACAAATTTTACCATTTTTCCAATATTTGACCACGCCTACTAAGCCCAGTTTTTGAAAAATTGAAAAACCAAAAACGCAATTTTCTAAGTTCCATATAGGGCTATCCATACAAGCTAGTCAGAAGTTTACGGCACACGTGTTTTTTTTCGCTGGACATTTGGTGTGGAATGCCTCATATGTATGTATGTTAGCGTTAATAAATATTAGAGACGGCTGAAAACACGATTGTATTATTTAAATTCTATTTAGAAATTGAAGACAAATATTGAAACAACTCGTTAACCGTTTAAAAAGACAAAAGACGTCCTTGCAATTTGCTGTTCAGTTTTTTTTTTTATCATGAAAGATTTTTCACAACCGAATTTAACACCTTCATTTACTTATGTTATCTTTTGTAGCACTGTGTTATTATTATTCGCCTTAGGTTTAAGTGAAATTTTAGTTCTTGATAATATAGGCGCATCAGTAGGCTAGTTGGTAGCGTGCTAGCCTATGAGTCTGGGGGTCGTGGGTTCGATTTCCACCAGATTTGGAATATATTTTTGGCGGTCACGCATGGTGCCAAAGTGAAATTCGAAAAATATATATATTTTTCGCTCCATCTTAATGTAGTACACATGTATTTGAATGTGTATAAGAAAGCAATATGTTTCAATTTAATAATAATTTGTTTTAAAGCAATATAAACTAATATGGCAATAAAATATATTTAAAATATTTGCTTTAGGCTTTAAATTTTAAAACAACTTTTTAACAGATTTTCTACTTATTGGATAAAAATATTAAAGGTAAAATTGTGTTTGCTGAAATCAGCTGGCTTCTCATACGGCCCAGACTTAGCGTACTATTACTACGAGCTTATTCATTTGACATTTTTTTTAGATATGTCAAATCAAATAGCTATAAGACGCAGTCTCATTTACCTTTTTTGTAATTATTAAAGATTTAGAGATCAATTTTAACTCGTAAAAGATCAGTTCTAATTCGTAAAAGATCAATTGTAATTCGTAAAATATCAATTGTAATTTGTAAAAGATCAATTGTAATTTGAAAAAAATCAATTGTAATTCATAAAAGATCAATTTTAATTCGTAAAAGATCAATTGTAATTCGTAAAATATCAATTGTAATTAGAAAAAGATCAATTGTAATTCGTAAAATAATTCGAAGATTCCATTTGTAATTCGAACATTCCATTTGTAATTCTAAGATTCCATTTGTAATTGGAAGATTTCAATTGTAATTCGAAAACCAACGAGTAAATCAACAAAAAAAAATGTTTTTAAAGGTGTACATAACAATTTTTTGTTGATCTACACCATTTACAGATGTAACTCTTAAAAGATCAATTGTAATTCGAAGATTCTACTTGTAATTCAAAGATTCCAAAATACAATCGAACTTTGACCTTAATTTTCTCAATAACCTAATGTGATGGAAAAGCTTGGAGACTGGATTTTTGACCAGCAGAACTATTGTAATCAAGTGTATAAGGTCGCGTCCCAGTCGAATTTTCGATGTTAAGTAGTGTTATTATTGATTTAAAGATTGAATTTTGTAAAATAAAAAAATTAAAACGAAAACAATTTTTTTTTTTTTTTTAGAGTTGGTATTTTAGAATGCTAGAAGAGGTGGCATAAGTTCGATTTTTCTATCGAGATTTCTTTCTCGTGTGACCGCACCCTAATAAAATAAGAAAAAGTTCAATAATAAATTAAATATATAGAGTTACTAATGTTAAATTATAATGATCATATACTGAAGCAAATTTTATATCTTTTTTTAATAAACTACAGCTCTTATTTTATTTATTTTATTATATAATTTATATTATTTATTTAGTTTGATATTTAAAAATGAAGTGGACAATTATAAATTTGTATATGGTTTTTAATACTATTAGTTTCATTATAATAATTATAATTACAATTTTTATATATTTGCAGGTATGATGTTTTACATTATTTAAATTTTAAAGGTAAATAGTTCATAATTTAATTATAAGTGTTATTATATGTATTAAATAAAATAATTATACAGTAATTTTATATATTTATATAAATAAATCTTAAACGTTCCAATTATCACAAATATACCCAGTCAGAAAAATACAAAAGGGCCAAGGTTGGCAAAGCGTTGGTGCCAGTATTACCGACGTTGGCCGATAACACGGTTTGCAACTAATACTGTACAGTGGCATTGTTGGATTGATAACGCCAGATGGGGCTCGGGCCAATTGTTTTTTCTGGTGTTGGCAGACTGTTGGCAAAACAAAAAACACTGTACATCACCAGTGTCATATTTTTAAGTAATACTACGCTGTGCCAAAGTCGGATTTACAAAAAATACTGTACAGTGCTATTGTTGGATTGATAACGCCAGATGGGGCTCGGGCCAATTGTTTTTTCTGGTGTTGGCAGACTGTTGGCAAAACAAAAAATGCTGTACATATTTAATAATGGAATGGACATATTTAATAAGTCCAAAAAAGGTTTTTGGACATTAATGGGAAGAGTTTTCGCAAGAAATTACACCACTAAGCCATTTATAATAGCATTATACTTTGGAAATTCAAAACCGTATTTTGCTGAAGAATTTTTGTCTGAATTTGTATCCGAAGTTAATACTTTAACTAATGAAGGTACACACAAAAATTAGAAAAAAAAAATTAAATATTTTTTTTACTTATATTATTAAAGGTGTCGAGGTCCACGGAAAACAATTTACATTTAAAATATTAGCTTTTTGCTGTGATATGCCTGCCCGAGCGTTTATCAAGTGTACCAAGGGTCACACAGGTTTTTTTTCTTGTGAAAGATGCACCGTAAAAGGAGAAACAGTAAATAAAACACGCATTTTTAAAGAAATAAATTGTGAACAACGTACGCTCCAGTCGTTTAGAGAAAAGGCTAACGCTGAGCACCATTTAGCTAAAGAAACCAATCCACTTCTCGATATTTCTAACTTTGACTTAATAAAGTCCTTCGTTTTGGATGAAATGCATATGTTGTACCTTGGAATTGGAAAAACGTTACTTCAGAAACTTATTTTTAAGAATCCAGATTCTTATATTTCCGAAGAAAACATAGCAATTATGCAACAAAATTTTTTAAAAATATCTAAAGCAGGGTTGGCAACCGAAACGAATAACGGTATTGGTAACGGTATTGGTATTACATATGTTTTATATCGGTAACGGTAAAGGTAACGGTATTTTCGATTATTTAGGTAACGGTTAACCGTTACCGAAACAACGATACCGGTACGTACCGGTATTATGAATAAAATTTAGCCAACATGTTAAAAAATCCTAAATTTGTTAAAAACATGTAAAAAAATTAAAAAAATATTTAATAAAATTAAAAAACTGATAAATTTAGTGCATTCTCAACATATAATTATATATTTAATTAAATTCAACAAATAAATTATTGATTTTTTACATGTTTATAAGATTTCTCTGTCCAATCAGCAGAAATATCTGCATTTTGAGCCATTTAGGAAATCTGCTAATTTTAGCTGACGCGGTTTGCTATGCAGAAAAATTTGGGCTTAGGAAGCGTGGCTAAATATTAAAAAAAATGGTCAAATTTGTGTCGAGTATCATAAATCCGGCCACATATTTTCTTAATATTTTTTTTTAAGTTTAGATGTTTGTCTATCCACACAAACAAATTCAGACACGTGTTTTTTTTTATGAGAAAATCGCATTTGAATATTGAATTTCATAAGAATGCTGTAATTTACTTGTATACTCTTGTTTCAACATAGCGTATGAGTATTATTTATGAAAATATTTGTTACTCATCCGCTATACTAACAAAATACAAGCAAATTACAAAATTCTTATGAAATTTAATATTCAAATGCGATTTTCTCAAAAAAAAAAAACTAAAAACACGCGTCAAATTTTTTTTTTGTGAGGATAGACAAACATGTAAGCAAAAAAAAACTTAATTTAAATTGCGAATGTGATCATTGGTTTGACCGATTCCCACATAATTTAGTAAATTGCGAATGTGATCATTTGTTTGACAGATTTTTTTATTGTTGTTGCCGATATAACATTTACAGTCACCAAAACATTGTTTTTTTTATTTTACGTGCATTAAAAATATTTTACTTTGTTTTTTATCTGCAAAAAATTTAAAATAAGTATTATTTAGACAACCGAAACAAAACCGATATAATACCGGTAAAAAACCGAATAAAGGTAATGGTTTTTAATCGGTAACGGTTTTTAAAATATTTTATTTCGGTATTGGTAACGGTAACGGTAGTCAATATTAAAGGGTTTTTAATCGGTAACGGTATTGAAAGGGTAACGGTAGCCAACACTGATCTAAAGATATTACAGCTGAGTTCCAAAGAAAAACGTTTGATTTAATGGATACAGGAAATTGAAAGCTACACAATATCGTTTTTTTATTATATGGCGGATGGATAGTTTTGAAAAATGTATTGAAATCTAATCAGTACAGACATTTTTTACTTCTTTTTACAGCTTGTCGAATTTTGTCATCTAGCATTTTTTACTTCTTTTTACAGCTTGTCGAATTTTGTCATCTAGCAAATTTGCTACATTAAAAGCTGATTATGCTAAGCTGTTATTAAGGAAATTTGTTGAACTTATGTCATATTTTTAAGGACCAAAATCACATACAATGAATATTCACAACCTCAGTCATATCGCAGATGACGTTGTTAATATAGGGGCGCCGCTATCTCAATTTTCCGCGTTTGATTTCGAAAATAGCCTAGGTTTTATAAAAAGTATTATAAATTCTCCAACCAACCCCATCGGAGAAGTTCAAAGAAAACTTCATATTTTTCGATCAAATGATTCATCAAATAATTTTCCATTGCTTTATCGTATCAATAGAAGCTTAAAATATTCTCTTGGAAAAATTTTAGAAACCTCGGAAATAGAAGTTACTTTTAGCTTTGTTATTATCGAAGGCAATAAAATTTCACCACTTCCTCCTGATAACGTATGCTTACTAAGAAATGGAAATGTTATTACGGTTAACGAAATTTTTAGTAGGAAAGTGTCGAATTTCAAATGTGATAATATATTTTTTAAAGGCAACGTTTTTCTTGAAGATACTGATTTTGTGGAATATCCACTTCCATCAAGTGAAATAGGATTGTATGATGTTAGAAAATTAGATGAAAATAACACTGAAATTAACATAAGTATGGTAGAATTCAAGTGTATTCTTACTACATGTGATGATAAAACAATTGCTATTACTCTATTACACTAATTTTAATAATATATCACAAAATCCACCAGAAAACACATAAAAAATGCTATTTTCTGACCTTAGGTCTTTCGATTTTCTTTATATTAACGGTATGCATTCTCCATAAAGCTAATAAAACATATCCATTTTCAGTTTTTTAAATTTTAAAAAAATCGCAGTTTTTTCGCGAATTTAATTTTCTTCAAAAATTTAAAAAATCAAAAAAGTATGTTAATTTGAAGAGCCATATCTTCTGAAGTATCTATCGGATTTCTACGATTCAAAAAGCATTTGATTCAAAAGTTCGTCCTTTTTTATACCAATGCAATAAAAAAAAAGTTTTTCAAAACAAAGTGCATTTTTGATGCAAATGCAATTTTTTGATGCATTTTTCTAAACTTTCTCCCCCTTCAATTTTTTTGAAACCTGCATAATTCGAAAATATGGCATTTTTTACATAAAATTGACTATCGTTTTTTTTGTGACGGCGTTTCAAAAAATTTTCGTGATTTTTTTAAAACTACTTATTTGATTTTTTCCATACAAAAAATCAATTTAATGTTTATTTTGCAATTTTATCAAAAAAGTATGTAACTTTAAAAAGCCATTTCTTCGAAAGTATCTATCGGATTTCTACGACTCAAAAAGCATTCGATTCAACTGATTATCCGTTTTTATACCAATGCACTAACAAAAAATATTTTTTTAAAAAAATGCATTTTTGATGCAAATGCAATTTTTGGATGCATTTTTTAAAACTTTCTCCCCCTTCAATTTGTTTGAAACCTGCAAAAATCGAAAATATAGCATTTTTTACATAAAATTGGGTAAATTTTTTTTTGTGACGGCGTTTCACAAAATTTTCGTGATTTTTTTAAAAAATGCTTATGTAGTTTTTCCTTAGACTAAATTTTTTTTTTGTTATTTTATGAATTTTATGAAAAAATTGAATAGTTCATGCGAATAAGGACGAATAGACCACTTTTTCACAAACACGTTTTTTTGCATAAATGCATTTTATTAGCAGATCCCTACAATCCTATTCAGAAATTTTGGGGATATTTTGACTTTTAAGGCTAAAAAAATTACTTTGAAAGTGCAATAATTCGTATATTTTTATATTTTTGTTTAAATTGGGAGTGAACTAACGCACAATTTTGATTAAATACAACACAAAAACATACAAAAATTTTACTTTCGGTAACAATGTGTTAAAAGAACATTACGAGGAATAAACCACACTTATTATATTGGCAAAAAATTTTACCGTTCTTGAGTTATAAGACTTTAAAGTGTGGAAAGCAAAAAGGGCGAATATCCATCCTTAACAAAATATTATATAAAAATTATTTAGCTGCGAGTTTAAAATTGATATTAGCTAAAATTTGAAATTGTACACAAAAAAAAAGGACCTTAGCACATACAAACTTTTAGTGTTAATACTGCATCCAATGTCAGGAATAAAAAACAAAATTTTTTCATGTCCTTTTATGCTACGTCGTAATATGCAGTCAAGGGTTAATATTATAATTCCTAAAAATGTATTTAGTGTCATAAAAAATTACTACTGCATCAAATGGCAGGAATATTAAAAAAAAAATTAACAAAAAAAAAATTTTTTTGCATGTCCTGGCAATCCTTAAAAAGTGTATCCTTGAAGTCCTTAAAGTGTTACAAACAAATACCAACCATAGTTCGTCAAGTATTGCAAGTCTCATGAAAATGTAGTCAAAATCTGCTACAAAGTAACACATTTTTATTCAAATTTCAATACATTTTTTTGGATATTCGCCCTTTTTCCATTTAAGCAAAAAATTGTAGTCCAATTTTTGGCAAGTTCTCTTTCGAATACCTTACTAAAATTTTGTATATAGGTAGATATGACCTTAATCTTTAAGCTTAAACCAAAAAGTTGACAAAAATATTATTTTTTAATCGTTTCCTGCGTTTTTATTGTCCCCTGTAAAATTCTACAAATGGTCTATTCGTCTTTATTCGCATGAACTATTCAATTGTATGGAAAAACCAATAAGGTATTTTTAAAAAAATTACAAAATTTTTACGAAACTCCGTCACAAAAAAAGCGGTACGCAATTTTGTGTAAAAAATGCAATATTTTCGATTTATGTAGGTTTAAAAAAAATTGAAGGGGGAGAAAGTTTTAAAAAATCCATCCAAAAAATGCATTTGCATCAAAAATGCACTTTTTTTTAAAAATATTTTTTTTATTACATTAATATAAAGTAAGACTATCGTCTGAATCGAATGCTTTTTGAATTGAAGAAATCCGATAGATACTTTCGAAGATATGGCTATTCAAAGTAGCATACTTTTTGATTTTTTCAATTTTTGAAGAAAATTAAATTCGCGAAAAAATCGCGATTTTTTTTAAATATAAAAAATTTAAAAATTGATATGTTTAATTGGCTCTATAGAGCACATGTGTACAAAAAATTAGATAAATTTGAAGACCCTCGGTCAGATTTTATAAAATTTTTGCTGGATTTCATGATATATGTAAATTATTTAATAACTTTTTGTTTATATAATAAAAGGTGTAATAAAAACAATATTTAATCGAAATCCAACCGCTTAAAAATAATTAATAAAAAAATAAATGGTCGTAAATGTTGTATAAAATGTACTGGCAGAGTACAATTCTGTTTGTAATTGCCAACGTTGAAACGCTGTTGGCATTTCCAATAAATCCAGTGTTCCGCCAGTACAATATTTTTTGTACGGTTGGCAGTTTCTGATTGGGTATTCTCATCCAGTTGGAAAATGTGTCACTGAGGAAATTTACATAGTGATTCCTTGAGGAAATGTCTTTAGGTGCTGACAAATCATAGGTAATCATTGATGACATGTCCATTGTCAGCACTGAATGTTTGCTTTAAGAGTGTGGACAATTCCTCTAAGACATCTAAAAGGAAATGTCTTCAGAATAGCAGTATATTAAATTAGAATATTAAATCTGGGCAATACTACAATTTCCAAATGATGACAATATTATCGATTTATTAAAATAAAATCAAAATACTTCAAATAGTATTAAAGTAAAAAATAGACCAACAATTTTGAAAATAAAGTTAAGAACAAGTATTTAGGTGTGAAACTTATAAACTGGAAGTTCCAGGTTCAAATGCAGTTTGGACTAAAAAAAGCGAATCGTTTTTTCTTAATATGAGAAAGATAATTTATAAAGAAAAATGGAAATAAAAAGTAAAAACAAAAGGAAATGCAAAATTTTCGTTATTTCTGTATGACCTTTATCAGACATTTCCCTAAAGAAGTCTTAGATGACATGTTCCCAGAAAGTCAGCATGCCCTAACTACAGCTGACTTTGAGTGAGGACATTTTAAAAATTTATATGAAACTATCCTCAACTTACTACAAAAAGATGTCTTGTGAATGTCAGCACCGACTCTGACATGTCACCGCACCGTCACTGAGGATGGCTCGAGGACGTTGCCAACTGGTCAAGTATTAAAAAGACATTGTTTTACTGAAATTAATATTTAAAAAAATTTCCTGCACTCAATTTAAAAAACACTTTGACTGATTTTGTTTGTTGAGTTTTTAAATTTTTTTGTTCACTATCTGACATTATCTGCATTAATAAACATTTTTAGCTGGGTTAGCTGTTGTTATGTATTGTTAAATTCTAAATGACGAATGTTTAACTTTCTGTAAAGTTATTATCCAAATTTTCTACATCATTTCCTAGTTTAACTATGTTAAATAAAACAAAATGTAAAACACGGAAGAAATCTATTCATACTTAGACACTTGTACCTAAAGTAGGAAATAGTTATTACGAAATGATTTATTTTCGCTAGCTTAAAACTAATTTCTTTCTTCCATCAAATACAGTCAAAGTTCATGTCATTAGTACCCAGAAATAAGCGTTACTTAAATGTGCGTAAAAACATTAAAGTTTAAATAAAAAAAAATATTTTAAAAAAATACTGCATTAGCCACTCTATCAAAAAAGTGAATTTAAATTTTCAAAGAAAAAAAATGCGCAATAATAATTTCCAATTCATATCTTAACAACACAGCAGATTTTTCTGCGAAAATATCTAATTTCTCTGTAAAGACTTTTTGCAAAAATCGTGATGGAATTTCAAACAATTCAATTTTAGAATTTTAACGAAAACTATGGGAATTTCTTCAAAACGACTATGATCAAAATTTTTTGTCGGAAAAAATTGTTTCAATCAAGTCTAATTTAACGTATGACTTTGTATTAGATAAGGTAGAAAATGGAACGTGATATAATAATTTTGATGACTGATTTGAAATTTAAGGTCCATTTTATACTAAAATTGCTTTAACTCACGAATACGAAACAGCGGAACCACAAAAATGTCTAATTTAGCTGTTATTCGATTTTCGAAACGCAAATATCTAATTAAGGTTTTAGAAATTTTTAAATTAGATTTGGAATCAGGAGGACAAAGTCTATCTGGTTTATATATACATATTGACTGTAAAAGTGTAGTTGATTGCAAAAAAATGTTTTTATATATACTTAATTCATATTAAACAACATTTTTATGGTCTCACATTAGGGTGGCCCAAAATTTCTTTTGCTTCGCTACAGGTCTACGTACCTTAAAAAATGAAAGATGGTATCGTAACTAATATTTTGCGCCTGATTTCAGCACCCTACGACGATTAGAAGGTGATACTAACTGATCACATGTGTTTGCAACCTCCGAAGAAATCTAAAAAAAATAAAAAAAAATTTTGCAATCCTAAAAATTACTACACGGAATTGTATTGTTACAAGAGCACATAAGTCACATATGGCCATTTTGTCCTAAAGTTGTCTACAAAGGACAATAAGGAAATTTTAGTTTCGTTAAAGGAAAAAAAAGATTTTTTTTTTTTTTTAAATTATACTCAAATTAAAGATATTTGTATTACTTACTTTTCAAATGAACTTTATCGCAACTTAATGGTCCGCATAATTTTTGAGTTACAGCGGTTTTAGTGAAATGCAGAGTTCCGCTTTTTACACCCTCCACTCTAGTGATAGAGAGTATATATAAGTTTGTCATTCCGTTTGTAACACCTCGAAATATTGGTCTAGGACCCCATAAAGTATATATATTTATTTTAAGATTTTAAGACGATCTAGCGATGTCCGTCCGTCCGTCTGTCCGTCTGTCTGTTGAAAACACGCTAACTTTTGAAAGACTTCACGGAGGCTCCTGAAGTTTGGCATATATGTTGGGCATTTACCTGTTCAGGTTGGTATTGCAATCCAGCGAAATCGGTCTGGTGGTTCAAAAGTTATGAGCAAAAGACTGAATTTCGGCAAGTGTTTTTCGTGAATTTTTGAGATAAAAAGCACTATAACTTTCGAAAGGCAATTCTGAGGATGCTGAAGCTTAGCATATATATTTTGCGTTCCTCCAGCCTCCTTCGTATTGAATTTCAGCCAAATCGGTCCAGTGGTTCAAAAGTAATTAGCAAAACCGTAAATTTCAGATTAGCTTCACCTTAAATTCACGTGTTGAAAACCCGTTAAACCTGTTTTAAAAACATTGGTAAGTCACAAAAATATTTTACAACGTATTTTTGTCACTCAAAAATATTTTTATACCAAAACAAAAAAAAAATACGCTCGAAAAAAATTCTACACTCAAAAAAAATTTTACACTCAAAAAAAAATTAGTAAATTATTTTTTTTTTTTTTTAAATTACTAAAAAAAAATTTTTACACAAAATAAAATATTTCTAATCAAACTGTTATTTTTTCACGTTAGAAAATTTACTATCACTTAAAATGGACATTGTGGAGGGTATTCATAGATCCGGCCAAGTCGAATTTAACTTTTCTACTTGTTTTAATATGTATATTTTTTTTTTGTTTAAGGACCATCTTAAGACAAAATGGCCACATGTGAATTATGTGCTCTTGTGACGCAACCATTCCATATGGTTATTTTTTAAATTGCAATAAAAAAATTTTAAAGATTTCTTTGGAGGTTGCAAACACTTTTGATCAGTTAGCATCCCTTTCCAATCGTTGTAGGGTGCTGAAATTTGGCGCAAATTGTTTTTTACGATGCCATCTATCATATTTTGAGGTACGTTCAGTTGTAAGTTATACTTGGTATTTTTCCATATGTTGATGGGCCACACTATCTCACATTTACTTACAAGCTTGTTCTCTGGAGCTGTTACTAAAATTTTTCTTTTTCTTAGAGTTATCATAAACGTCACATAGCCTGTTATCATGCATTCTAGTTAAATGCTTATAATTATCAAAATATTTCTGTTACTAAATAGTATTTAGTAAATACACATGCAAACACTCACACATTCTTACATACGCACACATAGAGCATACTTACTTATATATGAGGCATTTTACACCAAATGTCCAGCGAAAAAAAACATGTGTACCGTAAACTTCTGAATAGGTTGTTTGGATAGCCCTATACGGAACTTAGAAAATTGCGTCTTTGGTTTTTCAATTTTTCAAAAACTGGGCCATCCTATGCCCAGTTTTTGAAACTGGGCATAGGAGGGAAAAATGGTCAAATTTGTGACGAGTTGTCTAGATTAAATATTTATCACATTAAAACGGAATGCACAACAATCTCATAAATTACATTCTTATATAGTTTTCTATGGGCTATCAATTAATTTTTTTTTGGAAAATTTTCAGAACCCGTTCTGAAATTTTCCATTTTTTAAAAAAGTCAATTTATCAAAAAATTAAAGTTTAGATGTTTGTCTATCCACATAAAAAAAATTCAGAAACACGTTCTTCTTTTTTTTCGAGAAAATCGCATTTGAATGTAAATTTTTGAGATTGTGGTGCATTCCGTTTTAATGTGATAAATATTTAATCAAGGCAACTCGCCACAAATTTGACCATTTTTCCAATATTTGACCACGCCTCCTAAGCCCAGTTTTTGAAAATTTGAAAAACAAAACACGCAATTTTCTTAGTTCGATATAGGGCTATCCAAGCAACCTATTCAGAAATTTACGGGACACATGTTTTTCTGTAGCGGGACATTTGGTGCGGAATGCCTCATATGTGTGTGCATATGTATATAAATGTAAACAAATTTATTTATGTAAGTACATACATTCATATGCAAACACAGAATATAATACTTATGAAAAAAATTAAAAGTAATTAAACTAATTGTTACTTTTACTACAAGTTTAATTTTTCTATACACTCAAAAAAATAAAACTGTAAAGTTAACAAACTTTTTTTTGTTAACTCGAGTTTACTGGCTTTTTAGCAAATTTTTAGTTAAAATCAGCGTTTTAACTACTGTTTTTAGTTAAGTTTAATTTACGAAAATACTAGTTTTGTACAAATTTTGAATTAATTTTTTTTGTTGACTTTAAAACTGAGTTTACGAATTTTTACTAATTAATTTGCTGTTTTTTTGTAACATTTTTGTCAAGTGAAAAATTTTAAACATTTCTTTTGTAGCCTCCTATGCAAATCTCATAAGTCCTACTTAAGCTGAACTTAATGCTGTGAAAAAAAGATAAAATAAACTTAAATTTTTTTAAAAAAGTTTAGCTGAATTCAACTATAAAAAAATGTTACGAATTTTCAGCTGAATTTTTAGTTAAAATTACGGTTTTTTTGCTACATTCATTCTACGAAAAGTTAACTAAATATTTTTTGTTAAATTAACTAGAAATTTAGTAGGTTCAAAATCAGGTGTTTTTTTAGTTAAATTTAACTAAATTTTTTGCTAACTTTACAGTTTTTTTTTTGAGTGTAGAAATATTTTCAAATTTTGAAAATTTTTTCTTTTTTTTTTAAGTTTTGAAAAATTTTTCTTAAATAAACATTTTAATGTTTAATTTCAAATAATAAAAATTTCAGACTCCAAAATTTTCCAAACAAAAATAAATTTAAGATTTGACACATTTAATATAAAGAAAAGCTTTCTGATTTTGAAAGATTTCTGAGCTATTTGCTTAAAGAAGAATTTTAAGATCATGTGACATTTTGCCAATCGAATTTTCTGAAACCATCTTTACCTTATAAAAATTCTAAGATTCTTAAATGTGTTCTGAGACACTTTCCTACACAAAAACTGACAAATTCTAAAATATTTTCATATAGAAACAGTCTTAGTATCTTAACCGTTTTTCCATAGTAAAGGTCTCAGCTTATGAAATATTTTTTCTATAAAAAAAGTTCCCGCATAAGAAATATTTTATCTCTAGAAAAAGTCTTACCTCCTGAGATATTTTTTCTTTTCAAAATGTGTTAGACTCTGAGATATTTTCAGTTTCAGAAAGTTTATTTTTTCCGTTAACAAATATCATATTATAAGATAGGCTAGTCTCAGATTCCGATTAATTTTTATTAAAAAATAAAAATTAATTTATTCCACCTTCAAAATATCATATTTTGAGTAGGTTTATTTTAGCTCGAGGTCATTATTTCCTTTACTTATTAAAATTATGAAATTCTTATAGAACAATTATTATTATATTATAATCAGAAAATTATAATTAATGGTGCCCTTCGGTAAAAGTTCAGAAATGTTGCTGAAATTCTATTAAGCATAGGAAAAAACCCGCATTTTGTGCAGATTTTAAATAGCGATATCTTGAAAAACGTTTAACCGATTTTAATTTTCACTTTTTCACTTTTAACTTTTTCCATATTTGGATTGTTCGCCCACGTAAAAGATGTTACTTTTTCAGTTTTAATTAAATGTTTAATGGTTTTAACAATTGTATTGACATAATTTTTTTCTGTGCTTAAGAAACTTTTTTTTAAAGTAATTTTACACTTACAATACAACAGGCAAACACATACATAATGAACCGACATACATACGTACATACATTTCCATATAAAATTTGTATGTACATATTTTTAGCATTTAAACATGTCACAAATGTTTAAAAGTAGTACCACAAATTTAAAGCACTAAATGTTGATGCTAAAGAATACGTACCGTTGTGTGTGGGAAGATGAGAATACGATGACATCTTAAGGGCAGGTATGCACAATTAACACGCAACGTTAAGTCCTATGATGAGTTAGAAAATTACAAACAAACACACACACACATCTATATATAGCAGCGGTGCGCACACACATGCTATAACATTTATGCTTGTGTGGGTAGTAGCAAGCAAAAAGTCAACAAATTTGCTCAAGCAACAGAATTTTATAGTGTATGTGTGTTGACAGCGCACAAGCAGCATTTTTAAGCCTATTCCCGCGGGAATAGGAATTACAAAAATGCTCATGACTGATATATAGTCACACATATTACACGTATTATACATAAGCATTCAAGCATGTTGACACGTCAAAAACTACTTACTTCAACGAAAAGACTTACACTTACACTCGAACACACACACCTTTTCATTATTTTATTTTTTTTTTATAGGTATAAACGAAGTATTCACTCATATTAAGATGAAACCAGTATGTTAATGGCAGTGGTGGTGGTAGCTTCCCTTTTATATTTATTTATTTTTTTTTTCTCTTACTTTTTTTTTAACCCTAAACCAAAGTCAAACTTATTAGAAAGTTAGCTGAGTGCTGAGCTTAGCAAAGATTATACTTGAATGTACCAATATCAAGTTTCCCAACCGCTTCCCATAATATTTTTTTGCTAGAAACTTTTGAGAGGGAGGTGTTTAAAGAAATACATATGTGTGAATTAGTTTAGTATGTTCTTTAGGTTGTTGGTATAAATGAAACCTGAGGCATTGGTGACACATTGCATGTTTATATTGAAATATATATGAATTTTCATTAGTGTAGTCCAAAAACAAAATCTCGAGATCACTTATCATTTATTGTCAAAGAAACAATTATCAAAAAACTGGTTATGTCGAAGGTATGAAGATTTTCGACTTTTCCTTACATTATCGTTCAAAACTTTAGAACTGTTGAACCGATGTCGCTCAAATGCAAAGCGAACTGTTTGGGACAACTATACACTCAAACAAAAAACATGTAAAACGTAAGGCGACCAGATTTTGAAAATAAAAATAGAGGACATAAAGAAAAAAAGTAAATTTTTTTTCGAATTTAAAATTTTTTACATATTTTACAGACAAATTTACATTCATATAAATGACCGCGAGTACCACCAAGCGGTGGTCAACACCTTTTAAACGATGTATTAGAAGTGAAAATCGGAAAATGGAAATGAAAAACATCAAAAAACTGACATAAACATTTCGTTATCTCGAGTCTGTTAGATTTTTAAAAACTTATAAATTGAAAAATACAAGTTTTGGACACTTTTTGACGCGGTTTAGCTCACAATAGATTATGGTTAAAACCCAAATATTTTGGAAATGTTCAAATTCTGATTAATTTTTATTAATAAATAAAAATTGTTTTATTCAACCTTTTAAATATTATATTTTGTGAGGATGTTTATTCTGGCTCGAGGTCATTATTTTCTTTACTAACCCTGCAAAAAAAGTCATTACCACTTCTCAGTGGAGTGCTTTAAAACTATAACAAATGTAATGAAATACAACAAAAATAACAAAAAACACAAGACAAAAACACACAAACAGTTTTTTCTACTCCAGAAAACATAGATATTCAGCACTTAACTCATTACCTATCGCGACACCTCCATACAAATGTAAGTAGATATTCAGTAGATAAGAACTACTCCGTGGAAGTAGTTGGAAGTTGTTTGAAAGTTCGGAGTACTTCTTATCTACTGAATATCTACTTACATTTGTATGGGAGTGTCGCGGAAGGTAATGAGTTAAGTGCTGAATAACAACTTTTTATGGAGTAGAAAAAACTGTTTGTGTGTTTTTTTCTTGTGTTTTTTGTTATTTTTGTTGTATTTCATTACATTTGTTATAGTTTTAAAGCACTCCAAATAGAAGTACTCCGCACTTTTTTTGCTGGGAATTAAAACCATGATATTCTCATAGCATAATTTTCAAGAAAATTATTTTTTGTTTTAAATTTATTTGTGTTTGT
The DNA here is from genome assembly GCA_963921195.1 of Pegoplata infirma. Classification (NCBI taxonomy): domain Eukaryota; kingdom Metazoa; phylum Arthropoda; class Insecta; order Diptera; family Anthomyiidae; genus Pegoplata; species Pegoplata infirma. The sequence continues at coordinate 3,200,052 of OY992538.1, read as the reverse complement.
CATTTTTGCAAGACTTAATCGACACGTGTTTCGGAATTTGTCAAGATTCCATTGTCAAGATTATTTAGCAAAAATAGAAACGATATACTACAAAGTAGCAAACGAGTCTAATGACAAATCGTTTGTGCACACACTAAAACATTAATACATATTCGACTCTATCCACAATGTGAATTAGAAAGACGAAGAAATTGTACTATGTTAGTAAGTAACGATTGTCAATAACCAACAAAAATATTTAAAACATTTTACATACGATAGTCCATTGGACTACAACAATATGTTTTTGTTGTTGTGCATGAAATTATACCATTATTAGGGCTATTCATCACTATGGCGTGCCAACCATTATGTTCAAATTCTGATTAATTTTTTATTAATAAATAAAAAATTGTTTTATTCGACCAATTTTTATTTATTAATAAAAATTAATCAGAATTTGAACATAATGGTTGGCACGCCATAGTGATGAATAGCCCTTATAATGGTATAATTTCATGCACAACAACAAAAACATATTGTTGTAGTCCAATGGACTATCGTATGTAAAATGTTTTAAATATTTTTGTTGGTTATTGACAATCGTTACTTACTAACATAGTACAATTTCTTCGTCTTTCTAATTCACATTGTGGATAGAGTCGAATATGTATTAATGTTTTAGTTTGTGCACAAACGATTTGTCGTTAGACTCGTTTGCTACTTTGTAGTATATCGTTTCTATTTTTGCTAAATAATCTTGACAATGGAATCTTGACAAATTCCGAAACACGTGTCGATTAAGTCTTGCAAAAATGACCAACATAAATAAATTTAAAACAAAAAATAATTTTCTTGAAAATTATGCTATGAGAATATCATGGTTTTAATTAGTAAAGAAAATAATGACCTCGAGCCAGAATAAACATCCTCACAAAATATTTTGGAAATGATTATAAAAAATGTCAAAGTTATTTTCAGGAGGTGAGTCAGTCTACTACACGGTCATCCAACAAGTTGTACAACGATACTGCAAGTGTATGGCCACTTTTACAAAAAGAAAATTTAGTAGGAATATGATGAGAACAAGCACGGCGCGTCATTTTCCATACGATTTGACAGTAACAACCGGCGACCGCCATGAAATAAAATTTGTTTTAATTTATAAAATAAAAACAAATATTGATCATGCTTTTAAAAATAAAGAGGACAAAGAGGACATAATTTGAAAAAAGAGGATAGAAAGAGGACACAAATTTTATAGAGTACAGCCACTTAAAATAGAGTATTGTCCTCTAAAAAAAGTACGTATGGTCACCTAATAAAACGACAAGAAAAGTTTGTAACATTTATTTTTTTGCTACCTCCTATTTGACGAGAATTCCTAGAAATTTTACAAGATTTTTACCAATAATTTTTGTTTTTTACAAGCTTTTTTAAAATTGAAAATTTATAATTTTATTTAAGGCGATAAACCTTTTCTGCTACCTTCTATTTTACAAGAATTCCTAGTAAAAACTACGAACTTTTTTTGGAATTTTACAAGATTTTTACAATTTTTTTGGGGCAAAAAAACTTACAAGGGATTCTCATGAATTTACTAGATTTTTTTGAAATTTGTAAAATTACAAGAAAAACTGTAAAATTACAAAAAAAAAAATTAAATTCCGATCGAAAATTATTTCTTAAAAAACGAGGAAAACTGTCTAATATTGGTAAAATGGGATTGCGAAGCTTTTCCTAGTAATTTGACAAGGTTTTTTTTGTGTGTACCAAAAAAACAGACGCCCCTACCATTCTTGTTTTTTTTTAATTTTTAACATGATAATGTTTTTAGGCGGTGTCTAATTTTGAAAAAGTTGCAGGACGCCACCTCAGTTTGATTATATAAGCTAACAATTAACGAAAAAGAAAACAAAAATTACTATTTTCATTTTCTTAAAACCAAAAATTTTAATAATTTGGGTTTGTAACTTGGATAATAATTCACCTCGTGGTGACTAAAACCGTTTGTCACCAGCTGGTGAATAAAAAGTAACATAATTACTTTTCAACATAAAAATTTTTTTTTTTCATAAATTTTTTTTTTTTTCAATTTTTTTTTTTTCATCAATTATTTTTTTTTTCATTAATTTTTTCATCAAATTTTTTTTTTTTTCATCAAGTTTATGTTTTTTCATCAATTTTTTTTTTCATCAATTTTTTCCCCATCAATTTTTTGTTCATCATTTTTTTTATTTTCAACAAATTTTTTTTCATAATTTTTTTTTTTTTTCATCAAACTTTTTTTTCATCACTTTTTTTTCAATTTTTTTTTTCATCAAATTTTTTTTCATCAATTTTTTTTTCGTTAATTTTTTTTTCATTAATTTTTTTTATCAATTTTTTTTTTCCATCAAAATTTTTTTTCATAAATTTTTTTCATCAAATTTTACTATCAAATTTTTTATTATTATGAATTTTTTTCTCACCAAAAAAAAAAAATTTTTTCATCAATTTTTTTTACGTCAAAAAATTTTTCTTTTTTTCATCAAAATTTTTTTTCACCAAAAATTTTAGGTTCATTAAATTTTTTTAACATAATTTTGTTTTTCTTGAAAAAAAAAAAAAATTTTTTTTACCAAAACTACTTTTTCACCAAGTCTAAGCTTTTCGCATTAAAATATTCCATTTGTTTATCAAGTGTACATTAGACCACCCAAAAAATGTATGGGATTTGCAAAAGTATTTTTTTGTTCGCTCCACCGGCAGTTTCTGATAGATTGGCCATAAAAAATAATATCTGTGCAAGAACTGCATCTCTCGGTTGCATACAGGCCAGTCGATTTGAACTTTTGACCCCAAAAGTGACCTAATAGCACTACAAAGCTTTTAAGTGTCATAACTCTTAAAATATGTGTTTTTCCAAAAAATACTACATAAGTTTTAATTTGCAGAATAAGAAAGCAAACATTTCCTTCATACAAATTTTTAGCCTAAGTCTAAGACATCGTGGTGTTTTTGGCGGTTGAAATAAAAATTTATGTGAAGACTTCATTTAAAACGACCCTCGTTAAAATTTGGACGGAGACTCAAATAGTCGGTATCCATTATTTTGTAGAGTAAGATATGTAGTTTTCATAAACCAATTACATTTGGAGTTTATATGGGTAATTTCATTACAGAAGAGGCCAAAGCTGACTTTGAAGTTTAGATTTTTGAAATGCTGTATACAAATTTGTGAAATTACTTTATTTTAAACGACCCTCGTTAAAATTTTAGTGGATACAATCAGTTTCAATGATTTTGAAGAGTTGGATGTGTACTTTTTGGGAAATATTTGGGGAATTCCAGGCCAAATCACTCACTTTTAGACCCGACCTCCTTCGATTAATTTTTTTATATATTTTAGTACGTATTAAATGCAACTTTCACTCAAATTTTCAGACTTTTGTACCAAGTTGGTGTTGAGTAATCAATTTTTTAAAATTGTGTTTTTTTTTCAAAAAAAATAAAAAAATTAAATTTTCCATTAATTTTGACCATTAAAAAATATAGATATCTTACAATAAATTAGACGACGTTTTGTTGGTATTTAAATTTAGTTTTAGAAAAAAAAATATTTAAAAATTATTCGAATTAATTATCACTTGTTTTTTAACGTATAAAATTAAAATCGAATTTTTGAAAAAGTCCGAAACCTTCGTTTTTTTTTGAAGTCTAAAAATTCTACTTAAATTACACAATTTTTAATCCATAATTCGAGATGTGAGCACAATTAGTTCAATTTTTTTTTTAAATTTTGAAAATTTCAGTTTTTTTTTTTTAGTCTCTGGTATATTTTATATGGTGCTCCAAAATAATTAAATTGGAAGACATTAACCATAACTTACCCTAGATACATGCATTTGTTGGTAAAAATATGTCTCATAAAAATTTAGGTTTATTGGACATGGGTAAGGCGTCCCGCATCGGCCTTGAATTTTAAAAAACGGATTACAAAAAAAAATATTCTTTTTTTCTGTTTTATAATTTTTTTTTTTGTATTTAAGTTAAATTTGAATTCACGTGGTTAAAGAATTTTGATTTGGAGTAAAATGCCTCTCTAATAACGTACTAAAAACTAAAATCGGTTGAAAATCAGACAAGTTATTAAAACTTCCCCAGGCATCTAACGTGTGGCAGACCACTTGAATACAATCCGAATCATGAAATTCATTGAAATTTTCTACTGTAATAACTTTTTATATTCTTCATGTTCAAATGTAATAAGATGCCAAGTATTTTTCATATAATATTTCGCTAACATGTTTTCAATTAATGCTAAAAATGCCTGCACTTTTCAACACTTGTTTGAAATCTGCATTTTTAACTCTTCAAAATCATGGAAACCGATTGTAATCCACTAAAATTTTAACGAGGGTCCTTTAAAATAAAGTAATTTTACAAATTTGTATACAGCATTTGGATAATCGAAACTTCAAAGTCAGCTTTGGGCTCTTCTGTAATGAAATTACCCATATAAATTCCAAATGTAATTGGTTTATGAAAACTACATATCTTACTCTACAAAATAATGGATACCGACTATTTGAGTCTCCTTCCAAATTTTAACGAGGGTCGTTTTAAATGAAGTCTTCACGTAAATTTTTATTTTAACCGCCAAAAACACCACGATGTCTTAGACTTAGGCTAAAAATTTGTATGAAGAAAATGTTTGCTTTCTTATTCTGCAAAATAAAACTAATATATTATTTTTTGGAAAAACGCATATTTTAAGAGTTATGGCTCCTAAAAGCTTTGTAGTGCTTTTAGGTCACTTTTAGGGTCAAAAGTTCAAATCGACTGGCCCGTATGCAACCGAGAGATCCAGTTCTTACACAGATATTATTTTTTATGGTCAATCTATCAGAAACTGCCGGTGGAGCGAACAAAAATATACTTTTGCAAATTTGGGTGGTCTAGTGTACATAAAACAAGTGAGAGTGTAATACTTATTTTCATTGGAATCTTTTATACTCTCCAAAATGTAAAAAAAACACTTATTTTTGCACTCACTTACGAAATGTACAGCTCTTTTGGTTTTTAATGGGGTCCTCGACTGGTATTTCAGTTTGTTTTGCATGGAATAGCAAAGTAATACAACATTATTTTTTATAAAAAATATTTGCTTTGGCAAGTACACCCAAATCTTCCGCAAAACATTACCATGCTTTAATGTTTTGGACAAGAGTACAAAATTCGCAGGCATTTTTAACTTGTTGGAGGGTATAAAAGATCACAATTAACCTAATAATATACCATAAGGGTTGAGGCCAAAAAATATTTATTTTTTAAATTTTTGAACCTGGTTAATGCACATATAGAGGAAGGAGCATATCCTACATATATTCATTTCATATCAACTTCATAGTCATCTTTATATTTTGCTAAAGGTAACAAAATAAACTTTTTTAATTTTCCTTTTAAATAAAAAAAACTAATACAAGTTAAAAGTTTCGTCAATGTTTTTTGCTTTGTGGGAGTAATACATGTGAGTGTGCATGGTTTTTTCTTTAAAAAATGCATAATAAATTTCACATTTACTAAAAAGTTTTTATTTTTTTGTACAATAAAGTTATCAGGTTTTCTTTTTTATTTCGAAATATGTTCAGAAGTTAAGGAAACAATATTATGTTGTAGTTGATACAAGTAAGCATATAAGGACATTGGTCAAATATTCGGTTTTTTTTTTTTTAATATGGCTAGCTACGATGCAAAAAATCAGGAAAATTTAGAAAAAGTGAAAAAATACTTGAAAATTTGGTAAAATTTAAAGAAATGTAGTGCGATCTGTTGCATGCACTAAAAATTTTAAAAGCGCATTAAAAATATTTTTGGCTTCTACACTATAAAAACGGCTATAACAAGCAGAGTACCATCACCCATTTTATAGTATGAGTCCAGTTTCCTACTATAAATTTTCATAAAATTTTGATTAGAGTGTACTTATCCGTTCGATTAACAAAAAATGTCCTTTTTGTTCGTACGCAAATATATATTTCAGGCGACTATACATTTATATTACAACTTTGTTTGACAAACATTTTTCTTGCTAAATAAATGCAAGTATTTGGGATATTTTTCTATTGATAATATAATTGAATTTGTATACAAAGTTATTTTGTATTTTATTAAGATTATTGTGCACCATTGGACATGAAACTTTTAGGTAAACTTACAAAATTAAATAGATGTAAGGCTAAAAATTACGGGTAATATCATAAAATTTTTGAATACTGAACGGAGACAAATGACAGACGTGATAAGTAAGAAATTATAATCGATAAAAGGGCCTTTACGTGTTATTCAAACGATCCTTTGGAACTTTCGGTCTGTCAATTCCAAGACTAAACCTGATGTAGCCTTGGTCTGACAAGGATACAACATCAAGAAAACGCCAATTGCACTTGCTTTACTGCTAGATAAGGTAAGATTACTGGAATGTTGTCTTCGTTCAGTGACAAAAGTTGGAGTTTTTTCAACATTTTGAATCACTAAATTGGAAGACAAAAAAAGTCCAACAATTTCTTACCGCTAGAGTTGCACTTTGTGCTACCAATGATAATGGAATTAATCCAAGTAAAACAGAGCTTGTTTTGTTTACAGAAAAAATAAGATTCCTGCTTTTGATCCTATTTCTCTGGACGGCACTGAAATATCCTTCTCAGATGGAGCCAAGTATCTTGTAGTATTTCTAGATAGGAAGTTGAATTTCAGGCGTAATATTGAGGAACGGGTGAGAAAAGCAACTATTGCTTTATATTCCTGTAAAAGGGGGCATTTGGAAAACGATGGGGTTTTAGCCCTCAAGTCGTTCATTGGATCTATACAGCAGTGGTGCGTCCAATTTTGCTGTATGGAATCATTGTCTGGTGGCCTGCTTTAGAAACAAAAGCGAACTGTGTCTTTATCAAGAAGGTATAGAGAATGGCGTCGATGTGCATCACTGGTGCTCTTCGTACTACACCTACGGCTGCAGTAGAAATCCTCCTTCACCTGATACCTTTGGACATCTTGGGTAGGCAGTATGCGGCTGCGTCGGCAATTCGACTTAATAGCACGCTGCAATGGAGGAGCAGCGATTGTGGCCATAGCGCGATCTTGAAGAAGATAACAATACCACAAAATGTGGACTGTGCTCCCTCTTTGAGCCTATTTGAGCGCCATTTTACCACTATGATACCATCCAGGGAGTCTTGAACAGGGGACATTCCGGGTAGTAGAGCCACCATAAATTTTTAAAACAGATGGATCGAAGCTGCACGAACAAGTGGGCTTTGGAGTCTATTCGGAAGAGCTTGGATTGAGCGTGGCTCGAAGATTGCCAGATCATTGCAGTGTTTACCAGGCAGAGATGCTGGCAATAAAGGAAGTGGCTGACTGGTTGAGCTGCAATGTCTTGTCTACAACCGCAGTCAACATCTATACTGACAGTCAGGCCGCGGTCAAGTCCCTGGATTCAATGATTCTGAAAACTAACTGCCGCACGTCTTTAAATGAGTTTCCAGACTGCCGCACGTCTGGAAACTTGCATTCAAAACCTACGGCTTTGTTCTGCGACGGAGACTAATCAAAGATGGGCAAATGGATGGACGTGTGAGACAACACGACTGATTTGGCTTTCTTTTAATCAGGGGCGCACAAGTGATCTGATATCGCTTCCAAGAGGAGAGATTTCGACGGTGGTTTCTATAATTACCGGACACTGTCTTATAGGGAAGCACGCAGAGCGGTTAAATGTGCCGTCGAATGACTTTTGCCGGAGTTGCATGGATGAAGAGGAGTTGGAAACTATCGAACACTTTATATGCCATTGCCCGGCACTTTCTGGTCAGAGTCTTGCTTCACTGGGAACTAGGGAGCTGTACGATCTTTCTGATTTGTCGGATGTCAAAATTCAATATCTAAGGAGTTTCATAAGAATCTCAAACTGGTTTAACGACAGGGACTAGTAGGGAAACCTATTACGATCCCGTGGTATCACAATGGACCTCAGAGTCTACGTGTGTTGACGTAACAACGTCAGCAGCCACTTACAACCTAACCTAACCTACCAAAGATAATATGTTGAGAATCGGCATAACATCCAACGATAATCCCCAAGATGATGGCATCAGATTATCGCATGACTCTAATAAACTCCACCGAAGGTGGGGTATAAATGGAATCATAGAACATATTGCCTCAACACCAAGCTGTTGATTGTCCTAGGTGTTCTTGTGTCATACAAATCTTGTGTCATACTAATCCTACTAAAGCCAGAAAAATCCGATGTACGACTGCACTTGGTTCTTATATTGGGATTATTTGTGGATCTGTATCAGGGATGTTAAATGGGGTTTTCAATTTTGTACCAACTTTCACAAAAAATTGTACTTTTTGGACCCTCACGGTACCATTTTTTTTATAAAGTCTTAATTAAAAACATGAAAGTGTTAAATTCGGTTGTGCCGCATCTTTTATACTAGTGCCCTCCATTTCCCGGTATTCCCGGGAATACCGGTATTCCCGGTTCTAGATACATTCCCGGGAGTACCGGTACTCCCGGTTCTGATCCTGGTACTGGTTCTCCTAAACATAAAAATACTATACCATTAAATATTTAAATTACACCATTTAATCAGTATTTCAGAAATATTAAGTTATGTTTGTAAAATTATTTAAAAATCATGTAACTATTTTCTTCTTAAATTCATAAAAAAAAATGGAAATGGTGTTTTTCACATGTTTTGTATTTTTTTTTGGTAAAAGCGAAGAAAAAAATTTAATTATACAAAATTTTACAAAATATGCATACCGGTAGTACCGGGAATACCGTCAGAACCGGAACCGGGAATACCGGTATTCCCGGGAATACCGGTAATAATTCAAGAACCGGGAAACCGGTACCATTTCCCGGTAATACCGAGAACCGGGAATACCGGTATTACCGGTACTACGGCACTGACCGCAGGACACAGACCATATAGACATGCAACACGAGTGCTAATTTTGGTACTTTCAATATGGACGCATACAAAATACTACTAAATTTACTTCTCTGCCTAGAATACGTGTGCCTGTACGTGTGAGCTTTTGCATCTGTATTTTCGTTGTTTGTTTACGTTTTGTATGAAACGTCAAAAGTTACACGCGCGTGCCGTCACTAATACATACACATATGCGAAACTTGTTCGTTTCACCCCTATGCCGCAGGCACTATTTTATACCATCCAACATGCAAACAAATATAAAATAATAACATTTTGTCAAGAACGTTTTTGAACAATTTCTTAATATCCGGTCGGCGGAAAAATGTCTCTGTGTCCAAAACTTTTTCTATAGGAATAACTCTCACAACTCTAGAATTTTTCGACGGAAAGTATGTTCTTGATTGTGAGTGTATGAATATGAAAAATGTATTCATCAAGATCTAAAATTTATCGACTATCTTATTTTTTCTTATGAAAAAGTTAAGTTTTTGTCTATGGGTAGTTGATTGATACTTCTGTGAAAAATTCTGAGACCTTTTTTTTAATAAAAGTGAGTAAAAATTTCATCAAGTGAACAGTTCATGCGAATAACGACGAATAAGCTACTTTTTTCGAAAACACATTTTTTGCACAAATGGGTTTTTAAGCAGAGCTCTACAATCCTCTGCAAAAATTTTGGTAAAATTTAAATTTTTTTGTCTAAAAAATGGCTTTATTGATTGATACTTCTGTGAAAAATTCTGAGACCTTTTTTTTAATAAAAGTGAGTAAAAATTTCATCAAGTGAACAGTTCATGCGAATAACGACGAATAAGCTACTTTTTTCGAAAACACATTTTTTGCACAAATGGGTTTTTAAGCAGAGCTCTACAATCCTCTGCAAAAATTTTGGTAAAATTTAAATTTTTTTGTCTAAAAAATGGCTTTAAAAAGTGCAATTCATTCAAGCAAAATTTGAAGTCCAATTTTTGCAAGTTTTCTTTCGAAAACCTTACAAAATTTTTGTATATGGATAGAAGTAAGTTAAATCTAAAAACTAATGCAAAAATATTGCCAAAAATATTAGCTTTTAATTGTGGCCTGTAATATTCTACAAATGGTCTTTTCGTCCTTATTCGTATGAACTTTTCAAGTGTCAAATTCTGCGCTCTTTTCTATAAAACAAGTTTTTAACATCTGGAAATTTTTCTAAAAAAAAGTTTTAGTTTAGACTTTTTAAAATGTACCAAATGAGTCACGGTAGTACCATGGTACTTTTGAAGGTCAAAATGTACCAAAAAAAGTACAATTGTACCAACTTTAACATCCCTGATCTGTATGCAACTTAACATAACTACTGTATAGAAGAGCTGAAACCGCTTTGTGCAATTTAGGTGAAAGAAACGTCGATCTTCGTTATCATAAGGGACGTTGAAAAAAATGTTAATTAGTTAATTACTTGCCCGAGTAAAAAAGATTATATATGTTTATATTTAATTATATAAAGACATCATATATATTCATATAGAATTTGATGCGAAAAATGAGTCGATAAAACCATATAAAGTTGCATTAAATTTGATATAATTTGATGTGATTTTAATATAATTTTATATGATTTGATGCGAAAATTGGCCCCTTTTTTAGAAAAATTTATGCAATTATATATAATTAAATAAAAAAAAATCAAAAAAAAAACCCAAAAAAAAAATTATATTAAATTATATATAAAGAACTTAACTTTTTTTCATAAATTTTGCATTATATATAATAACATATAAAATTTTTAAAACAAATGTTTAAGGTTTAGGTTTGGAACTTAAAAAAAAATTCTGGACTCCCGAGTAAAAAAGATTATATATAATTTTACTTATTTTTATATAAACATATATTATTTGATAAATTTATACGTAAATTGTTTTGCTATCATATAAGATTATATATATTTGCACTTCGTATTTTTTTCTTTTATAAAATTATATAAAAGAAAATGTTAAGTTATACATAATAACATATGATTAAAGTTAGTTTATATACACACAAAAAAAAAATATAAAAAAATTATGTCCGTTTTGGGGATAATACAACCTATAAAGTGGTTTTGGATAATTTACCTAAGTTTTTTAGAGCAAAAACTTTGGTAAGTTATCCAAAACCACTTTATAGGTTGTAATTAAACCAAAAACTGGCACAATTTTTTTAATTTTTTTTTGTGTGTAATTACATATGAAATATAAAATTCTGTCTGTTTTTTATATAATTTAATATAACAAAATATTTGAAGACATTTTATATAAAACTTTATGCAACTTTTTTCTGAATCATATGTAATCTTATATGAGTAAAATTAAAAAAAAAAAATCTAAGTCCTTTATATATAATTTGATATAACTTTTGAAAATTTTTCTAAGTCCAGAATTTTTTTTTTTTAAGTTCCAAACCTAAACCTTAAACATTTGTTTTAAAAATTTTATGTTATTACCCGAGTAAAAAAGTTCCTATATAGTTGTATATAATTTTATAAACATCATATATGATTAAATAGATTTATATAGAATTTGATGCGAAAAATGAGTCGATAAAACTATATAAAATTTGATCAATGTTTCATATACCCGAGTAAAAAAAAATTATATGACGCAATATTTAATTATATATGAACAGATATGCTTTTATGTAAATCCATATTAATTTTGATCCGAAAATTGGCGGATCGAATATTATACGATTATATCAAATTCTATTATTTTTGATAAAATAATATCAAATTTGATTAAGTTTGATCCCAAAAATGGGTCTATCTAATTGTATTAAATCATATCTTATCTGTTAAAATTAGATAAATTTTTATATAATAAGATGAAATTTGGTATAATTTTTAGGAATTTTAAACGTGAAATTAGAAACTATTTTATCAGATTGGATACATTATCAATTAGAAGAGTTTTTATTGCATTCTTCGGAATTTTTTCGGGACTTAGCAAATTATTAAAAATTTGTAATTTTTTTCTAAAATCATTTATAAGGGATTTAAATTTTCCAAAAAATGTTTGTGTCTTAGAAAATTTAAAAACATTTTTTCGGAACTCAAAAACTTTTCAAAAAAATTAAATTTCTCATAAAAACATTTTCAATGATTTTTTTACTCCAAAAAAAATGCCCAAAAAATTTTGTGTCCGGGACTTTGGAAAATTTTCATAAAATTTTTTAGGACTTGAATTTTTTTTTTAATATTCCGGGACTTAGAAAATTTTTAAAATTTTTTTCGGGATATAATTATAAATAAAATCATATATCTTTTTATCTGTCATATCTAAAAATTTCCGAACTCATATGTCATATCTAATTTCATATAGATCGGTATATAAATAGATATAAATATGTATGTTATCATATTAAAAAATAAGGAAAAATACAATGCTATATATAAACTTATATGTCCATATTAAAGTTCATGCATAACCATATATAAATATAAATAATTATATATTAGCATATATGGTTATATCAAATCTTTTTTACTCGGGTATTTTGATAAATTTTTTATATAATTTTATGCGAAATTTGGACCCCTATTTTTATATAACAACAGCAAATTTATATAATTAGATATAATTATATAAAAAAAATATAAAATTGTATAAAACTGTATAAAACTATATAAAGTTACATAAAATTATATATAATTATATATAATTAAAACAAAATTTTATGATTTATATAAAACTTGATATAATTTTATGTAACTTTATATAGTTTTATACAGTTTTATACAATTTTATATATTTTTATATAATTATATCTAATTATATAATTTTGCTATTATTATATAAAAATAGGGGTCCAAATTTCGCATAAAATTACATAAAAAATTTATCAAAATATATGAAACATTGATCAAATTTTATATAGTTTTATCGACTCATTTTTCGCATCAAATTCTATATAATTCTTTTTAATCATATATGATGTTTATAAAATTATATACAACTATATAGGAACTTTTTTACTCGGGTATATATAATGCAAAATTTATGAAAAAAAATCTAAGTTCTTTATATATAATTTAATATAATTTTTTTTTGGGTTTTTTTGGATTTTTTTTATTTAATTATATATAATTGCATAAATTTTTCTAAAAAAGGGGCCAATTTTCGCATCAAATCATATAAAATTATATGAAAATCACATCAAATTATATCAAATTTAATGCAACTTTATATGGTTTTATCGACTCATTTTTCGCATCAAATTCTATATGAATATATATGATGTCTTTATATAATTAAATATAAACATATATAATCTTTTTTACTCGGGCTTAGAAAAATTTTCAAAAGTTATATCAAATTATATATAAAGGACTTAGATTTTTTTTTTTTAATTTTACTCATATAAGATTACATATGATTCAGAAAAAAGTTGCATAAAGTTTTATATAAAATGTCTTCAAATATTTTGTTATATTAAATTATATAAAAAAACAGACAGAATTTTATATTTCATATGTTATTATATAAACTAACTTTAATCATATGTTATTATGTATAACTTAACATTTTCTTTTATATAATTTTATATAAGAAAAAAATACGAAGTGCAAATATATATAATCTTATATGATAGCAAAACAATTTACGTATAAATTTATCAAATAATATATGTTTATATAAAAATAAGTAAAATTATATATAATCTTTTTTACTCGGGTGGTAATAAAAGTTTTTGCGGGTATATCATTGCAATTGTAAATTTTCATGATTTTGTACCGTTTTATTTTTTTTAGTTTTTAAATATTGTTTGCCTTTAATGATTCACTACCGAAGAAGTGATTAGAATATTGATTGACTACATTTTTGGTTTTCTAATTTTTTTTTTTTTCAACTTTTTAATTCATGTTTTCTTATTAAAATCACAAATTTATGTAAATATATTCAGATTACATAGATTGACGAACAAAGAAACTAAAATAATCCCAAATGTAGCAAAATATTTTAATATAACCCTAGTAAAAATGATTTTGTATATATTGATGTATAAATTGATACAAATGTATCTAGTTTTACATAGAAATATTTAATTACATAAAATTATATAAAAAAATACTCAGATAAGACCAAAACTCGTATCAAATTTTATAAAATTTTATCTGCGGTTATATCAAAATTTATATAATTTGATACGAAATTTGGTCATATCTGATTGATTTTTTATATAATTAAATATAATGAGATCTAAATATGTATAAAATTATATATTTGTATCAATTTATACATGGCTATATACGAAATCATTTTTACTAGGGAATTTATAATATTATGTAGGAGTTATATACATTTTGAAAATATTTAAGATTCACTTAAGCTCTTCACTTGACATAGTCAATGTATCAACAGACAATTTGAAAAAAAAAAACTACTTCTGGCTTAGTAATGGCATTATTAAAGTCAGCACATTTTATTATTATTTTATTTTATTTTTTTCGTAACTGATGTATGCAAGTTTGTCAAATAGTCTAACAACCGGAATATGTTCAGACACCATGGCAGACATGGAAGATTGTAAGCGAATAATCATGTATACATATATGAGACATTACACAACAAATGTCCCGCTACAGAAAAACATGTGTCCCGGGAATTGCTGAATATGTGGTATGGGTAGCCCTATATGAAATTTAACTGCCCTAAGAGTGCCCTTAGAGCAATCAAATGTATGACCGACACACAATACTTTTTTAGACCAAACATTTTCTCTGAACATACCTACCACACATTTTTTTTTTTTTTGTAAATTTGTTTTATTTAATCAGCTTCTACCGGTCCAATGGTGCGTCCGAGAGGGGTCATTAGTGAGACTGACCACCATTTATTTTTACCCTCCTATATTTTTTTAAATCATACTATGCCCTATCTCCACTCCCAAAGTAGGCTTTCATTAAAAATTACATTTTTATAAAATTTGCTCCAACTGCAATTTGTATGGGTTGGTCATACATTTGATTGCTCTAAGGGCACTCTTAGGGCAATTAGAGCGGTTGGAGCAAATTTAAAAAAAAATCGTTTTGTGTGGGGATCCCCTTAGAAATTGGAGATAGGGTATTAGTTTGTTCCGAAGAAATGTTTAGATGTAAAAATTAATGGGGGTCGGTCTTGGAAATGCCTCCTCTATGACGCACCATTCGAGCAGTTAAAATGATTTTAAGATTGGAAAAGTGCAGTAAAATTTTTTCTCAAAATTTTTAAAAATAGTAATAATCGTTATCTTACGATCCTACTGGGCAAAAAATTTGTAGAATCGATAGAAAAAAAAATTTCAAAAAAATCGAAGATTACAAACTTTTTCAAAAATGGGATTTAAATTTTAAAACTTTAAAATCGCATACTAGAGCGCTTTTAAGAATTTTTTTGGATTATTTATTTTAAAGTACGTAAAAAAACAAAAATTTAAAAAAAATAATTGCAATTTGGACCATTATTGAAGAAGTTATGAGTAAAAGAAGTTTAAGTAAAGGAACAAACTATCAATTTTGAAAAATTCGATATCTTTTGAACGGGTCATCAAAAAAATCTCAAAGTTTACCACGAAGGAGTTTTCGAAGGGTACTAAAAACTGTAAACAAATTGGGAAAACAAAAAAAAAACAAAATACTTGAAGTGATCCTCGGTCGATTTTAAGACGATCTAGCGATGTCCATCCGTCTGTCTGTTGAAAACACTCTTAGTTTTGGACGACTTTTCGAAGGCTCCTGAGGCTTGGTATATATATTTGTCGTTCCCATGGCCAAGTTCGTATTTAAATTTAGCCAAATCGGCCAAGTGGCTGTAAAGTTATTAGCAAAACCGTGAATTTCAGACAGGTTTCACTTTAAATTCACTTGTTGAAAAAACCGAGCTTTAAAAAACCAGCTTTGAAAACATTGGTAAGCCACAAAATTACTTTGAAAAGTATTTATGTCGCTTAAAAATGATTTTACACTAAAACAAATTTACACTCGAAAAAAATTTTGGACTCAAAAAAAAAAAAAATTTACACTCAAAAAAATAAAAAAATGACAAAAAGTTTTTTACTCAAAATAAAATATTTTTAATCAAAATTGTTCATTTTTTTCACCTTAGAAAATTTACATGAGGCATTTCACACTAAATTTCCCGATACAAAAAAACATATGAATTTCATAAATAACACCGTCCGACAAAAATGAACACGAACTAGATAATATATGTTTGAAACTAGAGACTAAATAAAGTAAAACTGCATTTACAGTTTGTCATTTCGTGACCCTGTTTCCTTTTAAAAGGACTTTAAGGTTTTAGAGGTATAAATTTTATAAAATATTTTTTTAATATTTGTACTTGTCCTAGGATGCCACTATTGATAGCAAATGAAAGAGGAGGATCTCCCCTAAATTTCCTATTTTAAAATTTTTGCATATGAGGAAAAAGTAGGCAAGCTAAGCCCATTCAAAAATGTGTGCTTCAATATTATTCAAAATTTTCAACAAAATATTTTGATAAAGTTTTCAAGCATAGGTGTATGCTATGATTGAAATAACGAAATGAATAAATAACAATATTTTTTCAAAAATAATCAAATAACAGATTATTTAAATATTTGAAAATGAATAATATTTATTTTGATTTTATTTGAATAACGAAAAATCGAATAATTTTTTCTGATTTTTTTTATTCAAACAAACAAAATATAATTTTTCAAAATAATCAACAAAAATTTGTGATTTTTTTTGGTTATTCACAAAAATTCAAATAAATAACGTATTATTCAAACAACAAAAAATAAATATTCTTGAAAATTTTGTGTTTGAAAAAAATCTATTTCATTTATTTCGTACAGAGAAACACAAAATTATTCTTACAACACAGTTTTGTTTTGATGTCAGGTTCTTATAAATTGTAATTTAATAAAGTCCATTGAAATTCAGAAAAGTTAAGTTGTAATTTAGGAAATTCCAAGTGCAGATATAAAAACTTTTATTTTTTTAACAAAAGTATAAAAATCTGAAAAAAGGCGATTTTTAGAGGTTGGTTTAAAAGGACTATACTCACTTTGTCATTCCGTGTGTAATGAATCGTAATATCCATCTAACAGACTATACAATATATGTTATTGATTAGAGATAGATTGTAACACATTCTACAGATGTCCGTCCGTTTGTTTGTGGAAGACATGATGCAATCCTAACTAAAAGAGCTAGACTGCGGAAATTTGTCAGAAATATGTCTTATGGTCTGAGGCTGGTTATGTACGAAAATGGGCCAAATCGGATCATATTTCAACATCTGAACAAATGCAAAATTAAATAAAATATTTCTATGTCAGAAGAAGTTCTTGCGAAATGGAATGATATCTGATAATTATTATATACAAATTTTTTTCTTAATTCACTTACATATAAAAAAACAAAGTTTTGGGTGACGATATCTTTAATCTAAAGACCCTTACGAAATTTTAAAACCCGGTTTTCGAATAGTTCGAAAATCAGCGTTTTTTTTAATTGACAAAAAACCGAATGAACCCGTTTTTTCGGTTTTTTGCAAAATAAGGCAACAAATATTTATTACGGCCAATATAAAGCAGAGATTTGTCGGTGTTTCGAAAAAAATGGTACTTTATATCACCATTTCCAATATTACTTCTGAAAATACAATTTGTATTTAAGAAATTTGCAATTATATTTCAGAAATTTTTAAATACGTTTTAGAAATGTTCAATTTTATTTATGTATATGTATTTCAAAAATTTTCATTTATTGCTATGTTTTTCAATAAGTGGATTTATTTTCGGATTAATCTTATTTAGTTTAAAATAAATATTTTAACGTGCCAAAACAAATTTGAAATATTTTTTCCGTAATCTACGATAAATTAGCAATTATAATCCGAAAAAATGATAAAAAAATTTGGAAAATGAAAAAAGTTATAAATAAATCAAAATTAATCCAAATTGGACTTATTAAATGATAAAATTTAATTGGATTAATTTTGATTTATTTATAACTTTTTTAATTTTCCAAATTTTTTTATCATGTTTTCGGATTATAATTGCTAATTTATCAGATTAACAGAAAAAAAAATATTCCAAATTTGTTTTGGCATGCTTAAATATTTATTTTAAACAAAATAAGATTAATCTGAAAATAAATCCACTTTTTGAAAAACACAGCATATGTTTCGGAAATTCATTTACGTTTCAAAAATTACCAATTGTATTTTAGAGGTTTTCATTTCTACAAATTGTAATGCAAATGACAATTTCTGATATAAAAATGAAAATTTCTTAAAAGCGTTTAGAGAATTTGGAATATCAATGAAAAATTTTGAAAACAAAAGGAATTTTTGAAAAGCATAGAAATTTTTGAAATACAAAAGAAAAATTTAAAAAACCAATGGAAATTTTGAAATACAAACCGAAATTTTTTAAATACAATTGAAATTTTATAAAAAGCATTTAAAAAATGTTCAAACTTCAATGGAATATTTTTTACTGCAAACATTCTTTATTAAAAAAAAAAAATAACTAGCAAACATTAAAAAATTACTTAAAATAAAATTTTGATAGTCGACAAAAATGTTCATTAAAAATTTTTGCTTATGTTTTTTTTTATATGTAAAGATTTGCCACATCCAGAAATGATTTGCACTCAAATTTATGGATTCAGCCAAGGCGAAATTATTTTTTTTACTTGGTATTCATTCATTTGGGATTTTTTTTAACACCTTTACACTAAAAAAATCGAGTTTAACTGCTTTTAAAGGTTGATTTATAAAAACCGGGGTTCGACAGTAAACCAACCGGTCTAACCGGTTTTCAAATAGTTAAGATTTTAAAAATTTGGAAGTTGCAAGCCACATAAAACCGGTTTAAACCGGTTTCGAAAAATCGGTCTAATAACCTAGTAAATATACATCCTTTCAGGACTGTCTATTGTTTTAAAAAAATATCGAAAAGTTTATTCAAGTAGTGTATTTTCAATAGCAAAACGTTTTAACAGTATTTTTTAAACATTAAAAATCAATTTGCGAAAAAATTAAAAAAATATTCTAATTAATAGCCTTGTTTTTTGCATTAAATCAATATTGGAATAACTTTATTTTACTTTAAAAAGGTTCAAATCTGGCCAAACAATTTTTTTTTAATTTTTTTTCTGAATCTACATCCTATTATCAATAATAAAATAAAAACATAATTAAGCTGAGGTAAAAATTTGAAGTATAAAAACTAAATTTAGTTAAATCCTAGGATTAAATTGGATTTATTTATACCATTTTACATTATGGACACCGCTTAGTTTCTTACCTGTTTATATGTATTTACTAATTGTATGTAGATTTAGAAAAAAAAAATATAAAAAAAAATTCTGGACTTGATTTGACACATTTTTACAATAAATAAAGTAAATCCCAATCTTAATCCGGTCTGAAAAAAAACAAGCCTAATGTTTTAGTAAAGAAAACCTTTAATAACAAGCTAACAATAAAACAATAGTGGTTTGTAAGAATAATTGTGTGTTTTACTGTATAATAAAATGCAAAATAAATAAAAACAAAATTATTGTTCAAACACAAAATTTTCAAGAATATTTCTTTTTTTTGTTTAAATAATACGTTATTCATTTGAATTTTTGTGAATAACCAAAAAAAATCACAAATTTTTGTTGATTATTTTGAAAAAATCTATTTTGTTTGTTTGAATAAGCAATCAGAAAAAATTATTTGATTTTTTTGGAAAGAAATATTATTTCATTTTTATGAATTTGAATAAAATAAAATTTTATTTTATTCAAACCAAAATAAATAAAATAACAAAGCATTTTATTTTTTGATAGCCAACTAAAATATCAAAGTATTTTATTTATTTCCAAAAAATCCAAATAAAAAAATCAATAATACAGCTATGTTTTCAAGTGACTTTATTCACATCCTTTTATCTTGATATGTCAAAATAAAAAAATTAGGGGAGATCCTTGCCTTTCTTCTTCCGTCACCAGTGTCACCCTATAACAATTACAAATATTTCAAAAATATTTTACAAAATACATCCTTTGAAATTTTGAAGTCCTTTTAAAAGGAAACAGGATCACGAAATTAAAATCTGTAAATGCTATTTTACTCCATTTGATCTCTACTTTCAGACGTATATCATCCGGTTCATGTTTAATATTGGCTGTCGGACGGTGTTATAAAATTGTGTTTTTAATTTTTTTAGGAGGCATATCTAAATATTGAAAAAATATTCAAATATCTGTTGAGTTGCCTTGATTAAATATTTATCAAATTAAAACGGAATGCACCACAATCTCATCAATTTGCATTCTTGTTTGTTTTTTATGGGCTATCGATTAAATTTTTTTATTTTGAAAAATGTTTAATTATTTAAAAATCTGAAATTTTTTCATTTTTTAAAAAAATCAATTTATCATAAATCCGACAACTTTGTTTTCTATTTGTTTTTTTTTTTTTTTTTTTGATGACGTGTTGGATGAAGTTTGGATGTTTGTCTATCCACACGAAAAAATTCAGATGCGAGTTTTTCGTCTTTTTTCGAGAAAATCAATCAAAATCATAACGTATGAGTAACTTTTTTGCAAATATTTGTTATTCATCCGCTATGTTGAAACAAGACGATACAAGCAAATTAGAAGATTGCAATGATTACATTGTTATAAAATTCGTATTCAAATGCGATTTTCTCGTAAAAACGGAAACCGGTTTCAAACACTCCAGCTAGTGTTATCATCAGAATATTTAGTCAAGGCAACTCGATACAAATTTGATCATTTTTTCAATATTTAGCCACACCTCCTAAACCCAGGTTTTTAAAAATTTTAAAACAACAACGCGATTTTCTTAGTTCCATATAAGACTATCAATACCACCTATTTAAAATTCGAGGGAGGTCTTTTTTTTGCTGGACATTTCGTGTGGAATACCTCATTTACATGTCTAAAAAAAGGAACTATGTTTAATGCACTGTAATATTTAACTTAATATACAGTCTCACATACAATGTAGTGCATACTTTTACTCAGACTCTCTCCCACATACTTTAAAAACGGAAAGTGCATGTTAAACATAAAAAAAAAATGTGTAACGAAATGCAACAGACTACTTAAGTATAATCAATTGAGTGTCATTTAAACCAGATAAGTAAGTCAATATTGGACAATATTTAAAAAAAAAAAATAAAAAAAAAGATTTATTTAATCAATTTTCAACTCGTAACAAAAATTAGCTTTAGTTTATATTCACAAATTTTTTACTCAACTCAACTTAAATTGTGAATAAAGTATACATTTTATAGTCTATTAAAGTCTGCTTGTTCATCTGATATTATTTTTTTTGCTTTATGTATTCATATTGCCTTTAAATAATTTCCTAATTTACTTTATTTTATGGAAAAATATGCGCATTTTTTGGTGTGTGTTAATATTTGGGCTGCACTTATATGAAAAATAATATGTCTTTAACAGAATTTAATAAAGCCATTCATACTAGGAAATCTTTTCTTTTTATATATAACAGATATGTAACCTCATGTCTAACCATATGTATAACCTTTTGAACCTCAAGGATCAAGATAATTTGTACATTTCTCAGAATCCAAAGTTATGAGCAGTTATCTCCCTAATATGTATGCGTGTATTTTAGGTTAAGAGGCTTTTTTGGTGAATGTTTTTGGCGTATGAGTGTTAAAAATAATGTGTGTAGTTTTAGATGAAAAATGTTAAGAACATTTTCATGCTTTAATACTGATTAGCTTTATACACTGCATATGATTAGACTAAAGTCAAAAATTATTTTTTTATTTATTCCATATATAAAATGACATTAGAGAGAAAAGCAATGGCTCGTTAGATGCCGATAAGACTTAACTTTATTTAAAATTTTGTGAAACTAGAAGAAACCCTACAACATAAAAATTCGCTTAGTGTCTCTTCACAATACAGCAGCAAACAGCAGACAGCAAAATTTTTACATGTATTTTGTTGTTGCGCCAACAACAAAATACATTTAAAAATTTTGCTGTCTGCTGCTTGCTGCTGTATTGTGAAGAAACACTTAAACGGCATTTTTAAAATGATTCAACCTGTTTTCGACAAAATGTTGCAAGTTACAAAATTTATATTTCATATTGGCAGTTTTTGTCACAAGCAAAGTAAAGAAACGCACTTAAAAAAAAAAAAAAACTGAGGAAGTTTGGAATACCTCAGCCTTGCGGAAAATGTAACAAATTCATTTAATGTAATAGTTGCACTTAAGTAATAAATTTTTGTTTCATTATTTAATACAAAAAAGGGTCGGGCCGAAAAATAATTTAATTTTCGAGCTGAAAGAACATCTTTGGTCATTAAAGTGTTTCATTTTCTTGACAAAAGTATACAAAATCTAGTTAGTTCTTCAAGGGGAAGTTTTTTCTCCTGTTCCAATTTTTCCCTTCTCCGAACTTAACAAGACTAGGAGTGTAGTTCTTTCTGTATCGCAGAGTGCATTTTTGTCTTTCACAGACAGACGAATAGACATACATAGCTAGAATGTCTTAGAAATCGAGCACAGATTAATAAAATTAATCCAAATTTTGAAAAATGCTTTGAAATGTAAAAAAGTCAAGCTTTCTCAAAATAGGCGCTTTATAAGACAAATTTTTTTTTAATAATTCGAACTTGAATTTTAAGGTGAATTTATTTTTTTTTCAACAACTAATGCCATTAAAAATGTCGTCAAAAATACTTTAAAAATCGTTTTTTAGAAATAAAATTTTAAAGCATCAAAGTATCAAAAAAAATTCAACCAAATATGATATTAGCAAAAAAAATTAAAACTTCCAATCTCTGTAACTCTGAAAACCAAGGTTGGCAATCAAAACGAATAACGGTATCGATATCGGTATTGGTATCGTTTTTTATTTTATTTCGGTATCGGTTACGGTATTTGATTGGAATCGATTACGGTAATACCGATACCGAAACGTCAGTACCGG
The DNA here is from genome assembly GCA_963921195.1 of Pegoplata infirma. NCBI lineage: Eukaryota > Metazoa > Arthropoda > Insecta > Diptera > Anthomyiidae > Pegoplata > Pegoplata infirma. Next base: position 3,177,103 of record OY992538.1, on the reverse strand, counting down.
TACGTACCGGTATTATCGAAAAAATATAAAAAACATATAAAAACTTATTTTTTTTTTTAATTTAAATACTTAACACTAGGCCGTCCCATCAAATCTAAACTATCGAATTTCGTTTCGTAATACCTGCCTAACGTTGGCCACAGAAAATCTGATAGTGGGAAAAATTAAGAAAAAATTTTGCGAGCGCATTTTCAGTAGGCAACCAGCGATCATAGTTTGAAAGAATTTCAAAACAAACTCGCCTCGAAAGTTGGAATATGATGAGTATGTTATGTAAAAAATATTAAAAAAATGTTGGTCCAAAAATGCTGATCAGCATCTTTAAAAAAATCCTTGTGCACTCAACCCACATCGAGGATTAAATAAAAATCCCAAAAAAACTATACTATATGAGTAAAATGGCCGTATCGATTTTTTCTTTTTTGAGCTTAAAGGCACCCAGAAAGTTTCAATTGGGAGTCGAAATGTCTAAAAAATTTAGTGAAAATCAATAATTTCCTTATACTCCCGCATCGCTGTTGAAGTATGGATTTTTTTTGGAAATTTTTACTATATCCGCGATTTGGATGCCCGATTTTTTTTTTAATTTTTATGAGACTTCGGGGAGGCATATGGAGTTCCAGCTGAAGGTTTTCCACCATAGCTAATGAAGTGACGATTTCGCGATTTTTTATTACCTAAAAGTACCATAATTCGCGAAAAAATATTTTTGCAATATTTTTCCATGTGATCGTGTCTAGACAGGGAAGACTTATTTTTCCAAATAGACACCAACAAAAAGGGCATAGTTGCCTAAAAATAATATGATATAAGTGATTTTTTGGGGATTTTACTTAAACCGCGTTGCGGAAGGGTAAGGAAATTTTTGACTTTTACGAAAATTTTATGGAGTCATTTTGACACCCAATAGAAACTTTTTGGACCCCTTTCAGTTCAAACAAAAAATAAAAGTCAAAATCGATACGGCCTACTCTACAATGCAAAGTGCCCAAAATTAATTTGAGTAAAAAAGCACTTTTTAATGTAAAACCACAAGTTTTTATTATTATTTTTTTTTTTTAATATAATTTCTTAAGAAAAACCGTTTCAACAGCGGTAGTTCCGGTACCGAAGGAAGGATACCGGTATCTGATTCCAAAACTAGGTTTCGGTATGGTATTGGTACCGATATTCAATTTAAATGGTTTTGAAACGGATAACGGTATTGAAAAGGTATCGATTGCCAACATTGCTAAAAACATTTCAACAACATTTTTTTTATTTGAACTTTAGACTACCTACTGTTATCCTAAAATTTTGGCAAAATTATACTTAAATCGGTTTTTTGGTGTGGACCGTTGCACAGAGGGCCAGACAGATCGATTTCCGGCCAAAAGTCCTTATTTGTAAATTCTCAAAAAAATGTTTACCAGTTTGTTGGGCATATATATAAGCAGGTTTTCCGAACTTATCTTTATGATCCAATTACACCCTTTCCTTTGACAGGTCTTCAAAGTTAAAAAAGCTGGTAAAAAAATTTTAAAAGTAGAGATACTTTTTTAATTTTTTTCCATACTTCTATTGCTAATGTTTAACTTTTTGTTTGAGTTGTTCAACCTTATATATAAGCCTTTGTAACGAAAATAACATGGACAAATATAACTCATTTGCCTGGCAGCAATTCGCGTTTTTTGTGAAAAAGTTATAATTTTTTAGCTATTTACCTCGCGCCGAAAAAATCCTCAGCGATCCTCAGTTCGATACAATCGGTCTATATTTTTTTTGATATAGAATGGATAGATATCTTTCGAAAAAAGTTGCCCAAACTTGCTCGAAATGATAAATGGCGAAATTACAACTATATATGCAGTGGTCCGAGATTTGTTTTTTAAAAAAATAATTTAACCCAAAATAAAGTTTTACGGCTTGAATAGTTTTTTATGGTCAGAGAGTGCCTTCAGTGTAGGAAAATAATAATATCTACATTTCTAGTTTTTTGTAGAATTATGGAAAATATCAGTTACACCATTTCCAATTAAATTCAAAGATTTTTTATTGAATTTCCAAAATAAATGAAAAAGTGAATAATTTGTCGTCACCATTTCCAAAAGCTTTTCTGAAACTAAGTAAGTCATTTACACCATTTCCATATTTATATCAAAAATAAAAAATATATATATATATATAAAAATTATGTGCGTAGATTTAACTTCAGACACTCTTAATACTCTTAAAACAAATTTTTAGTTAGATCAGACATAGTTAAAAAATCTAGTCGCCATATTGTTTCCGCCATATTGAATTTTATCAGTTCGATTTTAAGATAACAGACCCGGAAACTTACTAGGACACACTTTCAGCTAGTTTCAACAAAAAAAAGGAATATAACAAACTTTACTATGCATATTTAGTCCGCCATTTTGTTTTTCAAAATTCACGCCAGTAATTTAGATTCAGTAACTCCAAGACCCCCTTAAAACAAAATTTGAGTTAAATCGGACAATTATAAAAAAATTTTCCGCCATGTTGGATGAGCCATTTTGATTTTTTTTAGTTTTTAGTTAAATTTGGAAACCAGCGACCCCGAAATACTCTAAAAGCACATTTTCAGCCAGATCCAACAATCATAAAGACTTTTGGACGGAGTTGGATCATTCTTTAAACTTTAAGAAGCATATTTAGTCCGCCATTTTTCGGAGTAACAATTCTTATTCAGCAACTCCAAGACCCGCATAAAACAAAATTTGAGTTAAATCGGACAATTTAAAAAAAAAATTGTCCGCCATATTGGATCCGCCATTTTGATTTTTTTGGTTTTTAGCTAAATTTTGAAATCAGCGACCTCGAATTCCTCTAGAAACACATTTTCAGACGGATCCAACAACGATAAAGACTTTTGGCCGGAATTGGATTATGCTGGCCGTGTGTGCGTTGACGCGTTTCGCCCGATATTTGAAAAAAAAAATATATTTTTTTTAATAATTAACGAAAAACAAATGTGAGGCTTGCCCAACAAGCAAATAAATGAGGTTAATAAAAAAAAATATATTAAAAATGAAAAAAATAAGCTGAAAATAGATTGTTTTACAAAATATGAACTAAAAATATGCATTTATAGCAGAATACAAGCAAAATATGCAAAAAAAATGATTTTCAAAATATGCACAAAAAAATAAAATGAAAATATTGTTTTTATACGAAAAATTCTTAAAAGCAAAAATAACACCAGATTTAAATATGTTTCTATGTAAGACTTTATGTAAGTAAGATTTTTTATAAATTAAGACAATCTACAAAAAAAATTCAAAATAAAAAAAATTTCTTATTTTCAAAACAAATTTTTAAATCTGTTGTGAATATCAAAATATGCAAAAATATGAACTTAAAATTTAAAAATATGCACAAAATATGCAATTAAACTTAAAATATGCAAACATATACATTTTTACCAAAATATGCAAAAACAAATCGATGCCATTTTAACGCAAATTTTTTGATTCCAAACGATAATTGGTCGACATCGTTTTTGGACTTTCGACAAAAAACATGCATTTGCATAGAAATCACATCCCTAGTTATAACAAATATTTATGCCAACTAATTTTTAATACTACTCCATTGACTGACAGTGTATTTTACATATATTAGGGTTGCAGCAAAATTTTTCCCAAATTTGTCGATTAATTTTATTTTTTTTGTGTTTTAATACTACACTGAAAAAAAAAGTATACTAAATTTAAGGCAAGTTGATCGTAATCTAAGACAATTCGGGCTTGCGGGGACACTAAAGAAATCGATTTCATTGCAAGAATATTTTTTTCCTAAGAAATGTAATTATTTCTTAAACTGGTGAGGATATAGATTTAAACAACATCAGTGAGATTAATAAAATAAAAATTACGTTTTTCTTAAATTAAAACAAAAACAGCCTAAATTAAAGAAACTGCTTTTAGGAATTAAAGGAGCGTACGTACACAGAAAATAATATCGTATATTTTATTTGAATTAAAATTTTAATTGTTTTTTAATTTAATATTAATTAAACTTTTAATTAATATAATTAATTGTTTAATTAAATTTTTAACTTTGTTTTAATTAATATTTTAATTGTTTTCAAATTTAATATTAATTAAGTATTTAATTTATATAATTAAATGTTTAATTAAATTTCTAGCTTTACTTATTTTTTTTTGTTTTGTTTTCCGTGTGTGTGCGAGTGTGTGTTTTTCTCTTGCATTGTATTACATACAAAAAAAATACATAAGTATAAAAAGTTTGTTGAAAGTTTTTTTTATTCTTCGCATAGGTTTTTGAATTCTCATTTTGTTTATAGTTTTATGTGTATGTATATGAAAGGTTTATAATCAACTTTATAAAATCATCTCACTGACTATGTCTTTACGGCATAAATAAATTTGGTAAAGTTTGAAGAAATATTTTTTTTAACTATTTTATTCAAAAAGAATGTTTTTACAAATTATTTTTTTTTAATATATTTTTAATTAATTTTTTTAATTTATACAATTAAAATTTTAATTATTTTTTTTTTAAATTTTAATTAAATTTTTTAATTTATAGTATTAAGTTTTTAATTAAATAAATATCCATTTATTTTTAATTAACGACATACAAATATTTTTAATTTATTTGCGCATTTTAGTGATTGGTCCGGATTTAATTAATTTTTTAATTAAATCTACGAATTTTTTAATTAAATATTTTTTTTATTTTTTTCTGTGTACATATTTACTTGATTTTTGATATGAAGATCCGTACTCATTTTTTAATTTTCCATACAATTTTTTTTAAATTTTTTTGTACCCGAGTAAAAAAGTTTTGATATAGTCATATTTAATTTTATGAACATCATATAATATATAAATAAAATAACCGAGCTCGACATCTGTTGTTGTTGTAAATAATATTTATATTACTTCTCTAATATTTCGAAAGTCATCGAATTTCATCATCAGGGACAGTGTTAAAAATTACACAAACAGAAATACTCTTTAAGCTACTTCTATTCACATTGTCACTAATTTTTCAAAAATAAAAAAATGAATTGAAAGGAGCACGGATTAGAATTATCCGATTCAACGATGTGGTCCAAAAAACAAAAATTCCAAAAAAAATCCTCCATATATTTGGCTGCCACCCTAATGTGTATGCTTTATGTTTGTACACAAAAAAAAATATTAAAGCACGTCCTTATTTTTATATTAAACTGTTTAATAAAAAAAATTATATTTTTAGATTTTTTTGATCATCGTTTCTGGCACTCACATTGAATAACAAAAAACAAGGAAAATTCTTATCAAAATACAAATTAGCTTAAATCACGCAACTACATACAGCTCGTGTTCATTTTCCAAAAAGAAAAATTTACTGGGTCTCTAAAAAAAGGCCATAAATCTAAACCACATTGATAAATCATAAATTAAACAAAAAAAAATTAAGGGAAATGAAAATAAACCGTTGTTAAAGACCTACAAAATTGAATAAATGTTCATTAGCTGGTCCCTTTGTTGTAAATTTTAAGATAGTAACAGTAAAACGATTTCTTTGTTTGTATTAGTGTTGGGCCGTGATTTTCATGCATTTACATTAAGTTTAGAGTTTACCAAAGTCTTCATTTTTATAAACGTTTTTTACAATTGCCTTTTCCATTTTGATTTTTAACTAAATATGCGATTACAACAATAAAGGGATCAACTGAGCTCTAACGGCAGTCCCTGTTAACACATAATTGGCATTGAAAATAATTTGATTAATTTTGGGTCGATTTAGTATGCCACGTATAGAGGCCGGTTAAAGGGTTAAATGCAAAATTTATTTATAATGTTTCCCATACCCTTGAAACTATAGACAAAAATATATATTTGCATATAAATCAAAGCCCTACTAATGCATTTATCCACAGTTATTGTTCTAAATCAATAGATTTTTTTGTGATTAATAAAATATTTTTCGCGGGACACGTCAATGTTAATAAATATCTGTATAAACACACATACGCACATACATATGTGGTACACCTAATGAAATACGTGTTACAATTTTATAAAAATGTGTTAGAAGGCGAAACCAATTAATGTTATTATTAACGTATAATTTGTAAGAAAATTAAATTATAGTTGAGGTGTATTTTTATTTGTATAGTTGAGGTGTATTTATTTGTGTGTAAAAATAACAAAAAATATATATGTATTAATGTTTGCTAGTTGGAATACTAATAAAAGTAATTACATTAACCCTTTGGCGTTTTATTAAATTTTAAATTTTGAAAATGTAATGTTTAGATTGTACAATTAGAACTAATTGGTAAATAAATCCAAAGCAAGTAAGAAAATCATATTTTATCAGGACTATAAACAGTCGGAACTACTGGCGGCAACACCAATTAGTGCTAACAAGCACTAATTTCTATTTAATCGAATCGAAAAATATCAGGTACCAAAAACACATCGTATTAATATCAGACGAAAATCGCTAAATATACTCGAAAAGTGATTGTTAATCGATAAGTTTATATTGTCCTAGGCCGACAACTAGGTGAAGATATCACCATTTGTAATTTACGAAAAATTCGATTTTTTTCCACGTTCAAGAAATTTAAAATAGAGTTGGTCGATCGGTTTTTGAACTTTGTCGAAAAATATTAAAAAATTAGGGTTTTTTCCTATACTCAAAAAATAAAATGCTTCATCATATTAACGAAACGGTTTCATCACTTGCTGTCATCAACTTTGATGAATAGTTTCTTTATATTAATGAAGCATTTCTACAATATGATGAAACATGTCAAAATTAAAGAAACAAGTTATGCCTTTTAAATTGCTTTTTTTTCGTAATTAAGATAAACTAATTAAATTTAAAATAATCAAATCATTTGAATAAATATATTGAAAGATACAAGAAATAAATAATAACTAAAAAATTGCTGCCCAAAATTTTCCATGGAAAAAAACAAGTTTCAGAACAAATTGAATTACCCCGCAATCGATTCTACTTATTATTTCAGAATCTATGATTATACCCTCCAACCACAGTATGGGGGTATACTCACTTTGTCATTCCGTTTGTAACGCATAGAAATATCGGTCGGGGACCCCATAAAGTATATATATTATTGATCCATGATCGATTTTAAGACATTCTGTGAATGTCCGTCTGTCCGTCCGTCCTTCCGTCTGTCTGTAGATGGCACGATGCAGTCCAAAATAAAACAGCTAGCCTCCTAAAATTTAGCACGAATATGTCTTGTGGTCCTAGGCAGGTTAAGTTCGTAAATGGGCAAAATCGGACAAGGGGGAAAAAAGTTCCCCCTTGTGGAACTAAACCAACATCTGAAAACACGTTTTTTTATGTGTTTTTTTATATTTTTGTTAAACAAATGAAACAAATTTATGCAAAAAGAAGCTTAGAGTACTGCACTTGGACCGGGGGACTAAAAAATTAAGTTTTTTTTTTTTTGCCCGCCCCCCTTTTTAAGGGGTGGATATAAAAAATAGTTCAAACAATGAAAAAATTGTATTACTTTTGTGCAAAAAGCATAACAAATAAATTAGTAAACATTTTTCAAGAGGGGGAGGTGTCCCCCACTGCCTCCACCGAAGCCCCCTCCCAAAAAAAATACGCCCCTGATTTTTTTTTTACATTATGAAGGGTATAAAAGATTCGGCACAGCAGAATTTAAAACTCTTACTTGTTTTTGTTTAAAATTGTCCCAAAAATAATCATTTTTAAGAGCAAGTAGTTTTTTTGAAAAAATATTTTGCGTAGAAAATTTTGTTGTAATTACAGTATAATAAATTCTAAAATCTATTGCGATAGGAATATGGTACAAAAATTTTTCGATGTAGTTTAGTCCCCAATAGAGGATAATCTTGGCACCTTGCACTTATTGCTAGTTAGAAAACGTTTGCTAATGTGTATTTGAAAAACTTAAGTATTTTTGTTTTATACAAAATCCCTCCCTTTCTCTAAGATAGATAATGTTTGCGTACCCAGCTACTTTTTCCGTTCCAAATAACCAGTTCCAGAACGCGTCATATTACCCTGCAACAGATTCTACTTAACATTTTAGAATCAATGATTTTTGTTTAAAATTGTCCCGAAATTTCTAGAGCTGCACTCAAAATATTTTGTAGGCAAAAACAAATGAAAAACATATTTAAAACAAGTCATAAAACATTTGAAAACCATCCCAGTAATTATTCATTTGTTTTAACAAACATCAACGTTTATTTTTTACTGTTTACAAAATTTTTTAAAATAAATAATATTGAACATTTAAAAAATAACGTCACTTTCATTTTTTACCAACAAATTTGAAAAAAAAAAAATAACCTACGAAAACATTTTGCCAAAGTCACTTAATACAAACATGTTTTTATATTTCTATAATTAATTTTTTTTAATTTTTTTCCACAAAAAATAATTCACGCTAATAGGTAAAAACGAAAGATTTTTCTTTAAAAAGAGCCAACAATTAAAAAAAAAATAATATACACAAATCATTAAAAATTAAAGAACAATCACTTATTTTTACTTACAGAACAAAAATAAATAACTTTAAAAATTGAATGCTAATAAAAGTCTTTATTTTTTATGTTGTTATTTTTGAAACAAAGAACATAAATAGTCATTTAAAAAAACTGAACGTTAAACAAATGGTTTTTCTTTTAAAAACGATAAAACGTAAAACTTTTTAAATAAACTATAAACAGTTAATGACATAATTTTTTCAGTGTGGAAGCTTTTTTGAAAAATATTTTACTTTGAAAATTTTACTCTGATTACCGCAGAATATATTCAAGAATCTATTGTAATATAAATCTGTTCCAAAAATTTTTCCTGGGAATGTGCATTTGTTAATTTTATACAAAATCTCTCACTTTCTATCTCACAACTCTTGACAGAGCAAAGTGACACACAAACTCTGCATGTTATAGCACATACACAGAAAAAAATAAAAAAAATATTTGAGTAAATTTTTAATACTATTGAGTAAAAAATTACTCAATTTTGCACCAGTAAACGATTTAATAGTATTGAGTAAATTTTTAATAAAAATTTAATAAATGTTTGATGAAAAATTTGAGTAAATTTTTAATTGACACAATTAAAAATTTACTCAAAATTCATCTATTTATTTTTTTTAAAAGTTTAAAAAACTTTTAAATCTTTTTATAAAAAAAAAACAAAAAAATTATTTTTTCAAACTTTACCAAACATATTAATGTCTCAAAAACGTAGGAAAAATTTATAAAGACGATTACAAACTTTCATTCAATAGAATTCAAAAACTATGAGAGTTTAAAAAAAAAAAATTAAAAAAAATATTAAATTTTTATTAAATTGTTTTTAAAATTTGTAAGTAAATTTTTAATTGCGTCAATTAAAAAATTACTTAATTTTTGTTTTTAAATTTAAACAAGTGATTACTCAAATTTGTTTCATCCATATTTTTTTCTGTGTAATAAACTTAATGGATTTTGAGTATAAGTTAATGTAAGTGGCAAGAAGCTAAGTCTAACCACCGACGCGTCCAGTGTACATATCTTGGTAGGGATGAGATAAAAAAATTTAATTATTAAAAATAGAAAAAACAACAAGTAAATTAAATAAAATTAAAAATTAAGTTCAATATTTTTTTATTTTTCAAATAAAAATAAATTCTTGTTATTGATGACACCTCTTGATCAATGATCATATTGATGACACGTTATATTGCTCGAACATTGATGTAACATTTCATCATATTGATGTAAATTTCAATATGAAAAATGTTATTTTTAGTGTACGCTCGAAAAATTAAAAATAATTTAATTAATTTTTCGTTTACCATTTCACAGAGCTTGAGGTTTTATTTCACACGTGCCGACTTTTAGTCAAAACTTTGAATTTTTGAAAATTTTCACAAAAAAAAAAAAAAATGGATTTAAAAAAAATAAAAAAAAATACATGCACTATGCAACATAAATAACAATTAAAATTTTTAGTTTTCAATAAATACACTCAAAATAAAACCTATGTCTAATCAGCCGAAAAATCTTCTGAAAATACACCAATTATGAGCCATTTGAGAAAATCTGTGAAGATAGCAGATAAATCTGATGATTTTTGTAGATAAATCCACTGATGTTTGGTCGAAAAATCTGCTGATTGCAGATAACCCAGGAGAATGACTAAATATTTCTGTAAAATTATAAAACTAATCTGCTGATTCCTGTTTTTCCCTAACTTAATGACAGAGAATTTAGTAAAAAATCCACATCAGAAAAATCTGCTAAAATTTTTAAAATTCACACTAAAAGTTGTTTAACAGATTTTTTTTTAAAAGTGTAAGAAAAAAAAACTTGTTGCTAACGTCAACAATCTCTTAATTCAATACAGATAAATTAATTTAGTCTTAAGATGTTAAGAGAAAACAAAGTGATGTAGATTTTGTAGGGCAAAGCATTATGCAATTATTTACAACAGTTTAGAAGGATATAACACAAATTAAAAATTTAATAAACAAATATAAAAATATTCTTTATGACGTTATAGACTTTAATGAAATAAAAAGTAAAATAAACTTACGTAAAGCAAAAATGACACACAACTACAATAATAATAACAGCTGTGTTTTTTAGTCAATTACTCAGTTTAAGTGAAAAACTCAAATTGGATATGCCTTGAAAACTAATCGAGATAGAGCAAAATGGATGCAATTTTCACAAAAAATACTGAAGAGAAAAATTATGGAATATCCCACCTTAACACATTTGTAGACCACATTGGTCCTTAATTTTTAATCTAAAATTTGTTATTCCTGCGATTGGTTTTTAATGGAACGAGAAGAAAATTAAGAATCAAAAATAAGTTTTCTTGAACTACTTTGACAGAGCACTACGCTCTGTCAACAAAAAGTTAACGCATTGAAGTACTTTGTTAAATATAAGAATACAAAAAAAAAATATAGAACTTATATCATTTGCAATTAAATTTGTATGTACGTCACAAAAGCAATATCTAACCTTCTTATACACTCAGAAATATATTACAGTTACTACAAGTTAGTTCTTCATAAATTAAATCTTATTAGATTTTGTTCAACTTCAAATATAGTTTTTTTCCTATTACATGAAATAATTAACATTTTTTGTTTTTCTAATAATTAACAGACACAAAACCTCTGTAGTGTAGTAACAGTAATTTTTAGTAGTTGTTTTCACATTATCATCAATTTTTTTTTTAAATTTTTTTTTTTTAATTTAAATTTTACGTACGCACCCTACTAACGAGAGATAAAGCTGCTAGACTTTGAGCTATTTATTTGTCAATTTTTTACACTCCAACCACAGTATGGGGGTAAACTAACTTTGATATTCCGTTTGTAACGCATCGAAATATCGGTCTACGACCTCAAAAATTATATATATTATCGATCTATGATAGATTATAAGACATTTTTAGCATGTCCGTCCTTTTGTATGAGACACGATGTAATCCAAAATTAAAGTGCTCCACTCCTGTCGTTTGGCACAAATATGCCTTATGCTTACAGGCAATTTACGGTAGTAAATGGGCAAAATCGGAAAATCAAAAAAAAAGTTTTCCTTTGAAAAATTAACCAACCTCTAAAAAAATAAATTTTTTAATTTTTGTTAGGCAAATAAAACGACTTAATATCAGAAAAAGGTCCGGCACTTGGACCCAGGGAATAAGAAAAGTTCGTTTTGTTTTTGGCCGCCACTTTTGAGGGTGTGGATAAGCGATTTTTCGTTTTTCTCGATTTCGTTGCAACAGTTCCGACACAGTTGCAACAGTTCCGACTTTGACGCTAAGCGAAATCGAAAAATTATTATTATTATTGACCTAAAAATAACTAATATAGAAGTAGATTTTATCTTGATTTTACTAACGTAGTTGTTTGAGTGTATATATGCATATATGAACCCATATATTTTAGGGTGGACACTTTTGCCATATAAGTATAAATTTTAAAAATGTTCTTAGTACAGTTCATAATTGTTTGAGAAGAATAACTTTGTTTCTGGAATATAACATCGTCCAACAGCCAACTTAAACATGAACCGGATTATATACGTCTACATTTAGAAATCAAATGAAGTAAAACTGCATTTCCAAGTTTTTCATTTCGTGATTCTGTTTTCTTGTAAAAGGACTTATTGTTGGAAGTTTTGTGGGATTACATTTTAGTGAAATATTTTTTTTTTAAATATTTGTGGTTGTCCTATGATGCCACTGGTGATGGCAAATAAAAGATTAGGATCTACCAGAATTTTTCCATTTTTTTATTTTGTCATATCAGGAAAAAGGATTTGAATAATGGTCTTTTAAGGTTGCATCAAAATATTTTGTAGGAAATTTTAAATGATGTTAAAGTTAAGAGTTTTGAAAGGATGTTAAAATAATGAAGTGGTAAAATTATGGGAGACCCTACGCTTTCATTTATGGTTATCACAATCAAAACCATTCTCTGTGTGTACAACTAGACAAACAGGAAGTGGAGAGAACTAACAGAACTTTGTTTCCAACTTATGATCAAGGGAGAACTAAATATCTACTAATACTTACGAGAAGGGAATGTCGAGATCTGATCAAAATAATAACTGCTCATTTTCTTATCGGCTTCCATGCAAAGAATATTGGACTTATTTCAAACGCTAGGTGTAAAAGATTCGCTTCACTAGGAGTAGATGAAATAATGAAACACATACTTTGTCTCTGCCCAGCACCGATCCATTACCGGTCAGATAATTTTCAGTACTTTGAAGAATATAATAAAATCCAGTCGGATTTCGAAAAGATTCGCAATGACTTTGAACGTGTTTAACTTGCACCGGTAGCGGAAAAAGTTGTGTGGTATCGCTAAGGACCAATACACGCAGAGAAGAGATATGATTGTGGCAACCATAATTTAAGAACGTCATATTATGATCGAAAATTTTATAAGAACTTGTTTGTAGCAAACCATAATAATTTTGAAGCAATCATGTTATGATCCTAAATATTCAAAAAACTATAATTTAAGATCATAATATGATTGCCACAAACATTTTACGATTGCTATAAACATATTATGATACAGTTTTCAATCATAATATGACATTCTTAAAGTGTGGTTGCCACAATCATATCTCTTCTCTAAGTGTAGGTGTCAATCGGACCGCCACCCATACCTCGCCAAACCATCAAAGGTTTGGCGAGGTGTTATCATATAGAATTTTTAGTTTAAACAAATGCAGTTTAATCATTAAAAAGCTTAAGTCTTGACTTAAGCTACAGCAAAGTGAAGCTAGTGTGAGTGGGTTAGGTTGAAAGTGGCTACTGACGTTTTACGTCAGCATACGTAAATTCTGAGGTCCATTGTGATCCTTTGAGTGGGTTAAATCAAGTACTACTCTATTTTTATTCTGGATTTCCTTCAAGTCTTAAAATGCTATGCAAACGATTGTCACTCTAATGTCTTTACTTCAGCATCGTTTCTGGTTAAATTTTATTTATTTTTATCGTTAGTATCATTGTCGTCATCATATTCAATGTTATTCCATGTAATCATTATGGATTTTAATTTTCTGCCATAAATAAATTTTCGTATTTTTATAACCAGTAAGTTAGTTAGTCGTATAGACAGACAGACGGGGTTAGTCAGCCGCCTATTCTAGACGTTGTTTGTTGATATCAGGATTTTCAGTTTTATATCAATCTCCTTGCTATTTTTTTTTACTGTCTCTAAGACATTTATTCACTGATTTACTTCCTTGTATTTTTTTTCTCGTAGGTATCAAGTAAAGCCACAAACACATTAGCGTGCAACATATTTTTCAACTTTGAGGGAAAATATTTTTGTTCTCCCTAAATATGTTTGTCCAAAGTTTTGAAAAGTAACCTAGTTGTGTTAACAGAAAACCAAAGCGTTAACGTTCAATACTTAAAAACGGTGTGGAAAAGGCTTTCCACAAAGTGCTTCTAGTTTCTAATGTTTTTTTTTTTGTCTTTCCCTCTTATGTAGCCGCTCATGTGAGCGTGATTTATATATTTCTTTGTTTTTGTAAAGCCTTTTTCATATTCGATTTTTATATTGTCCACAAAAAGGAAATCACTGAAAACATGTCGCCATTTTTTTTTCATCTCTATTTTTAGTTTTAACGGAAGTGTTTTGTGAAATATTGACATAGACATCCTAAGCTCTTATGTTTTATTAAGATTTATAGGAAAATATAATTCAAGTCGGTTTATTTTCTCCTTTTGTCTATTCATCCAAAAAGAACTGACTTTGAAAAAGAATCTGTAAAAAGAACTACAAGTTTACTAGCAATAGTAATTGTATTCAACTAGTATTTATTTCATTGAGTTTTTTTACTTTCAGTAAAATTTAGTAGTATGATTTATTATTACGAAATTTCAAAACAAAATTATTACAACCTCTGAAGTTAATCGCAAATATGTATTATGGTTAAGGGATTAACCTAATCTCGAAAATCCAGGGATTTCCGGGATCGGGGTTGGGTATGTGCATTAGACCTGTTCTTAAATACAAGGAACATTTTCAAAATGTATTGTTCTAACATTAAAAATTGGAGACAATCAGATAAGAGGAACACGTGCCAAAAAATCGGTTAAAATATTAGAAAAAAAAAAAAAAAAATTTTAAACTTACTTTTTTAAATAAGTCACAACGGACGGACGGGCGGATAGTTAAAAAACTATGCTTTGTAAAATCTAAAAAAGCGATTTAATTTCTTTAAAATACTTTTTTAAATTTTTAATTCATATCCGGTAAGTGTTTTCCTCATCCAATTGGCTCAAAATTTAGAATTTCTTTCTTTCAGATGTTAATAAGCACAATTAAATTCATCTAATTGTAAGTAGCAAAAATAAATATTGGTTTTAAGGTCTAATGTGAATGAAAGAGATTTTGTTGATATGATTTTATTATTGTTACTTACTAAATTCTAAATAAAATCATATAAATTACTACAAATCACATCAAACATATATACAATTATACTATATTTACATTAGGGGTATAACCAAAGGTCGAACCTGTCACTACGGTGTAGGCAATGTTATACTGATAACAAAAAAATTTATCCGTGGTCGTTTTTATTTAAAAACTTTCGGCACTGACTGAAATTTTTAAATTATTTTTTTACAATTACAAAATTAAAACTGTTTGACACGAATTTCAGTAAAAAAAATTAAACATCATCGTTGTACTAACTCAATATGATAGGTACTTTTTTATATTTCCAAAGAAATTCAAATAGTTGTATCTCTAATGTAGATATAATCAGTTTCTCAATATAAATATGCATAAAACATACTAATACCATCAATAACAATACTACCATTATTGGCAATATACATATGTATGTGTATAATATACACTGTATACACTGTATATGTATGGTATTACATGAATACATTTTATACCCAATAAAAAATCCATACATAATAAATATACATAACAATTTACACTTATTTATCATCATCATATGTATGAATAGAGTAGTAACAGTAACAAAGTCTATTGTTACTACATACATTTAAAGATTTTAACAACATACATACAACAACAAAAAACTATAGTCAATAGTAAAGTCACACAAAATCCTGCAAAATGTTAGAAATAAATATGGTTAAGATTCCTTTATCCTTTTGGGCGTATGTACGCGTATGTATACATATGGGGTATTCCAGGTCAAATCTGATACTTAAAAAAAAATGTTTTTTTTTATATTTACCCAATTTGTTAACAGTTTTAAGTACCCTTCGAAAACTCCTTTTCAGGTGTTTTTTTAATGACCCGTTCAAAAGATATCGATATATTAAAAATTGGTAATTTGTTTCTTTACTCAAACTTCTTTCACTTATAACTTCTTCAATAACACCGCTTAACAAATCGAAAGTTTTTGGCTCCGGTTTGAAAATTGATAGAAATTTTTTAAAGATTTTGACTCGCTGATTCCAAATCTGTGCTCCAAATTTTTCCATCACGTCTAGAATTTTAATTATTCGCGGTTGAAAATTTGAAAAAAGCGATATTTGCTTTTTTTGAAAGCCTGCACAGCAGCCTTTAGGTGGAATAAAAATCTGGTATAAAGCGTTCGAGTAGAATTGAACTACCCAGCAGAAATTTTGCTGAACTGGCAGCAGCTTTTGGAAAGGAAACTCGAGTCAAGGAGCGCATCCAAACCAGCTGAATTCATGCATGATTCTCTAAGGCGATGTCACACTTTAGAGCGCTAGTTGGATACACTGAAAAAGCGCTCTTAAGATGCTCCGAATTCACATCTCTTAAGAGCGCTGAAAAAATCGCTATAAAGATGCTGTGAATTCATGTATCTTTTTAGAGCTAATTTAAGCAGAATAAAGATAAAGCACATTTGACTATTTCTGAAATACAAATTTCAAAATCTGAAATACAATTGACTATTTCTGAATACAATTGAAAAATCTTAAATACAATTGACTTATTCTGAAAATCAGTTGACTCTCTGCAAGCATTTGGAAGAAATATCGCCTAAGAGATCCAATAACATTTAAAAAATTTCCAATTATATTTCGAAAATTTCAAATTATATTTCAGAAACTTTCATTTATATTTCAGATATTACCATTTATAATCAAAAAAATTTTAAATACATTTCAAAAATTTTCAATTATATTGGAAATTTTTGAAATATAATTGGACATTTTTAAATATAATTGGATCTCTTAGGCGATATTTTTTGTAATATAATTTGTATTTTCAGAAACTAAAGTGGAAATGGTGAACTCAATTTTTTTCATTCAAAATGTGAGGAGTTATGATTGAAGCACTCTTTGCGCGCTGATTAATGAGCAATAATGATGCAGTGAAATCATGTGTCTTTGTCCAAATCTCGTGGTTTTTTATTCAAAAAGTGCTAAATATATTCAAAAAGAAAGCATGTATGAAATTTTATCAAAATATAATTTTATATTTTGAGTTTTATATAAAAAATCTTAACAAAAAATTTTAATTTTTTCCCCTTACTTTTACTGCATCCTCAAGAGCGCTCTTTGGATGCGCTTTGGTATGCTATAAAAAGTCGCCAAAATCTCGATTTATTTTTGCTGGGTATGATCTCAAAAATATGATAGCAAAAATTTTAAGTTTTTGCACTATTATTGGTCAAACATATATTTAAAAAAAACACTGTGAAAAAAATTTGAAAAGGCATAATTTTTAGAAGGCTTTAAAACAAAAACCGAATGATCAATCTTTACTGTCATGAGCTCAAAATTTAGGAAAAAGTTCATTCTTTCTTATAGACTTTTAAAACCATTAACGATGTCTTCCGGTTTATATGATAAATAACACAGAACACTTAAATTTGTCAAATATTTATTTTTTTTGGTTATTCTTTAAAAAATATCAATTGAAAACAAAAATGGTAATTTTAACAGCATCATTTTAAAACGTGAAAGTTGAAAGAAAAAAAATCCGAAATAGACAAATTCTACTATTGCACAGAAAAAAATTAAAAAAATATTTAATTAAAAAATTCGTAGATTTAATTAAAAAATTAATTAAATCCGGACCAATCACTAAAATGCGCAAATAAATTAAAAATATTTGTATGTCGTTAATTAAAAATAAATGGATATTTATTTAATTAAAAACTTAATACTATAAATTAAAAAATTTAATTAAAATTAAAAAAAAAATAATTAAAATTTTAATTGTATAAATTAAAAAAATGAATTAAAAATATAATATAAAAAAAAAAATAATTTGTAAAAACATTCTTTTTGTATAAAATAGTTAAAAAAAAATATTTCTTCAAACTTTACCAAATTTATTTATGCCGTAAAGACATTGTCAGTGATATGATTTTTATAAAGTTGATTATAAACCATTCATATACATACACATAAAACTATAAACAAAATGAGAATTCAAAAACCTATGTGAAAAATAAAAAAAACTTTCAACAAACTTTTTATACTTATGTATTTTTTTGTATGTAATACAATGCAAGAGAAAAACACGCACTCGCACACACACGAAAAACAAAACAAAAAAAAATAAGTAAAGCCAGAAATTAAATTAAACATTTAATTATATAAATTAAATACTTAATTAATATTAAATTTGAAAACAATTAAAGTATTAATTAAAATAAAGTTAAAAATTTAATTAAACAATTAATTATATTAATTAAAAGTTTAATTAATATTAAATTAAAAAACAATTACAATTTTAATTAAAATAAAATATACGATATTATTTTCTGTGTGCGCTTTAACCAAATTTGTATTCCACTGAATGGCTGCTGTGCAGGCTTTCCAATAATGCAAAAATCGCCATTTTCGCATTTGATGGGAAAATTTGGAGAACAGATTTGGAATTAGGAGGTCAAAGACTACTATAATCGACCATCAGAATTCAAACCAGAAAATGAGTGATGAGCGGTGTAATTTATTAAAAAAATATGAAGATTTTTTGTATTTTTGTA
Organism: Pegoplata infirma; assembly: GCA_963921195.1. Lineage (NCBI taxonomy): Eukaryota > Metazoa > Arthropoda > Insecta > Diptera > Anthomyiidae > Pegoplata > Pegoplata infirma. Next base: position 3,158,624 of record OY992538.1, on the reverse strand, counting down.
CGACCTATATCAGACATTTCCCAAAGACGACATAAGGCAAATGTCATGGGAATGACAGCACCCTGCGTGGATGCACGGTGAGGGGGAAAAAGGATTCCGACCCAGTCTACTTAAGTCTTTTCTTCACTCCCTTTCTTGAAAGTACATAAAAAAAACAAACATTTGAAATATTCTGCCGTTTATCAAGAAATTATTAGTAAAAAACGAAAAAATATTTTTTTTTTTTTTTTAAATTAAAAAATGTAAAAAAATGAGAAAATCTAAAATAAACTTGTCCGATTTGCCACGGAATGTCCCAAATTGTCAAATAAATAAAATGGTGCACACATTTTATAAAGATCATACGTAATAAATATATTATGGACTTGTGTTTTTACAAATAAATAAAAAAAACCTTTATTATATGTATTTTTATTTAAAATTTATATGCATTCAATGAAAAATTAAATGCTTTGAATAAATTAATCTTTATAAATGCGAAAAGTATGATTCCATTTTTATTTAAACAATCTATGTACATATTTTTGTTTCAAAACAAATTTTATATAATCCTTTTTTTTATTTTCTATAAAAATTCTATTTGTCTGTGTCATTATCATTTGTGTATTTAAACTAAAATCCACAGTTAAAATTATTTCTAACGAACAACAATTTTTTCTACTTACTTATAATAGTAGGAACTTTTATGAAGTATTTTTTTTTTGCCAACTTTGTGGTGAACAAAACAAATGACTACATTGTCTGCATGCTGCATGTTATTAACAGATTTTAGCTCCAAATATGTATTCCTAAACTTTGTATTTAATGAAAAGCAAATAAATGCATATGAGACATATTTTTCAACTGGTCTGAACTGAATTTTTTAAAGGAAATTTTTCGTCTAGTGTAGATTTTTAAATAAACTTCTAAAAAATTTGGTTTTAAAATGTTTCCAAACCGTTAGGCTTGCTCACTTGTTTTTTTGTACATTTTAGACTTGTTGAAAAAAAAGTATTTTTTTATTGAAAAAAAAAAAACATTTTGATGAAACCAAAATTTTTATAAAAAAAAATTATTGATAAAAAAAAAATTTTATAAAAAAAATTTTTGATGAAAAAAAATTTTTGATAAAAAAAGCCGAGACATTCTAACCTTAAAATCGTCTCTTTTATATATATATTAAGTTTCAGGACAATCGGTTTATAACGGTTGAGATACTTCTCTTGTTAGTTATGCTTTTACAAAGTAGAAATCGTTTTCTTCAGAAATCTATCACTTCTCGTTTTCCTCAATTGTAGGGTACAAAAATATAATTATTTGTTGTGGATTTTTTTGCAATTTGATTAAATATTTGGACAGTTGTAAAATTATACCTCATA